>JAMXBB010000001.1:32454013-32874252 GCA_024138015.1 Lumnitzera littorea
TTCAATGGAATAATACTTCATAAATAATATTCATAGAGTTTATAAACGAAAGAAAAAAAAAAGGTGCATTAAGCTCCTATAGTACCAATCTTTATAGTTAGGCCATTAATAGCAAAAACAAAAGAAGTAGAAGTGAAGGTCTTTCTCTTTATGTATAGACCCATAGAAATATAGTCCCTTTTTTTTTTTTAAGCAAAGAAAGACAAAACAAAGGTGGGGAAACAAAAGTGAGATCATCATATTCTTGGTGTTGCATCCATCTTACTAACGCGTTTGCCACACTATTAACTTCCCTAGACATAATTTTAATCTTTCATCTTCACATCTAGGATAGGTTTTCCTTACATGCTATGACCAAATTGAAATAAAATAAATGAACATTAGCATTATCTTTCAACAGGCTAACAATAGCTTAAAAATCAAGTTGAATTTCCGCATCCACTTAGCTCAACTGAATGCAGTAGTGAAGCCAGCTACATAGGGCCCATAGCTTAGTTGACAAGATGTCACTTAAGCTTACTTTCTTTGTAGAACCATAAATCCACCTTCCATTATGATCACTAAGTACGCCGGCTATTGTTGTTTACCCATTAGTTGACAAGAAGGATCAATCAATATTCAGAGTAATCTATCCTTGCTACAAAGGCTTCTTTGCTAGATTGGACATGTTAACTCTGTAAAACTTTTTGGAAGCTTTTAAGTAAGCCTAATATTCATGAGCAAGCCATCTAATTTTTTTTATTACTGCCATCATTGTCTTGCTTATTTTGAAATAAAATAGAATTTCTTTGATTCCAAAGATTCCATAACATGATAGCAAAGGAAAAAGTTAATGGAGGCTACTATTGAGTTAGATCCCTCTTTGAAATATGATAGTTAGTGTGTATCCACTCAAGAAAGGATCTATTTAAGATAGGACTTTGATAAGGTATAATATATCATTTAGAGATCATAAATGAAATATTTAGACATAAAAGAAAAGCATGTATATGTGTTTCATCCTTTGTCCCATACCTTAGGCATGTTGCCAGTTGTGTAACATTACTGGAGGCTAAGCTTGATGCTATAGGAAGAACAAAATGCATAAGTTTCTAGAGAAATAGTTTCACTTTAGGTGGAAAATTTTCTAACCATAACCATTTCAAGGATAATTCAGATTTATGAAGGGCCATTAAGGAATGCTAGATATCTTGAAGAGTAGGTGTCGAGCCTAATTTTTCAATTTTCTATTTAAAATTGATTTTCCATTCTCCTATTAATACTAAACCTTAATCTATTTAATATTAACCCTCAACTAAAGAAATTGGGAAATTCTGGATTTTTTTATTTATAAAAATTTTTTAAGTTGCCACCCGACTAGAGTTAGGAAAAAGAAAAAAAAAAACCGTAATCAATTAGGTGGATTGATTACAATTTAGTTACCGGTTTTCGATTTCAATTTAATGCAAATTAAATGAATTTGAATCTAGAGACTAACCTATTAAACCTTAACGGGTACCACCATCTATTTACCGAAATTAGAATTATTCTTCTAATTATAATTTTTTTAAGAAAAAAATAAAAATCCAATGAAAAAAGAACTTAAGTTTCTTCATATTTTATCGTTACCCCTAAGATGCCTATATACTCGCTAGCCAAGATCAAATGACCATAGTTCTTTTCGAACAACTTTAACATATTGGTTGATTTTAATTTTGAAAAAATCGACTACATTTACTTTTTAATTGATTTAGTTTATTAAAAATATAAAGGGATCCTAATTCTTGAGTAATTTTATTTAAAAACTCTCTAAAAGTCTTAATTTTATTTTAAAAAAGGATTTATTATTATTATTATTCTTTATTTTAAAAATTTTCTATGTGATGAATCCTTAATAAAAAAAATAACTAATCCTGACAATCTCTAAACTAATATATATAACTATCTACCAAAATAAAATAATTCCATATAATATACCTATATAAGAACTAATACTAAAACTTCTAAACTAATATATTCACATATTATATGTTACATTAACTAATAAATAATAATATATTAATAATGTATATATATAATAAAAAAAAACTAACCTTATCGATCCCTAAGCTAATATATATTATCATTATATCTATATTACTATTTATAAACATTCACTTAAATCAATATAATATACCTAATCTATATTACAAAAACATCCTAAATTATTATCTACATAAACTATGCTAAATCACTTAAAGTTCTAATAAAATAACTATATAATATAATATATTATATAATAATAGGAACTAAAAAGAAAAAGACGATACCTGAATCAGTATTGGTTGTGCAATACTACTATGGACGTAGAGTATGGATGTGCATCAAGCGGTGCAATGATGGGCTGAAGTTAGGGATCTGATCACGTGCATCATTAGAACACTGCAATATACTTCGGTGTGGGGAGTTGCTGGTTAGCCTTCGGATATGGAGTGTGTTCTATAGATAGCTATAGTAGTGAAAGAGATAGTAGATTGTTGTTGGCGTTAGCTGTGTTAAACGGTCAGTGGAGTTAGTGTCTGAGTGGCGAAGATTGCTGTTTGTAGACAGTGGATCGTATTGCTGATTCGGGATTGCAACCGCTACTGTTGGGATGTGGTGTTGGTGTTGTAGTAATCAGAGCGTGCTATGGTGAAGACAGCAATGAGTCGTACAACCATTGAGTGTGTGAGCTTGCTGTGTTTGGAATTGCTGTTTTGCACTGCTAATTAGGGACTTGCGGTGATGGAGATAGCGTGTAGATCAATGACAAAGTGTATCAGTGCGGCAACTGTACATGGATGTAGAAGACAATGGGTATGTGGCTTGGACGTATGGATAGCGAACTCGTACGTGGGAGTGTAAGCCATCAGCATATAGATTTGCTCGGAGACTGCTGTCATGAAGTCAACATGAACGAGGACGTGTTGTATTGTGTGATTCAGCATGAGCGAAGACGAGGCTGTCTTATGTTGATCAGTCTGTAGTTGAGGGATTTGGCTACAACGTTGTCGTAAGTGTAGGAGACGGTTGTTTAGTGAATCATTGTGAAGGATTTTTTTCTTTTGGGAGTGTGTGTATTTATAAAACCCAAACTAAATCATATCGAATCGTATCCATTGTATCTAATTTGATAAAAATTAAATTAGATCCGAGTTAATTCAAATCTGATTTAATAAAATCAAGCTATATTCGAATATTCTCTAACTATTCAAATTCAAACAAAAAAGATTTGATTAGATATGATCTCGTTTATTTATCTCACTTTTTGTAAAAGATAGAAAAATAAAAGACATATAAGTGTCTTGCGAGATTCGAACCTGTGGCCTCAAACTAATTCCATATCAAATACTCCATTGCTTATCTATTAGGCCGTTAGCCTATATCTTGATTTTTTAGTACAATTGAATTGTACTTAAAATACATGACTCTATAAAATTATTTGAATTAGACCAAAACTAGATTAATTGACCCTAAAATAATTTAATTTCTAAAAATCTAAAATAATTTTTTATAATAATTTTTCTTTTCTCATTTTTTTTTGTATTTTCATCATTAGTCAATTTTTGTTATTTTTATTATTTTATTATTATTTTTTTTCTATTTTTTTGAATTAGGACCCTATTTAAAAGAAACAAAAACTATAACAATTGGGAAGTAAAAATTGAGTGTCTACAATAGGTATTGTCCTACAATTGGAATCAAGAATCCTTTCATCTTTTTTATTTGGGCTTAAGTTAATGGGTCCTATATGATGAAAGAGGATCATAGACATGTAGAATACAATTTTAGTATCATCTAAAGAAGTAGTAGATTTCCAACATTCCAAATAGTTAATTTGCTAATCTTAACCAATAGAGGACCATGAATTAGTCCTCTAATAAGTCTAATTTGATTCTAGGATCAAATCAAAAGTTAATTGTTCTACTATTTCCTAAAAGCATAACTTTTGATTATTCTTTTACACAAGCTACCTTAGCAAGTTCTTTAATTATAAAGGATAAATTCTTAGGGATGGTAGAGTCTCTTTGTTTGTTTAACCTTCGATACTTAGCTTTAATGAGTTGTACCCAAAGGATCTTCCTTGATTTAAACTCAAAAAGTCTTTTGATTACACAAGCTTGATTTGGAATGTTCAGGTTAAGAAGCCCTAAACCCCCATATTTAGTTAACTTGGTAATCAAGTCCCAAATGACCCAGTACATTTTATTTCTATCATTTGTTCCAAACCATAAAAAATTATTAATGATTTGTATTAGCTTCATGATAATGCTAGCTAGTAGCTTAGCCATTTGCATATAGTAAGTCGGCATGCTTTGCAAGACAAATTTAGTTAACACTAAACATCCAACCATGCTAAGACATCTTGCTTTCCAACCATTTAATTTAAGCTAAGTTTTCTCAATTATGAAGTTTAAGTTAGTAGGATTAGATTTAAGACCTTTATGTAAAGGAAATCTAAGGTATTTCCTAAAACTTTTTAGTTTCTTCATCCCTAATATTCGAATAATGTCTTGCTTGCATTAGGTGTCCATATTAGAGGAAAAGAAAATCCGTAATTTTCCTTTGTTGAGTTGTAGTCCAAAAATGGAAGCAAACCAATCAAGAATCCTAGTTATAGGTTTAGCATTTTCCATATATGTTCTCATACATTGGGTAACATCATTTGCAAATGCTAGATGGGAAAGATGAAAATTTGAGCCCCTAACCTTAAAAGGAATCCAATTTTTCTCTATCACTTCCTCTTCAATTGCCTTACTCAAGAACTCCATACAAAGAATGAACATATAAGGTGATATAGGATCACCTTATCTAATTCCCCTTGTAAAAGCGTCGGGTGCGAGTAATTTTCCATTAAGAATAATCTCATATGTAATATGATTGTCAAAATCATAATTTTACCATCACTTTAAATGCATAGAATCAATAAAATCATATAAAACCAATAAAATCATATAAAACCAATAAAATCGTATATAAAAATTCATAATTTTATTAGAAGTTTACACATAAGTAATTTTACATCTATTTTAACTAATAATAACATTATAAAATTATAAACTTGTAAAATTGTATTTTTGATTCACGATTTTAAGAACTATGAATAAATGGTAGTGATACAACTCATAAGTAACTTCACTCACCATTTAGGAAAACCATGTGGTTGCAAAGACTAAAAAGATGAAATCCTATTCTATAGTATCAAAAGCCTTAGCTAGATCTAATTTTATCAACATCTAACCCTTAGCACCCTTCTTATGATGACGTGAATGCAAATTTTCATTTAACAAAATGACATTATTAGCAGCCTTCCTACTAGGAATAAAACTTGATTATACAAGATGAGTCAAATTTCTTAGTAAGGGCCCAAGTCTTATTGCAAGAATTGTTTTCACTGCCTTATAAAGCGTTGGACACAAGCTAATGGGTCTAAAAGTTGAGAGAGAAGAAGTCTATCCATTTTTTATATAAAGCAAATTAGCAAATTATTCAACGCCAAGGGAATTGTGCTAGAGTTGAAGATTTCAATAATTAAGTTAATAACTGAATTTCCAATGATAGACTAACCCTTTTTGTAAAAACCAAAATGAAGACCATCTTTTCCTAGTGATTTTTGAGAACCTATAAATTAGATAATAGCTTTGATTTCCTTAGGAGTCACCCTTTGATTAAGGGTAAGTAATTGTTTAAGAGAAAGAGGATTTACTTGGAGTAGTACTAAAGAATTTTAAGGAAGTTAGAAGCTTTTGAAAATGTTCAAGTTAGAAGCTTTTGAAAATGTTCATTAATAGCCTGACATATTTAAGCTTGATTATTTAGCTATTTTTTTTGCATTGTCCATCAATCCAAGAATTCTATTCTTAGCTATATGAGTTAGGACAAAGGCTTAATAGAACCTAATGTTCCTTTATCCTTCAAGGATCTACATGGTTCTAACCTTCATTCTCTAAAGAAAAATCTTCCTTATTTGGGACTTCTTCCAATTGCTGCTTTAGTGAAATCTTATAGCTTACGAACTTTGAATAAGGTTGATGAGCTATTTGAATGCCTATTTTTTGCATTTTATCAATCAAATCCCTTTTTTGGTAATGAATTAAGCCAAAAGAAACTCTATTCCAATGCTACTCTCTTGCTAAGTTTTTTGAATAAGTTGTAAACAATGTTCATGGGAGAACAACATAAGCTAGAACTTGAAAAACTTGTCTTTAAAAGAAATTCCCTTGAGAGGACAAGTTTTGAGAAGGATTGTGTAATGATCAAAGGGCCATTTTTTTGTATGAAAATTTTTTGAATCAAGAAACAAAGCCCTCCACTAACTATTGCACCAACGTGATAAGACTCAAGGTACCAACCGAACCTAAAATAGTAAAGTTGAGCTCATCTACTCCTTGTTCGAATATCTTATTTGATTACTTATTTTTATTTGTGTTATTTGGACTTCCATTTCTTGTATTATTCATAAATTACACTCATGTTATTTTGTATTTATGGGAATGCCATTAAAACATCCTTTTAGTCCTTTTAGTTACAAGTTTTCCCTTATATATAAATAGAATGCATGTATAAGGTTTTAAATAGATTTGAACATTAATGAAAAAACCCTTTGAATAATTTCTCTTAGAAAGACTCTCTCTCATTAGCTTTTATCGATCCCTTTAGTAAGAAATGTGGCAGGCGACCCTATTACTTAGACCAGTGTATTATATCCAGTGAGTCTTAAGCCGTGTAAAATCTAGCTGTTGCATCATATTCGACTAGGTAAGTCGCGAATTCACTAAAATCCTCACTAAACCTACTTTATTTTCGCTCCTTCGATAAGATCTAACTCACCCCTACGACCAACCTTATTTATTCTTGGCCTAATACATATCATCTTGATATTAGAGTGGATGTTTAACAACAGAAGGATTTAGTTTATTTGTGTTGTGACACTAAAGCTCAATTTATTGTCTACATGTTATTTGACGGTAGAAGAAAGTGGGGATTTCTCACTTTTGGGACAATATCTTCAAAAGGTAAAGATTTTTAAATGCTATAGACCCATCACTAGACTTACAAAAAGAGCTTAATTATTATTATATTATCTGAATTATTATTGCGATAGACATCTTCGACCATCCTTTTGAAGGAAATATTGGGAATGAAATTGGAATTAAGGTTTTGTTTGGACCTGTTAAAAGAGGAAGAAAATTGGTGGCTTATATTATATTAGTTACTGCTTAGTGTTTCGAAGTACAAGGATTTTCTTTTGCATAAGTAGGTATGTAGATTTGGTTATATGCAAACGAGTTTGTGTGTCTATTATACGAAGTATGTTGTGACTAAACCGAAGAAGAGGAAGTGACATTAGTGATCAGTGCTACCCTGTTCTTTACTCAATTGAAAGTTCTATGTGCCTATGAAAGTAGGTATGTAAGTTTGGGTGTTTTATTGTAGTCTGTAGTTGGTGCATAAGATAAGTGTAGTAGTAGTAGAGTTCAATAGAGTTACAGGCTGTAGCTGAATTAAGTGCAAAGCTACAATACTATCGTGGAAGTACGCCATTGTGCTAGCACGCAGTTGAAACAAGAGGTGTTTGATGGAGCAATAGTATACATAGTTAAGTATGGTTGTAGGTGTTGTGCTTGTATCTGAGCCTGATATTGTTGAACTGCGCTAAATTTATCCAGTGTAAGCCAATCTTTAGGCATATATACAGTTGTAGCCATTGAATTAAAATTCCTAAGTTGTTGAATTTCTATTGCTCCATGCGTGTGTGTCTATTGCTTGGAAATTGTAGTTAGAGTCCGTAAGTCATGCCAAGTTTGTTGTGTTAGTGCTAACGTGTTTTACCTTGCTAAGTTGACTTGGAGTAGTGATCCAAGCTCTAAACTACAGTGATTCGAAGTGCCGACCTAAGTAACTTTACTAAACTTGCCAAGCTAACAGCTTAAGTGCCAAATTGCTAAATTGTTGGATTGCCGAGCTGAAGATACTCTTAATCTAAGTTGCTCACTCGCCAAACTACTATAAGCTCCATCCATGCTGAGCTGACCGAGTTTAGTGCTTCAATTCAAGGAGTACTAAGCTATCACCATGACTTAACCAAGTTGTCTAGAAAAATTCCGAGTTGCTACACTTCAAAGTGTCGAAATTAAATTTGAGACAGCTACTGTAGTGAAGAGAAGCTATTGCCGAGCTGTTCTACTTAGTGTCTAAGTTGAAGTACTAGTGTTCGAACTGAGCTAGAGGAGCATCTAAACTAAAATAAATCTTATCGAATTGTTGCATTATAGAAGATTTGAGCACTTGAAGTGTTTGGACCGAACTACTTTGAAATTCCCATTTTCCAAACTAAAAGTATATCCAAGCTACTAAAATTAATAAATTTATAAGCCAATAAGTCATTGTATCTGTTTTGACCTATTTTACCTTACCGAGCTTTATTGTAATTGACTAGCTGAATTGTCAAGTGTTCGAACTAGTACAGTGCTATTGTATTGAAGTTTGCTGTTGTAACAAGCTACTACGCGCAATAGTAATTGCTAAGCTTCCAAGCTGCAAGTATGATTCTAAGCTCCGAGCTAATCGAAGAAATTACCTACTGTTGAATTGAAGTGTCAAATTGAGCTACTACGACTCCAAAAAAAAAGCCAAATTATTGTTAGAGCGAACCCATTTCCCAGCATCAGCAAACTATACCTAGTTGCCAAGGTTTATATCCAAGCTCAACTGATACCTCTAATTTTGGAACTTTGATCCAAGCCACTTTCCTTGCCGTACCGCATTATATCACTAAACTTGATAAGGATCAATCCAGAACAATAGTGAGTTGGATGAACGGGAATTGGCTACGAAGAATAGGAAGGTTTTGAGTGTGAATGTGAATGGATATAACTTACCAAGACACAAACACAATTAGGGGTTTGAGCTTGAAATAGAGTTCAATATAACTCACAAACACTAAACGTCACTTGAGATTCAAATGAGAGTTAGATGTAACTCACTCACCAATTCAAATGAAGGAGTTCACCACAATCCTAAGAATAAGATTGATAAGAACATGGGAGAGATTAAAGAGAGTAATCGATACTCAATAATCCAACAAACGCAAGCTCTACTAGATTAAGTACAGTTTTGTTACTAAGGTTTAGGACTTACTATAAATAACAACATTTGTACTAAAATAGGGAGACACCTAGACAGATATAGACATATAGAGAAGAATACAAAAATTATATTCTCATACAGAGTGAATCTTTCCTCTTTCAAGCAAGGCTATACTTGAATTAGCATTTGTCAGATTATCAAGTGTTGATTAGACTTTTTAATCGTCCTTACGTTCTTATCAATCTTAACCCTAAGATTATGGTGAATCTCTTCATTTGAAACCCTGAGCAACATTTAATGTTTGTAAGCTGTATTGAACTATATTTTAAGCTCAAACCCCTGATTATTTAGGCCTTAAACCCTAAATAATATATATCTATCTATCTTCTCTTTTAGTACAAATGTTACTATTTATAGTAAGTCTTAAACCCTAGTGGCAAAACTGTAAATAATATATAAAGCCTTAAACCCTAAAAAATCGAGTCCATAAATTAAATGAAGGAAAACATATACAAGAATACAAAACTATACATTTTACAAAACTTTGCATGTTCAAGGAGTTGTAGTATCCAAATCGGACGAAGTTGGCAATTTGATGTATGGGTTCGGGAAAGAGTCCCTAAACTCTCGCGTGGCTTAGTAGAGACACCAAAGAGGTCGACCCACATTTTTCGAGTTTTAGATTCAGTCAGCATTAGTCTCTTAGTACCATGCCGAGTGGTTCTTTGATCTCGTATACTCAACCTTATGGTTTCTCAACACCTTGGCTGATGATAGAGTTGATGCCAAGTGTTTATTTTCCTTCCCTTCGTCCTTCTGGCTACAACTCGGCTTCGGTAAGCATTAATAGGCCTCAGCTTGGATATGGTTAGAGGCCGATTCCCATCAATAATCATAAGGATTAATCCAAAAATGGCAATGGATCTAGAACAAACAGGAATGGGTGTTCAAAAGAAAATGGGTATGAAGAACATCAAGGTTTTGATGGTGAATATGGATGGATATCACACACCAAGACACAAACACAATCAAGGGTTTGAGCTCGAAATAGAGTTCGATATGACTTACAAACACTAAATGTTGTTCGGGGTTTTAAATGAGAGGTTAGATGTGACTCACTAACCAGTTCAAATGAAGGGGTTCACCATAATCTTAGGGTTAAAATTGATAAGAATACGGGGACGATTAAAGAGTCTAATCAACACTCGATAATCTAGCAAATGCTAATTCAAGTATAGCCTTACTCGAAAGAAGAAAGTTTTACTCTCTATATATATGTTTGTATCTGTCTAGGTATTATTTTAGTATAAATGTTGTTATTTATAGCAAGTCTTAAACTTTAGTGGCAAAACTGTAAATAATATATAAAACCTTAAACCCTAAAGAATCAGGCCCATAAATTAAATGAAGGAAAACATATACAAAAATACAAAACTATGCGTTTTACAAAACTTGACATGTAGTCACTCCGTAGGTCCAGAGAGTAGTAGTATCCAAATCGAATGGGGTCAGCAATTTGATGTACGGGTTCGAGAAGAAGTCCTTACACTTTCGCGTAGCTTAGTTGGGATACAAGAGAGGTCAGCCCACATTTGCTGAGTTCTAGATTTAGTCAGCATGAGTCTCTTAGTGCTATGCCAAGTGGTTCTTTGATCTTGCGCACTCAACCTTGTGGTTTATTGGTAACTCGACTGAAGATAGAGTTGATGCTGAGTGTTTATTTTCCTTCCCCTCGTCCTTCTAGCTACAATTCAACCTTGGCAACCATTGATAGGCCTCAGCTTAGATATTATTAGAGGCTGATTCCCATCAAAACTGCTATACTGATGCGAAGTGTTGTAATCTAAATTGCCAAGCTAAATTACTTTAATCTTATCGAAGTGGTGTTGTCTTATTCTTTAAAATTGAAACGAGTTACTAACGTTTACATGTCCGAGCTAAACTACCAAGCTGCTATTGACTTAATCAAATTGTCGAGTTGACTGTTGATTAACTGATGTTGCTCACTTGAAGCATACCAAAGCTAAAATATCAAGAATAATTATCGAGTTGTGGTCATGGTTGGAAGTTGCTATCCTCAAGAAGCAAATTCTAAGCTATAGGTCACGTGTTTTAGTAGTAGTAGACATGCACCCAACTATTTCTTTAATTTTGTGCTACTATAAAGACTACACTATCTACACTGTCTGAGGTTGTTTGTTATGAAAGTACCAAGGTGAAGTGAAAGTATAGGGTATGGAAGCACATAGCAACATATCAAGTCGTGTGTTGTTTAACTAAGTGAGTATGAAATATGAAATTGAACGTGATTCTGAATATTATTACAAAGATATGGTCTCACGAATTCCAAAATTTAATGGATATGGCACTCTAGATGAGTACTTGAATTAGGAATTTCGAGTTAATTGAATTTTTGAAAATTACTCTTATCTCGAGCAAAAGAAAGCCTATGCTATAAAAAATTCGATGATTGACTTTACAGCTACTTGTTAGAAGAGAATGATAAATCAAAGAATTAATAGAGGAAACATTGAGATCATTACATGGGAAGAGATTAGATGTTTGATCTAAAGAAAATTCATGCTCCGAGATCATCAAGACAAATTGTATGAGAGAAAATCCACCTATGAAGCTAACTTCTCTAAAGTGTAAGATCAGTTGAAGAAAATTGAAAAACAGCTTAAAGTGTTTAAGGATGAAATATAATAGTAGTGGAATGCTGAATTAGAGAGTATTAAAGGAGGAATTAAGGAGGTAAAGGTTGCTAGGGAAGCGAGTAATAGAGAGGAAGAGGACCAAGTCGAGTTAAAGTTAAACCCCCAAATTCCAAATGTGATTCCATTATTGACCATCCATATTAATGAGGATGACTCTAAGTATTATTACATCTATTTCCCACCTATTGGACTTCTTTATCTTGATCTACTTATGGGATTATCTAAGATTGGTGAGAGTCGTAGTAGTTTTGTGCCCGTAAGATCTTATAGATTACTTCTTGATATTTATTGTGGTCATCATGATGGATATTTGTATTTGGGTTGTGTTGTGCTCTTACTAAAAAATCTTATGTTGGAAGTGTTAGAACTATATTGATGAAGAGAGGAAGTATTGAGTAGTGAAAGAATTGAAAAAGTGGAAGTGAATGAAGTAGGGGAGTGGGTTAAGGCCTTACATGTTCAAATACATGATGAGTGGAAACAAGGGGTTTCAATAAAGATTTTAGTTGATCATACCCACGACGAGTGAAAGGATCCAACGATGATGCCAGCATTAATCATAGACCCAAACTATCTTTGTATCACTCTCTCTGGTTTTAGCAGGTTAGTAGTTGATCCTGGTAAGACTTAGAGTGGCCGATTACCAAGTTTCAAGCCGAAACTTCTTTAAGGGAGAGAGCATGATAGGACTCAGGGTATCAATTAAACCTAAAATGTCAAAACCGAGCTCATCTACTCTTTGCCTAAATATCTTATTTGATTACTTATTTTTAGTTGTATTATTTGGACTTCCATTTCTTGTATTACTCCTAAATTACCCTCATGTTATTTTGTGTTTACTGGAATGCCACTAAGGCATCCTTTTAGTCCTTTTAGTTACAAGTTTAATCTTATGTATAAATAGAATGCATATATAGGGTTTTAGACAAATTCGAACATTAATGAAAAAACCCTTTGACTATTTTCTCTTAAAAAGACTCTCTCTCATTAGCTCTTATCAATCCTTCAGCTAGGTAACTTACGGATTTACTAAAACTCTCACTAAACCCACTCTATTTTCACTCCTTCGGTAAGATCGGATTTACCTCTACGATTGACCTTGTTTGTTCTTATCCCGATACGTATCCATCTAACCTTCTTTGCATCAGAGAAGGAATAGATCTTTCATTTTTCAAAGTGAATTTAGGCCCTATAAACTCCATATTTGATAAGCCACAATCATTTATATAGTTTAAAAAATTATACGTTCTAACTCTATTGAAGTTTTTTTAACCTCATTACTCATGAGGAAATATAATATCATTGAAGTCCCCTAAAGCATACTAAGGAAAGTTTTTAAACAAAGATGCAATACATCTAAAATTATCCTATAACTAAGGCTTAAAAGAGGGATTAGGGGAACCATACATTGTAGATATAGCTAAAGAAAAGTTTGAAGGCTTAATCTTACAGATTAGATGAAACTCTAAAGGAGCTTGCTTTGCTACCTCCACATCTAGCAACTTAGTACTATGACCTTTGACTTCCTTAATAACAAACCCATCTAGTTGAGATCAGTGGGCAAAAGTACAAGTACTAAGAGAATTTAGCTTAGTTCCAAGAAGAGCAACCAAGTATAATGTGTATTCATTTATAACTTCCATGATGGCCGCTTGCTTAGTACTAGTATTCATCCCTCTACTGTTCCAAGCCATCACCTTAGTATTTCAAATAGGAGTAGGAAACCTGTCTTCTTCCATCATTTATGCTATCACTCTATACCAAATTATTTTAGGACCTACTTGCCCAATACCTTTCACTTCAAAAGAGGATTTATTGGGATTCTCTACCATATTTAACATAGCCATGACTTCTTTGCTATTGATGAATGTCATTGGAATGGTTTCAAGCTTCTCATTCGTACTAATACTAGTAAGGTCTAGTTTGGTATGTCCATCTCTAGCATCCTGACCGCTTGCTCTATGATCCTCCTTATTCTCCATTTCTAAATGTCCATAAGTTCTCCTATTTTTGAGTTTTCCCCTTGAACAACAATTTGGATTTGGAAGGAGTAATCTATCTTGGATGCTATTGTCAATCTTAGCTTTGTTAGATATACTTCCCCTTAAGGTAGTAAAACTACCCCTGTTATCCATGGTACCATATGAGGAATCATAATGTGCCTTGGAATCCTAATTATGTTTACTAATTCCACTAATGCCTAATGGATTTAGGTCCCTTCCTTTAGAATCAATATCCTGCTTAATTCCTCTAGCTAAGGGTAATCTGAATGCGGATGGAGCAATTTGATATTGAACGTTAAGTTAACTCAATGTTCCATTTTTCCTAAGAGTTTATTTAGTTTGAGAGTTAAAATGAGATGCACTGTTTTTCTTCCCCCTCAATTTATAAGTTGAGGACTCCACTTGAGCATTTGTAGCTTTAAATGCAAAAGCATTAACCTCACTATTAATGACAACATTTTTGCTATCTTTATTTTCTTTCATTACTATTGGGCTATCATTATTAGTAACTACTAATTCTAACCCCAAGGAGGTGATGTCATGATTTGAAGTGATAGTTCCATCTTTCTTATCCTTCTTATCCTTCTCTTTACTAATTTTGGTTCGATTCTAATTCATAGAATTAGTTTCTTTTAGGATATCTAAGATCACTTTTGTCTCCCCCTCATTTAATTTCTTATTAGACATTGTCTTTGAGGTTAAAATTTGTTTATTTGTCTTAGGTAGTTCCTTAGCCTCTTTTTTTAGTTTAGTTTTCCTAGCTAATTTTTTATTTGTAAGTAGTACCCAAGCTCCATAATTATCGTTATTATCATTCCCTAATTTATATTGACTAAGCTCAATGGGAGGAGTTAAGCTATCTACCATTGGTATAGTGTTCACTGTAGCCCCTTCCTCTTGATGATTTATTACTAAATTCGAATCCTTACTAAAGTTTCTTGTTTCATTGTAATCTTCCTTATCCATAGGTTTTGGAAATTGGCCTATAATTTTCTTTTGAACAAGATAGTCCCTTGTCATAATCAAATTAGGACAAGCTTTTTTACTATGGCCAATGCATCCACATATATAGCAAAGAAGATTAATGCCTTCATATTGTAACTTATAAGCAGAGTTGTTAATGATAATAGAGTATACCAATGGTTGATGAAAATTTACTTATACATAGATTTGAGAAAATTTTCCTCAGTTAACTTGTGCAGTAAACGTGTCAATCTTAAGGATTGATCTTATGAGGCTCCTAAAGCTTTTAAGAGCTCTAAGACATGGACCCAGACTACTACATAATTAAAAGAGGAGGAAGAAGCCCCAAAATTTAGTTCCCATCTTCTTATAATCAAGAAATGACCATTAATAAACCATAGCGTATCTCAAATAACTAGATTTAAATCATCTTGATTAGCAAAATATATTACATAAAAACTGAGCCCAATACTAATCATGGAAAAGTCCTAAGCAAAACTCCAAATTATTTTTAGTTTCTAAAAAGGAAATGTAAAACCTAAAGAAGCCCCAAATAATTTAACAATAATTGGATTTTTCCATTTCGATCGAATGTGTTTTTTCTCTTCACTCAAAATAGAGAAGTGTTTAATACCTAGGCCTAGATTGCAATTGGAAACATCTTCCTCCATTTGGTTGCTATGCTCTTCCCAACATTCCTCCATTTTGTTAACATCATTCAATGAGAAAGCTTTCATGTTATTGCTTCCTAGATGCCCCATAACTTTTGCTTTGTAATAAACCCTAGGGTTTTTAATAGCTCATTCATTTGGAGCTTTTGTTGTAAATGGTAACTATGAAATGATAGAAGAGACATTATTGAAGGAAGATTCTAATTCAAGGTCTTCGATTGATTTAAGCCTTTTATTTTTTTGATTAAATAAGATAGGATTAGGAATCAATAAGAGGTCAAGAGAAGAGTTCATATATAAGAAAGCTCTTTTCAGAAGAGAAGAAATACTCCCTCTTTTCTTTATTTTATATTTTTAATTTTGTGTTAGTTTAAATTTATATTTATGGATGTTATAAATAGTATAAATAAATATTAAAGAGTTTTGTTTAAGAAATTTGGGAATAAAATTGAAAGATTCTTAAGAAAAAGAGTTTCTTAGAATATTAATAGCGTCAAACCTGGAGACCTTATGTACTAGGGATGCTATAAGGCCATCACTAATGTTAGTTCCTTAGTGTGCCGTTTGAGGACTTAGAACTCAAAAGAGGAGTTGATATGCATTGATGAGAGTTTAGGGAAGTCACGATGCTTATCAGAGCACTTGGAATTTTTTTTTTTCCTCTTTCTGCACTCCGACAAGTTAACGGATTGCCAGCCATTGGTAATGTTGATCAAACGGGAATCCTTTTTACTTTTCTAAAAAGTTTATCAATGTATGGGTCCCATAAATAAATAACCTTGGTAAGTTGTTTTTAAGAATTTTAGAAATAAATTATAAAGTTTTTTATTAGTTAAAGTTTTTAAAATGTTGTCGTGACGTATAAAGAATCAAAATAGAGTTTTTAAGGTTAAAGATGGCGAAATAGATTTGATGCACCATCAAAATATGGATCCTTGGCTTTGCGGGGCGCCAAGGCAGCCATGATTGATGACTAAGGTAACAAACGTGCTTCGATTTCTTTACAATGTGAACTATCCGTGTACTTGTGGTTTCCTTTCATGGGATTGACAGCCAAATATTCAAATTCTTATTTTTTCCGGTATGAAACCGAAGAACTTATTGTATTTTCTCCTCAAAAGAATTTTCCTCACGAAGGAATTTTCCATATTTCTTAATAGAATATACATTGAATTTTCTTTACCACATAAGTGGGGAATCAAGAAACGTAGTGACGCACATTATATCAAAGTTTTCAATAACTAATGCACATTGAGTTTCAACTAGACTTTCTAACGCGAAAGTAATAAAGAAAATATCTAATGTGAAAGTAATAAAGAAAATATCTAGGATAAGTTGCAAATATGCCCTTTTATGTATATTTTATGTGCGTTTAGTCTTATATTTCTTTGAACTTTACGTTTCAAATCACTAATTTTTTTTTTTAAAGGAAAAACACTACTTTTGGCTCTCACACAACCATTGAGTTGTTGATTTTATGTTAATTTTAGTATTCATTTATTGTTATATCCAATGATGGGATTGTAAAATAAGTTTCAAAAGCACATTTTTTTAAAAGAAAAATTAGAAGTCTAAATACTCAGATTTTTTTTTTTTTTGGTAAGGCAAATACTCAGATTTAAAAATAGGAAAACTAATATTAATTAAATAAATGTAAATAGATATATTTGTAATTTATCTTAAAATTTCAACTATTAGTTTATTTAATGCTCCGTTTATCTTTGCTATTATGGATCCAAAATGTGCGATAATAGCCACCATGGTACGTTGAATTTGTTCAAGAGAAACAGTTTCGTGTCACCTCTTAGGATGATCTTCGGTAAGACCCATTTAATTTGGCAAAATTATTATTTTAATACTTTAGATTATGTCACTTGTGACGCATCGATTTTAAATTTAAAAAATATATAAAGTCAGCGGAAGACGTGTAAGACAGAAACTAGGGCCACTTGTAACGTGTTACTGATTTCAAAAGATTATCATATGGTATGACCTGCGTAAATATCCGTCCTTGATTCATATTGTGTGCATGTAAATAGCTTTAGAAAACTCGTGACCTGGACATTGGCATAGACTGGAAAAGAAAACAAAGTAGATACTTGAAAATTCTTGTATGTTAATTATATATCCAAAAGGCATGGTTACAACCTTTATATTAATTGAGGCCATTTATCCGCAGATATATGTAGACGTCTTTTATACAGAGTAGTAAAAGATAAAATTATGTATTATATAATTATATATCAATGTTATCTAATCCAACCAGTTATTACATAGCGACAATATTTCAATAAATAATCACTATTACGGAAAAAAAAAAAAGGAAAAATATTCTATGTAATCTCATATATAGAGAGAGAGAGAGAGAAATCTATCATAATACATTTTTACCTCTATCTTGTGTAATATGCCTTTTGATTGTAAAAACCTTCCATCAATAATTTTTATTCAGGTCCTTTTTTATTAATAAAAAACGTACTTGTATGTTTTTCGAATGCTATTCTAATTAATATACCTTCAGAAGTATAGTCAATGTGAGCTTCTCTTAACCTTTAAACAACATTAGATTGAATGACTTAAATAAAAAACTTTTATTGTTTTAAGGAATGAAATAAAAAAAATATTCTTATCCTATATAAGAAACGATTCAATAAATGATATATATTATATATATATAATATATAGCATATAATATCTATTGAATATTTTTTTTCTATATTATGTATCCACTATATTTATTAGCTAAGTAGTTGTTACTTCTTAAGACCTTTAAAGTTTTATAATGATAACTCAGTATAATTTGTTCAGGCCAGGTCCATCATACGAAACAAAAGTTCAAATAACACGAAGACGAAGAAAAGAAAGAAAGGAAATGAGATATGTTCATATTCTCCAAACTTTTCGACTCAAAGAAACAGCCGTAGATATGCAATATTCCTCCGTAATTTCTGGAAATCTTCCTCACAAGTTGAATATGCATACTTGACACAACTTCAATCTACGCATCAAATCCCCTATAAAAGCCACTTAAATGTTAACCCATATACAACCGAAACTGTCTCGTCAGTTGAAGTACCACCTAGCATCCTATAATATCCATAGCAATTAATCATGTCTCCTAAAACTTTTCTTCTCTCCCTTCTTGCCTTGGCAGTTCTCACCGCCCCATCTCTAGCTGCATTCAATGCCCCACCACCCCATTTTGGCCACAAACCACGCCACGGCAGCCGACATGTGATGCCTCCACATTTTGAGCACCAACGCCCGGGTCACATGTACTTCGCTCACCCACCTTTCCATGCTGGAGCACCATCGTCACACGGCCCCCACCACCACGGTCACGGTCATGACAGACCTGCCCACCCACCAATGAAGCACGGTGGCTTCCCTCACAAACACCCCCGCAAGATGAGGCCCGCTCGTGCTCCAGCTCCACACATGCCTTACTGAGGCCATTTTATTATGCGCAGATCATTTGAGTTGTACAATAAGAGCTTCGATTTGAAACCGCCGCAGAACCTTTGATCTGTTCTCTGGATGTGTTTTTTTATACCTGCTCGTATCTCAATATATTGATTTAACGAGCTTATGCTCGCGTATTGTTGTTGTTATTATGATTTTGGTCAGCCATACGACCATACTATTTACGTTGATACACAGTCGATGGTGCCGCCATTTCTTATTTACATCGTTTATTTTCCCTTTTGATCTTATTATATTTGACATCTCCTTTTTAATTTACTTTTGCTCTATAAAGATATTAAAGTGAAGGGCTTAATTATGAAATGAACTTGATCAAACGCTGTATTTTCCAGGAAAAGGGATCGCAACTGTATTTTTTTTTTCTTTTTTAATTTTCAAGAAGTGGAAACTTCTTCAAAGCTTGCTTGCATTTTTCTCGTCTAAGTAGCAAAACAATTGATGAATTACATAACAGAAAAAAATCAATAAATTTTTTGAGGATCGTTGCATAAAAATTCATCAATATTCAATCCCTGTGTATAAACAAGTTGATTTCCAGTCGTAAAATTCCAAATCAAAATACTTAAATAAGATCCAAAGTGCAACAAATTGGTAGCGAAATCATTTAGCCGTGATAATAATTATATAACTCAATATTTTAATAAATGTAGTACACGCATAAGAAATCACAAGGAAAGAAGATATTTACAGTTTCCCAATAACACATTGATGAACAAATTCTTATAGTTTTTATTATTAGACCCGTAAAATATCTAGTATATGATATTACAAAATATTATTGTATAGAAGGGCTCCATTAAGGGTGTAAATAAACTAAGCCAATTCACGTATTATTTGATTTGGATCGAATTTTGCTCAATTTCGATTCAATAACAATGAAGTCAAGCTTAAACTTCAGCTTAAGCTCAAGCTAGCAAATCAAATCAAATTAAGTCCTAGCTTTAAAGTACTAAGTTCATTGGGTTCACGAGTCTAATTAAGTTTGATACGAACTTAATATAATTTTTAATTTTCTAAATGTAAGTGAGTTTAAGGTAATTTAAATAAAATTTATAAAGTGCACTAGCTCAATCAAACTAAGCTTAAGTATGCCAAATATATTTTCAAGTCGAGCTCAAGTTTAAAATTTAGAGCTTAGTTAAACTCAAGTTTCTAGTTTCAAGTTTTTAAATCGAGTTTAAACTTAATACTATATTAGTTTGATTCAACTCAATTATAGTTAACAATGTGAATGTATATGCAACTATCTATAATCATCTTATGTTGTATGGATGCATAACAAAGCATATTCGAGAAAAAATGTATTTGGAAACTCAAACCTTTCTCAAAGTTAGTTGATCAAATGGATTTTTTTTATATTTTTTTTTAATTTATATCTTATCTATATTTGTTTTGTATCTAATATATATCTATTTAAAATCTAGTATTTGAAAAACTCTTTTATCTCTATACTATCCGATTTTGTTTTATAATTATGATGAAGGTATTGATTGGAATATTAAAGTTGGAAAATAAAAAATTTATATATTTTTAATAGATGAGATTAGGAAAAAATGTATTTTATGTATTAAAAATAATTATTTTAGTTGGTGTTTTTGTAAATATGGATAAAGTAAATGTAGATAAATTCAATTTTATTGGGATTTATTGAGTATTTCACTTTTGAAGAAGGGTATATATTGAGTTATATTTTAATTTTTTTAGTATTTTATTTTTACTAAAGGCAAAATTTAAATGAACACCAAAAAGAAACATAAACACCTCATGAAACCTTTCAATAGACAATTTGGAACTCTAACATCCTTCTTGGATTAAGACACACTCGTTATAAGTGAAATTGAGCCGATTGGGTAAGTGATGCTTGCTCAATATTTGTACTGTGGCTGATTAATTATGATGAAAGTTAACTCTAATACCACATTAGAAAATCAAATCGACTTGAAGAACTTGATGGTTCATTTGATTTGGATATGCTATGATATGACAAGGCAAATTAAGAGGAAGTATATCATTCGATCGTTGTTCCCTTTGCCTTCATACTTACGTGAATAATGATGCTTAAGAAATATTTGAAGGCTCAAAATCAACACATTTCAATCGCCAACGCTTAAAAATAATTATATATAATTTGACTCCTAGACATGATTATGTATCGGTAAGCATAATTTGGGATATATATATATATATATATAATGGCTCTATAGAGGGCTAAATTTGATTTATGGACTTCAAGTTTAGTAACGAAATAGATTTTACTCATTGAATTAAGATAATAGAGCCTAAAGAGTCAAGACTAAAAAATTTCATAATGATTTAAAAAGATTTATCATGATGGGCTTGGAGTAGAGCCTATTGAATCAGTTCACCTTATTCAACCTTTTTTTATTTTGCTTACATTAAAAGATAATAAATCCCTTTTTATTTGGACCTAAATTCATAAAAAAAGTTTACTTGAGATCCATTTATAAAAAGCTTCAATCCTAACCAATTATCAATGTCATAATCTAACGGATCGAATTAACTATCATTTTTTATAAATACTTCCTTTACTTTCTCATTTGAATAAGAAACAAATTCTGACTAATACCTTTATTTCATTGAAATCCTACCTCAAAGATCAAACACATAAAGAATATTACCCTATTCTCTATCAATTATAGAGTTTGATACTATTGCACTCCTTCACCTATCACCTTATGTATTAAAGCTTACCAAAACTACCTATTTCTCCTTGTTGAGCTTAATTTTTCTCCTGATTTTTTATAATTTTTCTTAATCCAATTAATATTAAACCATAACCTATTAAATATTAATCCTCGACTAGGAGTTAAAAAAAACTCGGCTTGAAAATGTATTTCGGAAAATCCTTAGAGTTGCCATCCAATCAAGGTCGGAAAATGGTTTAGGTCAAAATCAAATAACAAATTTGGTTTTGATCTAGACACTAGTTTATATAGGAAAACCGATTTTTTGAAAAAAAAAAAAAAAACAGAGATACAAGTACAAAGGTTAGATTCTTTAAACCTTTACGAGTGCTATAACTTTTCAAATTTAAACTTGAATTCCTAAAATTACATTTTTTTGAATAACAACTTAAAAACTACTTTTAATCGAATAATTTTAAACAAAAAGAAAGGAAAAACTAATTTTTTTTATTTTTTGCCATTATCTCAAAGGTGTCTACATATCTACTATTCGATATTAGATATACATAGATCTTTTATAAAATTTAACTATGCTGGTTGATTTTAATTCTTGAAACATACCTGAGTTTACTTATTTAGCCATTTCATTTATTTTGAAATTTTGTAAAGGATCCTAATTCGAGATTTTTATTTTGGAAAAGTTCTAAAGATATCTTGATTATGAAAATGGTTAATTTTTTTATTTGTTTGGAAAATTGTTTTTTCCTAAGTGATAAAACAATTTTTTTTTTTCATTTTTTATCATCTTTTTTATTAATTATTTTATTTTCCTTTATTTTATTATTATTTTTTCTTGACAAGCTATTCTATCTCTTTTTTTTTTCTTTTCTTGTTCTCTTCTTTTTTTTTTTCTCTTTTTGTTTCTTTTTTGTATTTTTAGGTTACATTTACAATATGATAAATAAAATAAAATAAATAAAAAGCCCAAAAACAAAACAAATTGGCTCAGCTGGATTTAGGGCGCGCACAGGTCGATCAACTGTCAAATTGGGTCGAACTCGGGTCGCGCGTCTGGTCGGTTTGATTGGAGCGGGTCGAAATGAAAGGAGAAGAATAACAACTTCAACCGACAATTCACCAGCGTTTTTCATACGATTCTTAAGTGGGAAAGATCGGTTTTATGAGACTTTCATTGGCAAAATTGAGATCGGTGATTGTGCCACGGGCTGGAATGATGGATTTGGTGGCTTGGGTTCGCAAGGGGAAGTTGTACGCGGCTTTGTGGTGTGTGTGATTGAGTGAGAGGGTCAGTTGAGTCGTGCTAGGGAGTAGACAGAGACAGTCATTGTGTTGCGATCTTCGTTGAGTTGTGGTGACAAGAGAGAAGAGTGGGTTCGATTGCTATTAGGTGTTGTTTAGTCTTTGATTTGGTGTTGGGTAGTGTGCGAGGATGTAGCTATGGTAGAGGTTGCGCTCTATACGACAGTAGAGTGGGGCTGAGTGGCGCATGTCTATGGGTGCGAGATAGTGGGACGGCTGTTGTTCGTGGAGGATGGCTGAAGACGACCGACAATCGGAGCTACTACCGTGGTGTTTGGTCAGGCACTTGGGTATCTTTTGTAAGCCGTGGTGGTTGCGCACGATGGGTTAGTTATGCATGGGTGGTCGATGTCACGACTGCTACAGTTTGTGTAAATGTTGGTTTCAAGAGAGACAGGCAATCGTAGGGGAGAGATCGGGGATATGTTTGCTATTCCTGAGTGTGGTTTTTGGTTCGGAAAATGTTGTTGTGGGGATGCGGTCTGAGAGATAGAGAAAGGGCTGTCGTGTGTGGTTGTGTTTTTTTTTTTTTTTCCTTTCTCCCCCTCCCTTTATCTAGGAATTCAATTCGAAATTTATGAAAATTGCTTAAGTTTTATATAGTTTTGTGATGTTTATCTATTAAGTTATTAGCTTATGATTTATTTATATATATAATTAAATTATACATATAAATAAAGTCAGTTTGAGTTAGATTTGAAACAAAACCTAAATTTAATATCCCTCTTTTATTAATACCTTAAACTTATTAAAAAATTATTTAAATATCCTACAATTTTTTTTTTATGTTTCTATAATTTTTTGTATATTTTATTTTTTTTAAATTTCTTATTTTTTATTTTTATAAATTTTCTATTTTTTTTTTTGTATTTTTTGTACTTTTCTCAAAATTTCTTATTTTTTTGTTTATTTCTAAATTAGAACCTTTATCATATCCTAAAAATTTTGAAAAAAAAAATAAAAGAGAGCAAAAATAAGGTGTCTACACTCCTCTCTATCCTACCTCACTCATCATCCTATATATATAGGTCAAGTCATTTTCTTAATGACATGTAGGGAGATTTATCACGCAGTACGTTCATAATCCTCACAACTTGAACCCACTTGCTCATTTTGGGCTCACATGCAATTTTATAATTTCATTAAAGAAAGAAAAAAGGGATGTGAATGTGAATGAGAAGAAGAGATTTTCTTTTATGTCCCATACCAAAAAAAGTGTAAGGATGCTACATTTTTTGTAGCAAAAGCGTTAAGTGTGAGGTCTTATAAAAATTATTGATCAACTCATAATCAGTTAATTCAAAAATGGTTTGTAAAATTTATGATGATAACATAAATTATCTAATCAAGCCCAAATTTTAAGAAGAACTTAGAAATATTAGTAAAAGAGATTTTATGAGTTTTGATTTAGGAAAATAAATAATAAATAATTAAAAATTATAATATTAAGTTATATGTATATTATTCGTTATTTATCGAAAACATATAAAAATAGTTCTAATAATTAACGAATCGATATAGATAAATTATATAAATATTAAAAATTATAAAATAACTTAAATAATATTTATTAATATTTATTTGTACCAGGTATGTATTTATATATATGTAAAAATATGAGAAATTACTTAAAATACTCGAAATATGTCAAAATAATGCAAATTAATCAAATAAAATTCATAAATAATTAAGAAAATATCAAGAAAAATACTAGAAAGTATTTGAAGTTGGAAAATTAGTGAATTAAAGCAATCCAACTAAAAAGTGAAAAAGATTAGAAGATAAGGACACTTTGCAATTAAAAATCAAAAGAAAATCCTAAACCTCTTCTATAAATACCAAACCTCCTTTCAAAATTCATTTTAGTTAATTTAGAGTTTAGAAAAATTTAGGAAGAGGTTAGAAGAGGAGAGAAACCAATTTTATCAAAAATTAACAAATTATAGTGTAATTAGAGCTAGATAAGGAAACGAGTACCAAATGAAGACCTAACATGATGGTCGTTTCATTCGACCTACCTTTGCTGCCAATAGAGCTTCACTGGTTGAACAATCGAAACTGCATGATTTTTGCTTGTAAGTTGCTATTTTTATCAAAAATATCAAATGATGTCTAAAAATTATTAAACTTGGTTTCCTAAAGTATTTTTACATGTAGAATCAGAATATTAAACCATTTTTTTTTAAATTAGAAGTGCTTATGTAAGTTCCTTAAGAACAAGTCTAATTTTAATGAATTTTGTATGAATTTTCAAAATCAGTAAATAATATTATTTTGAGCTAATTTTTAGTGCACATATTCCTTACACGATATATTTAGTTTACATAAAAATAATTTTTCATAAAATATACATTTAGTATTTATTAAAACTATTTTTTTCAAATCTACCTTATGTTTCATATGAAAAAAATAATAAGTTTTTAATTAAACTCGTTAATGAATCTGATTTGTAATGACTTCTAAAGATTATTTATGATTTTGGGAATATTCAATTTGAATCTTATAATTTTATTTGGTCTTTTAACTAATTTAAGCTAATTTTTTTAGCAAAATTGAACTTAAAATTAATATTTCAAAGAATAATATATATTAAGCTATCTTATTACTTGTCAAGATTAGAATACAACAACTATAATTTACTGAATATAATATATTTTCTGTAATTTTCTTGGAATTTGAGGTGTTAGTTGTGTATATTATATATAATATGTAATAAATATATAGGTAAAAAAGGCATATTTAAGTTAATTTTATAATTTAGGGTCAAATTAGCATAAATTCTAATTTAGGATATAATTAGAAATCTTGATTTATTATTAGATGATGAAGAGTGATATATATAGTATCAGAAGTGTTAAATAAGTGATATAAGTGTATAATATGTAATAATACATAATATGATATATAAGAATTTAATGGGTAGAAAAAATTAGATAAAATTTATGGTATTATAATATTTAGACTATAATATAAATCAAATTTGAAATGTAAGTTTACGAAATTATATGAAAAATATAGGCTTTTCTCACATCGGAAGCTAATTTGGTTGTTAAATTAGGAATATAGTATATCATACCGACTAGAACATTTACTAAAGGCTAAATATGAGATTTAGGATAGTAGGTATAATGTGATTAATTTCATATATTGAGTCAGAACAAGTTCTTAAGGTTGACTTGTAAAACCCGTAATTAGAAATTGAATTAGAGCCTAATTTAGAAATCGATTTAAAAACTGAATCAAAACCTAACTTAAATTAAGAAAAACTATAAGAAAGTTAAAAACCCTAAACTAAAGATAATAATAAGCATTATGAAATAAAGTTTATATAGAGTAGTTATATGAGTACTAAAATAACATTTGCATTATAAGGATTATCAACTATGATTTATATAAGTCATATCTTGAGTAGGCAAGCGAAAGGTCTAGGTAAATTGGAATCATTACTTTACTCTATTTCAGAGTATTATTTCATGGTACTCGAAGGCTTGAGATTATACTTAGTTGTATTTGTTAGATGGTTGTCTATATGCATACCCGTATGTATGTGTTTTTGAATTTGATTGTATGATTTTGGTTTACTGTTCTGACTTGTGTTTGTGTGATTTGTTTGAATTGATTAAACATCTTAAACTAGACCTAACTAAGTATATGACCTATAAGTCTAAAACGGACTTGCATAGCAACCTATTAAGAGAGATATTTAAGGTTCTCTAACTAAATACCGACCCTTTCAAAAGGGATAGTACTAGATAATATAATTGGTCTCTTCTTCCTCCTTAGTCAAAGTAAGTGATAAGAGAAGAGGTCATGATAAAGGTGAAGTCAATAATTCAAAAGTAGTCACGGGTGGAATAATGTTTCCACTGCACAAGTTTGTATTTGGTCATGAGCTGTTGCATAAATAGGATAACTCTTCAACCTAAATTAAAGCGGGTGTAATTTATTTAATCTCACGACGGACCGGATATCATCATATGATGGTATTTACTTGTATATGCATTGTATTTAACTAATTTGGTTAATAACCCTATTTGTATTTGATGTATAATTTTAAGTTTCCATCCCAACTTACTGAGCGGCTAATTACTCACATCCCTATAGATGTTATTATTGGTGCTAGCTAAAAAGCAAACATATAACTACCCTAAAGTTAGCAACTACTAAATCTTAGGTAGTGAGGATATAAAACTGAAAATAAATTATACTCTCAAGTTTAGTTTTATCTTTAAAGCTTTTAGTATCAATTTATGTATTACTTAAGTAGATTATGATTAAGCTATTAAATCTTGTAACATACTCAAGTTATTTTAATGTAAATATATATTTTTCATAATATCATAGGTAAATAATATGTTTAATTTATGAATTGTTTACTTCAAAACAGGTTAATTGTAGTTATCTTGTGTAAATTAAGTCTAAGATAGTGGCTATAGGGTCAGTTTCTATCCTAGAATGGTTTGCATAGCGGAACTATTACAACTCTGCCACTTTAAGGCATGACAGTTCTAAGTTGGTATTAGAGCATAATTCTCATGAACACGCTTTGAAGTGAAATAATTACAAGAAGTAAACATCATAAAAGCACATTAAAAGTAGGTAATAAAGTATTTTACTATAAATTATAGAGTAAGTAGTGACTATAGTACTGAATTAAGATAAACATTATTTGAACTTAAATCCAATTATGCAATCGTGTGGAGAATTGGTAGTTAGTTAAAGTCATCCAAGTAAAAAAAAAAAAAATGGAGCAGAATATCTAATCCAATATAGAGTTGAGATGTGGAGAATATTGTTAAAAATGATTAGTTAGGATATGTTAATATTGTGAATGGGATTATTGAGAGGTCTGCTAACAGGTTATAGTGTAGTTAATGAGATATATATATATGATGACGGAGATTAATTTGAGTCATTAGTAAAATAGAGATACTATGATATATGCCATTAGTTAAAGATGGATGAAAAATAAGGGATGATGGCTTAGTGAATGTTATGGAGAAATTTTAGTATAAGTAGAAGAGAGAGACCTTAACCTATTAATACAACCTATATTTTGACTAACACATCATGTATCTTTAAACATGTCCTTCAAAGGACTAATGATTAGGTTCCCATATTTTCTTGGATCAACTGTAGTAAGTAAAGAAAACCCTTAAAGCTAAAAGGATTTTACCTTGAACCAATAGTCCAACAAATTACAAATGAATCAAAACCTATATAGAGCCACAATTAGAACCTAATTCAGGAATGGATCCTATATAGAATGAGAATGCAATCTGTGAGATAATAGTTAATAACGGCATTGAGGAGTCTAATAATGATAAGGTATATGGAATAATTACTATTTTTGATTTTTTTATGGAAGTATAAAGTACTGAATCAATAAATGAAAATGATACTAAATTAATTGGAAGACAAATGTGATAGAATTCTTTTGAATGAATGATTGTTATGGGTGATTTGAATGATAGATATAGTATGATAGGTGGTTATGTTTTCTCAAGGTTTAGAATTGATCTTATATTAGTTATTCAAATATGTGAACATCCCAATTATCTCTTAATAATAGGATAAAGGTCCAGATTTGAAAACCATTATAGAACAAAACATGCATTACTTGTGGTTATTCTAATTTTCAAGAGAATAAAAGAATATAAGTTGTCATTTTGGTTAATTAAGTATTATGTAGATATACGGTAGTTTTGAGGACAAAAATATTTGTAAGGGGAGTGAAATGTGAGGTCCTACAAAAATTGTTGATCAACTTATGATTGGTCGATTCGAAAACGGTTTGTAAAATTTAAGGTGATCATGTAAATTATCTAATCAAGCCCAAATTTTATGATAAAGTTAGAAATATTAGTAAAAGTAATCTAGTGAATTTGGATTTAGGAAAATAAATAATAAAATAATTAAGAATAATAATATTGAGTTATATATATATTACCCGTTATTTATTGGAAATGCGTAAAATGAGTTTCCATAATTAACGAATCGATAAAGATAAATTATATGCAGGCCAAAAATCATAAAATAACTTAAATAATATTTAGAAATATTTATTTGTGTCATATATATATTATGTATAAGTAAAAATACGCGAAATTACTTAAAATATTTGAAATATGTCAAGATAATGCAAATTAATTGAATAAAATTCATAAATAATTAAGAAAATTTCAAGAAAAATACTAGAAAGTATAGAAATTTCTAGAAAGAGGGCATGGAAGGCTAGTATTTGAAGTTGGAAAATTAATCAATTAAAGCAATCTAACCAAAAAGTAAGAAAGATTAGAAGATAAGGACACTTAGCAATTAAAAATCAAAAGAAAATCCTAAACCTCTTCTATAAACACTAAACCTCCTTCCAAAATACATTTTAATTAGTTTAAAGTCTAGAAAAATTTAGGGAGAGGTTAGAAGAGGAGAGAAAGTAATTTACCAAAAATTAACAAATTATAGTGTAATTAGGGCTAGATAAGGAAATGAATACTAAATGAAGATCTAACATGATGGCTATTGGGGGTCCAAGGTTTGACATGGTGGTGGTTTTGACCAACCTACTCTTGCTATTGGTGGAGCTTCAGTGGTTGAACAATCGAAAATGCAATATTTTTGCTTAGAAGTTGCTATTTTTATTAAAAATATCAAACGATGTCTAAAAATTATGAAATTTGGTTTACCTAGACATTTTTTCATGTAAAATCAAAATATCAAACCGGTTTTTATTTTTTTTTTTCAAATTAGAAGTTATTATATAAGTTCCGTAAGAAGAGACTTAATTCCAACAAATTTTATATTTTGTATGAATTTTCAAAATTAGTAAATAATGTTATTTCGAGCTAATTTTTGGTATACATATTCTTTATATGATATATTTAATTTACATAAAAATAATTTTTGATAAACTATATGTTTAGTTTTTATTAAAATTATTTTTATTGAATTTGTCCTATTTTTCATATGAAAGAAATAATAGGTTTTTAAATAAATTCCTTAATGAATGTAATTTGTAATGACTTCTAAAGCTCATTTATGATTTTGGGAATATTCAATTTGAATCTTATAATTTTATTTAGTCATTTAACTAATTTAAGCTAATTTTTTAGCAAAATTGAACCTAAAATTGATATTTCAAAAAATAATATATATATTAAACTATCTTAGTATTTCTCATGATCAGAATATAACAATTATAATTTACTGAGTATAATATAGTTTATACAGCTTTAATGGAATTTGAGGTTTTAGTTGTATATATTATGTATAATATGTAATAAATATGTTGGTAAAAATGACATATTTAAGTTAATTTTGTAATTTAGGGTCAAATAGGCATAAATTCTAATTTAGGATATAATTAGACGTCTTAATATGTTAATAGGTAGAAAATATTAGATAAAATTTATGGTATAATAATCAAAATATGATATAAATCTAATTTGAAATGTAAGTTTATGAAATTATATAAAAAATATAGATTTTTCTCATATCAGAAGCTAATTTAATAGTTAAATTAGGAACATAGTATATCGTACTGACCAAAACATTGGTTAGAAGGTAAATACGAGATTTGAGATACCAAGTGTAATGTGATTAGTATCACATATAGAGTCAGAATGAGTTCTTAGGGTTTGTGAATGAAACCCGTAATTAAAAACTAGATTAGAACCTAATTTAGAAACCGATTCAAAAACTAAATCAGAACTTAGCCTAAATTAAGAACAACTATAAGACATTTAAAAAATTGAATAAGTAGGTATAATAAAACCCTAAACTAAAGATAATAATAAGCATTATAGAATAAAGCCTATATAAAGTAGTTATATGAGTACTAAAACAATATTTACATTATAGAGATTATTGGCAATGGCCTGGGCGAGTCATACCCTAAGTGAGCAAGTAGAAAGTCTAGATAAGTTAGGATCATTACGTTATTATATTTCGGAGTAGTATTTTATAGTATTTGGAGGCTTGAGATTATACATAATTGTGTTTGTTAGATAGTTGATTGTATGCATGCCCGTGTGTGAGTGTTTCTAAATTTGATTATATAATTTCGGTTTACTATTCTAGCTTGTATTTGTGTGATTTGTTTGAATTGATTGAACACTTTAAACTAGACTTAACTAAGTATATGACCTATAAGTCTAAAACAGATTTACATAGTAACCCATTAGGAGAGATGTTTAGGGTTCTCCAACCAAATACCGATTCCTTTAAAAGGGATAACATTGGATAGTATAATTGTACCCTTCTTCATCTTTAGTCGAGCTAAGTAACAGGAGAGAAGGTTAAGACAAAGGTGAAGTCAATTGTTCAAAGATAGTCAAGGGAGGAGCGGTATCTCCATTGCACAAGCTTAGGTTTAGTTATAAGCTATTGCATAAATATGAAAACTCCTAAACTCGGATTAAAGCAGGTATAATTTCTCTAATCTCATGACAGACCGAATAATATCATGCAATAATATTTGCTTGTACATATATTGTATCTAACTAATTTGGTTAATTACCTTATTTGTGTTTGGTGTATAGTTTTAAGTCTCCATCCTAATTTACTGAGCAGTTGGTTGCTCATATCTCTAGAGATGTTATTATTGGTACTAGCTAAGAAGCGGACATATAACTACCCTAAAGCTAGCAACTGTTGGATCTTTGGGAGTAAAGATATAAAATTGATGATTAATTACACTTAAGTTTCGTTTTATCTTTAAAGCTTTTAATATTAATTTATGCATTATTTAAGTAGATTATAATTAAGCTGCTAAATCTTGTGACATACTCGGGTTATTTTAGTGTAAATATGTATTTTTCATAATAACATAGGTAAATAATATGTTTAATTTATGAACTGTTTACTTTAGAGCAAGTTAGTTATAGATGCCTTGTGTAAATCAAGTTTAAGATAGCGGTTGTAAGGTAAATTTTTATCCTAGAATGATTTGCACAGTAGGACTACTACGACTCTATCACTTCAGGGCGTAGCATTAAGTATGCGAAGCTATTAGTATTTAAGAAGTAACACAGTATACAATTCAATTTTCCAAAAAAGTCCATATATGTATAACTTTGTATATATATATATATATATATATATATATATATATATATAGAGAGAGAGAGAGAGAGAGAGAGAGAGAGAGAGAGAGAATTTTCATAGAGTAGTATATGATCATGTATTTCCACATATATATGTGAAGCCATGTGTAGTCCAACTTGGATACAATTAGTTATAAATAGTTAGTCTTTCTATCTTCAAAAATAATATATGTAGTTTACTTTCGATGTAACAACATAATAGAAAACTCTTAGTATTCTTTACGAATTACTTCTCTTTCTTTCGATCATGGATGCTCGATTGTCATGGTTAAGTGAATCACTTTAATTTCCACATGGTTTTAGAATGGTTGGTATGATATGTTCATCTTCATTAGATTATCTCTTCAATTTCCGTTTCATATTATTCTTCAATTATGGCATTGCAAAATAATCATAATAGAAATTTACAACTAGATTAAGATGTGTTTGATCCAATGCATCTGTTGAGACCAGATAGCCTTAGTGTGTTAATTGGAAACATACTTTTCAATAGAGTCAATTACCTAGCTTGAAATGGATTTACTCACATAAGTATGGGTGTCATAAAGAAATCAGGATTTATTGATGGTTCCATCACAAAACCTAATCAAGATTCTTCTAATTTAGCTAAATGGGAAAGGAATGATTGTGGTTTACTATTAAATCCTCAATTTGACATTTATGCTCATTCAACATTGGATTTGTAGATTGAAATTGTAATGCCTCGAGACCCAGGAGCACCATAACCCATCACATGTTTTTATAATCTAAAGACACTTTAAGGCTGTAAAACTAATTACAATCTCCAAGATAACTTATAACAACTACTTATCATGTATAAAACAATAATTTTCTAAGTATATCAATTTGGATGACTTATAGGTGAGTCACTCCAACCATAAACACGCTCAATAACCAAATCTTGATCTTTTATAGCATACAAAATATGCCTCTCTTTTCTAACCAAATGCTAACAATCCCTATACTTATCATGGTTAGTAAACTTATCAAATCAACCTTTAACTATTCAAATAAAGAATGAGTTGAAGCTTTGTACATATTGCACAAACACAAATGGATGCCATACCAAACATTCACATATGTTTAATGTAGAATTAGCAAATAACAGGTTAATTATCTCCAATTCAAGCCTACATATAACAAATGGCTACTAATGACCCCACTACACCATGATCTTTGTCTACATACATAAGTAGATATAATTTATAGGTTTTTCTTTAAGTCCTTTACACTTAAAGTCTGAACACTTAGAGTCCGAAGTCCAGAGTTCTTCAGATTTAGTTTTCTAGCTATGTCGTCCCATATGCAAGTCCACTGAGGAAACCTTACATATGATCAATAGTTGCTTTCTAGGTATTAGCTATTGCAGGCCTTTAAGACAAGTGAGTCAATCACAAGTAGCATTCATTAAGTTAGGCCGAATATAAATTAGTTTGGTTAGGTTATTTTTATCTTAACAAGCATAACCTTACAAATAAGCACTGTATACTTCAAAAGTCAAACCAAACCAATTTCAAAGCTCAAAGTCTAAACCGTATTTAGGAGTCCAAATCTAATCTCAAAGTCTAATCGTAATTGAAAGATAGCTCGAGTACAAGAACCTGGTAACAAGATCGATAGACTAGCCTTAGACACTTTACATAACCAAACAAAGGATATGTATGTAACATAATTCCCAGATCCTCTTATCTAACCTCCTCATCATTTCTCATCTCTAACTTCCTTTCAGCTTCTTAAGATCACCACTTAAAATAGCTTGCCATGTCATTAGTGTGCCTTATACATAACATAATTCACTCCATAACACTTTAGAAACAACTCTACTACTAGCCCTTCCTTAACTCTTAAACATCCACCAATTATCACAAATGTAATGTAATTCACAATCAAGAGAGCTCCTCCCTTTAAGTAAAGTTTGAAACTTTCCTTAACATAACTTGAAAGCAACCAAAAGTTTGATAGACTCAACATTAGTAGTGTTTATATTATAACATAATTCATAAAACTCCAAGCTCAACCCAAATCGGTATCAAAATCATTAGATCCTTCAATTATACAGTGCACCAAAAGAACTTAAGAAATGGCTATCTTAAATTTTACATAAAAGTGGTTGTGGTTTAGTAATAAGTGTTTGAAAAACTTTGAAAAGAATTAGGAATCAAAACTAGAGGATAAATGATGAAAAAAAAAAAAGAAAAATAAAAGAATTAGACCTCACTAGAGGAAGACCAATCAGTTAGTTCACTAGAGAACTGTTAGGTCGGTTTCAAGCACCCTACATGTCATCCCCAAAATGCTAATTCATTATAGAACCGACAAGCCGGCTTTTTCCTTGCTATGAAATGTAACCCCATTCCTTCAATAATTTCTAATCGATTCCAACTCGAAACTTCCTCTAAACTTCAATATACTCAAAATCTAACAAACCTAATACTTCACTATGAAGTATCAATTACCTTAACACCATTTTATAGCTCAAAACACCATTAATTCCTCTACACTATCAACTTTAAGAAATTTTCATTAAACTAAAGAACAAGAGGGAAAAAGAAGAACACTTGCTTGAAATGGATGAAAATACCTTGTAATTCAAAATGGAGCTAAACTCGATGAAAGAGCGACAACAACAACCTTCATGGGTTTGTATTTCTAAAGAAGAGCAAGAAAACACCATTAAAATGAAGGTTTTCTATCTAGTGCTATACAAAAGAGCTTAGATGCTTAGTCTTACCTTTGAGCATGATTAGATAAATTTTTCCTTAGATGGTGAGAGCTCTAAGGGCTTTGGTTAGCTAAAAATGATAAGGAGGCAAGAGAAGGAAAAAGGGAAGGAAAATAGTAAGGTTTTAGAGAGGGTAGGAAGATTTGGACTAATGAAGGCAATTAGAAAAAGATAAGGGTAGTGTTTTAAATGTTTGAAATGACTCAAATGACCTTAGTTTTAAAAATCATTTTTCTAAGAATTTTTCTTAGGCCTTACAAAAATATAAGAGCAATATGCCTGAGTAATGGTCCCTTGATTTTTCAAATTCAATACGAAAGCAACAACTTTAAATGACTAAATCAATCTATTGGGGCTTATTACAACAAGTTAAAAAGATATTGGGACAATTTACAAGCATTTCACTCTTATCCCAATCGTGATTGTGAAACACTTGATTATTATGCATGTTGAATGAAAGAAAGAACTTTGGAACTCGAACCAGAAACTAGATTAATTTAGTCCTTGATGGGTTTAAATGATGGACGAAGCTATTAGAAATCAAATTCTTTCAATAGAACCATTACCTAGTGTGAATAAAGCCTATTATCTCATGTAACAAGTAGAGTGGTAAAAGAAAATAACATCATGAGGAGCTTTTAATCTTAAGGTTGTTGCTTTTCAGTATGAATTGTTTTGATGTTGGCATGAGTAATAGGGCAAAATGATATGGGAAAGAATAGAAATATGGTTAAATTGGTTTGCAAATGTAGCAAAATGGAGGGTCATACTATTGAAAACTATTTCCATTTAATTGGATATCTAAAGTGGTACAAGGGCAAGAAGATGAATAAGAATTTGTCAAGGTCAACAACTAAGTATGTGATTGATAAGAATGATTTAAGTTTGTCAACTACATTTGATGAAACTTATTGTGATTATCATAACTAGCTAGCAAATGTAACTTCATCTTCTTCAAATGCTACAGTGAAGAGTATTGATCTAGATGTGTTATAGACTTTATGTGATGAAATGATGCAAAATAAGTGTCTCAAGAGATGCCATCAATTAACTCGATCCATTTTGCTAGTGTTATTACTTAGTCCTACTATTTTAATACTAAGAATTGTATAGTTCTTAGATTATTGACTCATGAGCTATGGACCACATTACCTTCTTTTATTCCATCTTGATTAATATTTAAACTTTAGAGAGTCATTTTGGTAATTAGGCCTTTAACCTAATTTAATGCCATGAACCAATATCTTGAGGTAGTGATAGAGCTTAGGAAATCAACTTATTTAGGGATGTTTTAGGGAGATCTACCTTGGTAAACTCATAACGAAGATCGCCAGACTGGACATTCCATACTCGGCTTTGCTTGGTTATCTCCTACATAAAAAGTAGACTTGGAAATGATTCTTTTGGGCCTATTTAGGCTTTATTTGGTCTTATTGGGCTTTAAAGAGGCTTAGATGGTCTTTGAGCTAAATAATAATGATAACAGGCTTTCTTTTGCTGACAAAAGCCTTAAGCATACTTAGGCTTATATCCAAGCCCATGAAGACTAAAGGAGAGGATAAGCTTCAACAAAGGAAATCAATCTCAGCCATCTATCTTAAAACCATCTAATGGATAAGATTAATCTCTAAATTCTATAAATAAGAGACACCTCTTCTCATTTGAGGGATTTAGATTATTGGCAAGCTTAAGACAAATACTAGAGCTCTATTGAAATTACTCCAAAGAGGATCAAATAAGCAATTTCAATAAGAACAATCTAAGAACAAGGAAAAAGACTGAATTTGATCTATTGTCATAAGCACGCATTTGAGATACTGAGTTTTCCGATTCTTCCTCCTATGCCTCTTCCTAACGACATCACTCTACTTGTCATTAGCTTAAGATGTCTCTTAAGCCAACCGGTACCCTCATTGTACGTGATCGGCTAGCTACAACAACCCCACCACACATTATTTGGTGACTTTATTGGGGAAGCAGAGACTTGACGAAATGACACCAGCACGTAAAAAGAGTGAAAATGATGGGTACGTTCAGGAACACAAGAACCAATAAGAAAGGGTTAAGCAAACCAAATAATGTAAGATACCAATGTGCCAACGATCGTGCAAGCATCTAGAAATGTATAAGCGCTTGGAACTGTACAAGCACCTAGAACTATGCAAGGATTTGGCACTGTTTAAGTACATGGGGCTATGTAAGCACTTAGGACAATGTAACTGCCTGCTACTAATGATTCACCTATATTGTATGCAATACAAGAAAACACCTGCATGATGAACCAACTCTTTGCCACATTTATGCAATTCTTACCAATCATAGCAGCTGCAATTGCTATGAATACTAGTGCATTACCCGGTATGACTCTACCAATGTTGATTGTGGCAACTATTGCTTTTGGAAAACACTATTGTATTGCTTCGAGTAAACCCATAAGCACCTATCACAATCATTGTATTTACTGGTGCCTCATTTAGGATGGTTGTAAATACAACAAGTGTATAAGTCTCAAGAACTGCTGCTCTTACTATTGGCTTGGAGGATGCTTAATAACCTAAAGAAGTCTATCCAACCGGTGAAGGAATGCAACAATAGGACCCTACGTACCCATTGTAGCACTTGACCCTAACTTACTAGACACCTATAGTTGAGGAAGCAAGGGGCTACCTTAAAGAGTCCTCCTCTTCAAGACGTAACCTACAGCCGCTAATGACTAATTTGACTGCACTTCATAATCTTGTATTGATGCACCAAGCAATAACCAATATTACAACTGCTGCTTTGTCCTATATGGTGAAGGAAGATATAGAGAAGTACATGAGGCAAATGCAAGTAGCACCTTCTATTAATGTTCTAAATTTGAAATTTTCATACCCATTAGTGATGATCAAGTGTAGCTAACATCATCACTTGACAACCTTTTGTTATTAAGCTATTGAAGTATCTTATTGACAAACGCCTTCCAACCACCATGGTACAGTTATCATTGCTACCACGATGCTTTATTCATGAGTATAATTAAGTGTAGCTGTAGCTAACGTTGCCACCTACTATTCTTAACTAATAACTTTTATGAAACAAAATTGGTACATCTAACATTGTCACCTAATCAAGTGGAGCTAACATTACCACTACAATCCTTGGACATATGGATTTATCCAAGATCATTGTTCAGTGTTACTCAATCATGAGATCGAAGCAATCTCGACTGTGATGGGTTGAAGTGATCCTACAATAGGATTGGCAATTGTAATGCCTTTATGCGGAGGCGAGGTCAAAGCAACCTCATCGATGTATGGTTAAAGCAATCAAATCATGGTAGCTATAGTCGTTAAGTAGAAGTGTATGCTCCTAAGCATGTAGTGAGCCTAATGCCCATTTTTACGACATTATTCATGAGATTGAAGTGATCTTAGCTGTGATGAGTCAAAGCGATCCCATAGCAAGCTTAGTAATCATAGCCTTTCAGTAAAGTTGAGGTTAAAGCGATCTCATCCATGATTGATTCAAACAGTCATATCATAATAGTTGTAGTTTCTCAATTGAAGCATATGCTCTTGAGCACGTAGTAGGCATAATGCCCATTCTATAACACCACTTATGGGATTGAAGTGATCTTAGTTGTGATGAGTCAAAGGGACTCCACAGTAGGCTTGGCAATTGTAACACGTTTATGCAAAATTGAGGTAAAAGTGACCTCATCATGGATGATTGAAGCAATCAGACTATAGTAGTCATAGTCACTTGGTAAAAGCATATCCTCTTGAGTACATGGCGGGCACAATGCCCATTTCCACAACATTACTCACCTGATCGAAGTGATCTCAACTGTTATGGGTTGAATTGATCCCACAATAAGCTTAGCTCTCATAATGCCTTTCTGCAAACCTTAAGGTTGAAACGACTTCATCAATGAATAGTTAAAGTAATCAAATCATGGTAGCTATAGTTACTTAATAGAAGCATAGCCTCTTGAGTGCACAGTGGGCGTAATGTCCATTTCTACAACATTATTCATGAGATCAAGGTTATCTCAATTGTGATGTGTCACAGCGATCTTGCAATGTCGAGCCCTATTTTGATTTCTTTAAATTAACCTTTATTAAGCCTAGCTTACTTAATATAGGTTACTCGACATTAAACTAAGGAAAAGAATTAAAAAAAAAAAAACAGAGTTACCAACTAGTTCAACTAGTAAAAAAATAAAATTAGAGTTTTCGGGTAGGAAAATCCTAATTTAATCACTAATCTACAGATATTCTAAAAAATTAATTTCTACAAAGTTGAACTAGAAAATTAGGTTCAGGGGCAAACTTATTAAGACAAAGTCACTATATAAAAATTAAAGAAAAAAATTGATGGGCTTCATTTTTATAATTTAAAAAATATATTAAAAATATAACTAAATTCACAAAATGTAACTAAAAATGATTTTTTATTACGAATTTTTTAAGAAAAAGGGAAAAAGTTTTTTTTTTTTAATTTTTATACAGTTGCTCTGAAGGTACATGCGTACCTACTAGTTAGGATTAAACCGGCCATAGTTCTTTTTTTATAAAATTTTTAGTGGGTGGATTATTTTTATTTCGAAAATCGAGTTAGGTTTATGTTTTTTATCAATTTATTATTTTAAGAATAAAAAAACCTAAGAAATCTAATTTTTCTAAATTAAATAAAAAATCCCCTAACTAACTAAATCTTTTTTAAAAAAACTCAATTTAATATTTTTTATTTTTCAAAACCACTATATGTCAAAATATATATTTTTATTAAAAAAACATGATTTTTCAAAAAAAATTAATTCAACTAAATTTTATTGGAAAATAAAAAATTTGCAATAAGAATGAATAATAAAAAATCCTGCACTTAAACACAAAAATAGTTAATAAAGAAAAAAAAACATAACTAATAAAGTAAATTAATAAAAATTAACGAAATAAATATAAAAAATAAAAAAAAATTACCTAGCATCAATTCGCGTCGGTATTAGGAGGTGATGGGTGAGCATCTAGGCATTGCGTAGGCAATATTGAAGAGCGCGGACGAGCACTGGGGCGCTGTTAGGCGAGTATAAGCAAGGATCCGGGTGATGCGGGTGATCACTAGGTGATGTAGGTGAGAATTTGGGCAATGCAAGCTAGCGAGGGTGATCACTAGGCGATATAGGCAAGATTAGGCATGTATGGTCAAAGATCTGGGCGATGCAACGAAGGCTTGGGCAACACGGCGATAGATTAGGCAATGCAGGCACTGACTTGAGCGATATTAGGTGAGAGATTGGGCGATGTATGGGGCAATTGGGCGGTAAAGCGAGCAACACAGTGAAGACATGGGTGACACTGGTGGCGATATTGATGGTGGCTTGCGGTGGTGTTATAGTGGTTGTGCAATGGTTCTTGCGGTAGTGGTTATGGTGGTGTGCCATAGTGTCGCATGGTGTTTTGGGTGGTGGTTTTGAAGAAGTGTGATTAAAACCTCCCCTCCCCCCCCTTTTCAAATCTCCTATTAACATGCTATTTATAAACTCATAATTGAATCTCTTGTATCAAAGATATGGAAGATTCGATTATGATTTGTTAAGGATTTACCTTAACATCTAGAAATCCTAATTTATTTTGGGCTTTTTTATTTTTTTAAGGACCGATTCGATCTAATTAAATATAGCCCAATAATTTAATAAATCCTGATTTGAGCTCCTAAATTAGATGAATTTTTATTCTATATTAGTCTAGCCCAAAATTAATTAAGCTTACATCGTTACTTGATCTAACAATTCAACTTGACATGACTTGACTCATAACTCGACTTGTTACGACTTGACTTGATTTTCTTTTTCATTTTCATTTTTCATTTTTTCTTTTAATTTTCATTTTTTAAATTTTTCTATTTATTTATTAACTTGGCTTAATTAACAAAAAAATAAAAAATTAACAAAAATGAGGTGTCTATAACTGCCCCTCTTTATAGCGAAGTTCGATTAAAACTTTGCTATAAAGACAAAAAAGATACCCATTTTTACTAGACTCGACTTGAATAATCTGAAGAGGATAGATCTTTTCAAGATTTCTTTATGTTATGGTAGATAATCCGAAGAGGATAGATCTTCTTAAGATTCGTTTTGGCTAATCTAAAGAGGATGGATCTCCTCAAGATTTGACTTGGTTTCAAAAGCTAGCTTAGTTCTTCTAAATATCTCTTTCCAAAGACTTTTAAGATTATTTTTCCTAAGGCTAAAGAATTTCTCAAATAGGAACTAATTGGCATGCTTAAATCGACTCATAGTATTCACTCATTCAATCAGCAGAATTTCACCAAGGGACGGTGCTTGCTTCTTCTTTCCTTTTTTATTTTTCTTTTCTTTCTTTTTTATTTTCCCCTTTCTCTAAAATCTCCCAAACTTTTTAGTTTTGTAACTGTACCATGCTCATGCCTTGAATTTACTTTAGTTGATACCAAATTTCAATTTCCACTCTTCATGAGTTTTGAATGGTAATTCTCTTTTGAGAACATTCGATTTCTTTCTTTTCTAGTGATTTAGATTCATTGGTAAGGGTCTAGGTTTAAGTGTATGAAGCTAAGAAACATGATATACAAGGGTCTATTGGTAAAGTGTTTGTTGGTCAATGCCCATTCAAATTCAAAAAAATTCATGGATATCAACTTTACTTGTAAATGATGAAAGATCAACCACAAACTCATTTAAGAAAAATTAAAATCTTTATTGAACTCATTTTTCATAGATAATACAACTTGACGCGTCTGAATTCATTGGTCCCTTTAATTTTGGGCCATCCATCTCTGTCAACACTAATGCACCTCTTGATAAGACCCTTTTCACCATATAAGGGCCTTCATAATTTAGAACAAACTTGCCCTTAAGGTCTTTTGCATTTGGCAATACTTTCTTCAACACTAAGTCTCCTTCTTTGAAGTACCTCAAGTGTACTTTCTTATTAAAAGCTTGGATCATCCTCTATTGGTAGTACTGACCATGACATATCGCTGCAAGCCTTCTTTCATTTAGGAAATTCAAATGCTCCATCCGCTTCTTCACTCACTCTACTTCATCAAGTTGAGTTTCTACCAACACTCAGAACGAAGGTATTTCTACTTCCACTGGTAATATTATGTTAGTTCCGTACACCAATGAATACGGGGTTGCACCAGTAGAGATACTGACTGAGGTTCTATAAGCCATAAGGGTAAAGGGAAGCATCTCATGCCAGTCTTTATAAGTGATTACCTTCTTCTCAATGATCCTTTTGATGTTCTTATTAGTAGCTTCAACTGCCCCATTCATCTGAGGTCGATATGGAGTTAAATTTCTGTGATTGATCTTAAATTGGTTGCACACTTCATCCATCAACTTGTTATTCAAATTTGTCCTATTGTCTGTAATAACAGACTTAGGCACACTGTATCTCAAAATAATATCCGTTTTTATGAATTTGACTACTATTCCTTTGGTTACCATGGCATATGACGCTACTTCTACCTACTTGGTAAAATAGTCGATCGCGACTAAAATGAATTGGTGTGCATTTGAAGCTATCAATAAAATTAGAACAATCATGTCAATTCCCCACATTGAGAAAGGCCAAGGAGTAGATAACACATATAATTCTTAGGGAGGAGTGTTGATTTTGTTAGTATATACCTGGTATAGGTGACAGTACCTCATGTACTTGATACAATCCGACTCCATCGCCATCTAAAAATACCTCATTCTCATGATATTTCTAGCTAATATATACCCATTCATGTGAGGACCACAAACTCTTTCATGTACTTCTTTAATAGATTTCTTGGCTTCTTCTTCATTCGCACACCTTAGCAATACTACATCTAGTGATCTCTTGTATAGCGTGGCTTTACTTAATAGGAAACGAGTAGCCAACCTTTTTAAAGTTTTTCTATCTTTTCAATTAGCATCTTCAAGAAACTCCCCCGTTTAAAGTAACCTTTTGATATCATGATACCAATGTTCTTTTGATTCCTTCTCTTCAATTGCAAGGCAAAAAGCTAGTTTTTCTTCTACTTCAAAATCTTTAAGGGCTGAATCTCTATCCCTTTTGTGACTTTCACCATTGATGCTAATGTAGCCAATGCATCGGCAAATTGATTCTGGATCCTTAGAGTGTAAGTGAATGAAATCTTTTGGAATTTTTCAATTAGCTTTCCTAAATGTTCATGATAAGGTACCAATTTCTTGTCCTTTGTTTTACACTCTCCCAAGATCTAGAGAATTATAAGGGAAGAATCTTCATATACTTCAAGCTCTTGTATTCCCATATCTAGTACCATTTTGAGCCCTAAAATGTAAGCTTCATATTTTGCTATGTTGTTGGTATATGGAAATGTTAATCTTGCTGCTACGGGGAAATGGTTACCTTCAAGTGATACCAATACTACTCCTATCCCACATCTAAACACATTGGTTACTCTACTAAAATACATCTTCCATCCCAATCTCTCACTATTCAATTCATTTGCCATCATCACATTTTTATAAGGAAATTGTGCTTCTAAACTATCAACATCATCTTCTAACGGGTATTATGCTAACTGATTAGTCATCGGCTACCCCTTAACTGAACTTTAACTTACGTACTTGATATCAAACTCAGAGAATAGCATTTACCACTTCCATATTCTTCCAATCAACGCTGGCTTTTCTATTAAATACTTCAAAGGTCATGTTTTGTCAATAACTTTATTGAATAATAGAGAGTATACTGCCTAAGCTTATACATCACTCATACTAAGGCATAACATGTTCTTTCCACTTCTGAGTATTTTTGCTTGCCTTTTGTGAATTTCTTACTCAAATAATATATAAGATTCTCTTTTCTTCCCGCTTCATCTTTCTGCCCCATCATGCATCCCATTGACTTAAGAAGAATCATTAAGTAAAAAATCAAGGGCTGTCCTGGTGTAGAGTGACCAGTACGAGAGTGGATTCATAAGATACTCTTTGATTTTAGCAATTGCTCACTTACACTCTTCATCCCATTCGATAACCGCATTTTTCCTCAAAAGTTTAAATAATGGCTTGCATCTATTAGTTAACTGCGATATAAATCGAGCGATGTAATTCAATTTTCTTAGCAGTCCTCGAACTTCTTTTATAGTCTTGGGTGCTGGAATGTTTACAATTGCCTTGACTTTATCCAGGTCCACTTTGATTCCTCTTCTACTAACCATAAAACCCAATAATTTGCCCGAAGCTACTCTAAAGGTACACTTTTTTGGATTCAACTTCAGTTGAAACTTCCTCAATCATTCAAATAGTTTATGCAAAATATCCATATGATTTTCATCCTCCTTAGATTTGGCGATCATATTATTCACATAAACTTCGATTTCTTGATGCATCATGTCATGAAACAAGACAACCATGGCACGCTGATAAGTTACCCTAGTGTTCTTCAACCCGAAAGGCATTACACAATAACAAAACATTCCCCAAGTGGTAACAAAATTTTTTTTTTTTATTTTCTTCTGCCATTTTAATTTGATTATATCCTGAGAAACCATCCATAAATGAGAAAAGATGATTCTTGGCTGTGTTATCCACTAATACGTTAATATGCGACAAAGGAAAGTTATCCTTTAGTATGTCCTGATTTAAATCACGAAAATTTACACAGACCCTAACTTTCCCATTTTTCTTCAACAGTGGCAACACATTAGCCACCCATTCGGGGTAATCCGACACTTCTATGAACTCAACTTCTAACAACTTCTTCACTTCTTCTTTTATTTTTAGGAGTATGTTTGGCCTAAATCGTCTAAGCTTTTGTCTTTTCGGTTTAATTTCCTCCCCAATTGGCAATTTATGAACCATAATAGACGAATCTAAACCGGGCATATCTTTATAAGACCAAGTGAATAGATCCAAGTATTTTGATAGCAATCAAGACAACTCTTATTTTTTATTATCCGTTAAATTACCACCAATTTTTAAGTTTCATGGATTTTCCTCTATCCCTAGATTAATCATATCCATCGGTTCATTAATAATCACTTTACCCTGTTCATATCGATGGCAACTTTCTTGAATTTCGTTTGGAGTCTCAATATCATCCCCGACATTTAACCCAGTAGGGCCGAAGGTGATATTGGTACTTTTATCATTTACATGCACAATATATCCATTACGTTCATCATTTTTATTGGATCTGAAGAATAAAGGAAAAAAAGAAAAAAGGATAATGAATAAATAATAAAGAAGAATTGATAGAAAGAAAGGAATGACTTTTATTGAATGAATGGATTCAAATTATATGAAAGGAAAAGTCTAACTAATCGAACTAATTATCGAAATCGAATGTTTTTAATTAATCTAATTTTGCATTTCTAAAGAGACCTATTAACAGAAATGGGAAACCAGTTGCATAAGGAAACTAGTATGCCAATATCACTCTTCTCGTTTGGACCAATGTTGCATTACTGAGTCAAGGCCTTAGATAGATCGGTTACTTCAGGTTCTTAAACACCAGTTAGTACTAGGAACGTTTGGCGGATGTTCGGAAAGTCTATGTGAGCATAGTACAACTGATCTCCTCTCTTGCTTCTGGTTTTAGTCTTCATTTCTTGAATCTCCTCCTTAGTGCACTCATACCTAAGCTCGAATGTTCCAATCTACTACTTAGGCTATTTTAAACAACCCCGTGCCCCCTATCTTACTTATTCAATCACACTAACTTTGTCAAAAATTTGTAACCTTGGCTCTTCCAATTCTTCATCCCCGACATAGAGAATAGTCGTTTCTTTATAAATCTCGTAGTCCTGCTCCCTAAGAATAGTAACCAACTACCCGTTGGCTATGAATTTCACTTTTTAATGTAGACTAGATAGAGTTGCCCTTACTGAATGAATCCACGGTCTTCCTAATAGAAGATTGAAAGTTCGCGAGATATCTAGAACTTGAAAGGGAATAGAAATCACCTACGGGCTGATCTCGACTTGCAACCCAATTTCTTTAATTATCTCCCTTTTTGATCCATTGAAAGCTCTTACTGAAATTGAGCTAGCCTTTATCTCAATCGCATCGACTCTAAGTAAATTTAGTGTTGCCAATAGATATACGTTCAATGATGACCTATTATCTGTTAGAACTCAAGCAACCACTTTCCCTGCATACTTAACTACTATGAAGAGGGGCTTTATATGCTGGTCTCCTTTTTTACCTAGCTCATCTGGCAAGAATGAAATTTGATCCATTGCAAATATTAAGTTTACCACCAGCCCCAGTTTTTCTGTAAAATCCTTTAGAATTTTGATTAATGCTTCTCAATGAGTATCTGATGACAATAGCAAGCCTATTACGGAGATCGAGGTTAGTACTTTGGCTAACTAATCTATTATCTTATACTCACTAGCTTTCACTATCTTCTTGGCAACATTCTAATCTTTATCATCTGTATCCTCAAAGATCTTTCTAGAAGACTCTTCCACAATAGACTTCCTCTTAGCTTCCTCGTTCTGATCATAAACTCATCCCGAGCGCGTAAGCCCACCAACCATAGGTGATGAGGCCCTAGTGGTCTAATTCATCGCCTGGTAATCCAAAGGTGTTGCTTTGTAATTCTTTGAGGATATTGGGAAATTGAAAGCAATCTTCTTGGGCTTTCCCAATTCCTTAACCTTCTTAATCTCCCTATCATACTCAAAAAGCAATGGCTTGGGCCCGTCTCTAATCGTTTTGACCATCTCGACCATCTTCTTAGCTTCGGTAATAAGTTTGTCTTCTTCCTCAAATTCTGGACCCCATCCAGTAGGTAAGGCATCAGCGTATATGGTGAGCGAACTAGTGAAATCCACCAAATACTTAAACTTCCCCGAAGGTTCTCCTAAGGTATCAACCATCGGATCTCTGGCTTCATATCTTTTTCTAAGTTCCTTCTAAGTGCTTCTCTTTTGCGGTTTTGGAATCGTCATAGCCATAATATAAACTTTCTTTATCTTCCCATCTTTCAGCAGTTGATATATTACTGGTCTAGTTCGAGTCTTATCCTTAAGTTTCTTATTCTGCAAATACCTGGCTTGCCTCAGATTCCATGCTATCTCTTCAATAGTGATGGGGAGACTATCTAGATAGATCTTTGGTTTAGAAACTTTAGCAATAATCATATTGATCGAATTTCCATGATTCGATAAAGGGTTGTTACCCATATTGGGAGTGGGAGTCTGGATGAAACCCAATTGAACCAATTTAGCATCAATAAGATCTTGGATCTTATGGTTGAGTCTCCAATACCGATCTGTAAAGTGCTCCACTTGCCCCAAATGATAATTACATCGAAGCTCTAGGTTATAATCCCTCAGTCTTTGTCCTTCCCTTGGTATTTCAAACGTTAGGAGGTTCTCTTTCCTTAATCGTTTGAGAACCTAGCTTAGAGGAATGGGAAATTGTGTGAACTATATTCTTTGTGGGTGGTTGTTCTAATTTGGACTTTGCAGGGGATTAGATCCTCCAGTCATGGCTACTAGGGTTGCGGGTCTGATAAGGTTGCTAGTATTGACAACGTTTATAGTGGTTTCTTTGGTTTTGTTAGAAAATCTTGGGGGAGGTATCTTCTTCTCAACTACTTCAGGATTAGGAAGCCTTGCAGTAGCAATAGCTACCTCAATTTGACACCTTAAGGCTACAATTTCTATAAAGTTAGAGGCAGGGTACTTGACTAAATGTTGGTAATACAGGTTCCCAAGAGTATTAATGAAAGTAAAGGTTAAGAGTAGAGTTACCCTAACCGTCATGCCCCTCTATCTTTGAGTATATTCTTTAAAGTTTTCATTGGCCTTTTTTCGTAGATTATTCAAATCCCACATGGACGGGGCCACTTTGATGTTGAATTTATACTAGTTATAGAAAGCTTATGTTAACTTATCCCAAGTATCAATCTCATTCAGATCTAATTAGGCATACCAAGTTAAGGCAGGCCCAATCAAGCTATCCTGAAAAGTCTAGACCATCACCTTATTGTATTTCGTGTATTTTCCCATTTTCCTAATGTACAACTGAGTGTAGAGTTTTGGGCAGCCAATCCCATCATATTTCTCAAATTTTGGCACTTTAAATCTTTTCGAGAAGTCATTGTCTTCATATCTCAGCAAATTAATCATCCCCATCTATTCAAACCCATTAACCATTTCTAGTGTTTTCATTTTCTCAGTCAACTTCTACATGAACTTTCTTTCTATCTCACGATGTTTCTCTTCGATCTCCTTCCTCCATACCTCAACATTAAGGGCTAATTCTTCATCTTCCTGTTCAGGGGGAGAGGTCATTTCTGCATTCTAATTTGAATTGACTTGAGATCCTTATCTGTCGTTAGGAATCCTAATAACTTGAGTGAGAGCTTGAATCTGTTCAACCATCTTGTTCATGCTTTCCTCCAAAGTTGCAACTCTCGGGTCGAGTTCAACTTAAGTGACATTTCTAGTACCCTGAGTTGACATCATGGCTTTAGAACGAGTGAATATCGGGCTTTTAGTTAAGTTTGCTCGTTTAGACACCATCTTCAAAATCCTATACGAAAACTCAAGTTTTAGACTTTTTGGTGAATTAAAGATTTTTTTTCTTGGCTTTTTGTTGTTCTGTTGTTTACCTCTTTTTTGTGTTTTTTTTTTTTCGAATTTTCTCTTCTTTTTTTTTCTTTTAAAAAGTCAACTAAACAAATAAATGAATAATAATAATGAGTACTGTGCAATTAATGAAAATTTTATTTACTAAAGCTGGAAATTTATTAATCATAAGATCCAACTTATACAACGGACTAAAAAAAAAAAAAAAGAAAAACTCCTAACTAATCTTCCTAAAAACTTAAATCTCATATTTACAAAAGCCGACGGATCTGGCTGGGACCAACTTCCCTCATAAATCTTCATACCATAACGTCCCTTTTTCAGATCTTACTCCTCAAGAATTGATTTTCTTCTAACAGTCTCTCATTTTCTAACTTTAATTCCTCAATGATTTTCTTACTTTCTTAAAACTAAGCTTCAACTTTGGCCCATATGATGTTTCGGTTGGCCTACTTAGAGGTTGAAAGACATGCTGGTTCTGGCTCATGTCTAAAGACGTCTAGAGCTTCATATTGTATCTTTCCAGTTTTCTCCAACTGATCATAAATGAACTGCTCGGTGACTCGGTATTCTCCGACTTTGCCCCTCAAAGTTTCCACATTGATTATCTTCTCAACTTCTTTCCATTCCTACAACTTCACGAGTTCTGCTAGTCGTTAAATCAGAGAAGCCATGGGTAGATAAGGATCTTGATAGTTCATCGTGATAACGTCTAAGGAGTCTTTATAGGCTATCTCTTAAAGTGGACCTAGTTGTCTGGTGACACAAGTTGGGAAGTACCTTGTATAGCCAATAATACCGATAAGGGGGACTCCTACATAGTCGACACACCTTAAGATGGCTTAAGTGCAATGGCTCCATTTAGTTGTCTACATAAAGTCTATTAGACGCATTTTGCTGATAACTGACACCCATCCATTAAACTAAGCTTTATCTGGTACCTTGAGGTGGTAGGCAAAGTCATTAATTAGACTCATATTTTCAGTCAAGGACTCTCTGAGAAGATTCCCTCCATATCCATATATGTGATTGAGAAATCATACGGTAAGGATTATAGGGTTAGCCATGAAATAACAGTACCCCTGCTTCTTCAAGTAAGTAAACATCTTGAATTGTTTTGCCATTAACACTAGTATATAGGATTTACCAGCTAGGAATTGAGTCACTAGCTCGACTACCCTATAATGGACTTGACCATATCTAAAGGGAAATAGCACTGTTCTAAACACCCCTACAATAAATGCGTTGACCCTCTTTTTAACCTACGATTCATATCCTCCACAGAAAATCCGATGATACATCTAATAAGCATTTAGGCTTGAAAACTACTCCACCAATCTTAGGATATTAAGACATTTCTGGCCCTTTGAAGACAAGAATGGCGCCAAGGCTGACTTCTTGACTCCCAACAATGTCATGAAAGATTTCTTAGACTAAACTTTGAAATCAGGGATAGTTATGCTTACTTCGAGAGGTAGTACACTAGGTAACTGCAAGTACTCTTCTATAATGGGTGTCAATATGTGCGAACTGAAATTGAAAGCTATAGATTATAGATCCTAGTAATGGATAAGGGCCTAAATTAGAGGCCAATGGAGCTAGACCTACATAAGGGATATTACTGGCCCAATCTTCTTATGAATGTAATCTTGCTTGGCAGGCGGAAGCTGGTTCAACTAATCTCTCAAGATAGCCTCGAGAAAGGAGTACTTATCCAATTGAACTTCATAGACGGGCTCTAGACTGATACTACCCTGACTCTCGATATCTATATTACAAAAAGATATAAACGAAATAAAATGCAACGATTATTTATAATAAGGTCACTAAATTTAGAATAAAGTTGGATATGATATTAATAATTTCGCAGCTTTTTCAAAGATTTTCTTAGAAATTGCACAGCCTTTCATTTACTAAGGAGCAATAAAAAAATAATATACATATAACATTAGAAAATAAAATATTCATAGAGAAACGAGCATAATCCATCATATAAAAAAAAATGCAATATGTTACATACAAATGCTATGTAGTAGGGTTAGGTGATTAATAAATTATAGGAAATACAAAGAATCCGTAGTCGGGGAAATACCCTTATATATAAGAAAGTCTAAAAAATGAAGCTTGCAAATACTTACATATAAGGGTTATTGGTTTTTTATTTTATTTTATTTTAAAAAATAAGATTGGGCCAACCGCGGATTAATTAGGCTTTTTCTATAATTTAAGAATAACTACCCCTTTTTCGAAAAGGATAATGTAAGAGGGTAGGGTTTACGGATCCTAGGCTCTGTAGCTCTAAAGCTTTCCAAAGGAAAGCCTAATAGGTTACATCAAAGCCTGAGTGGGCTCGCCTATCATCCTCAAGTAGGGGTAAAGACCCTAGTAACCTGAGGGTTACATAATAACGGCTCATCCTAGGTTCCTAAGGTAGCCTACGTCCAATCACATCTAAACACACAAATGGTTAATAAAAAAACCCTCTTAATTCCCCTAGAGGGCTCATTAGGCTAGGCTTTTTCTTATTAAGGCTTGCATCACTAAAAGATAATTAGTACAACTATAATACAAAAAGAAAATAATAATACAAAAGCTCATTAATAATTCTTAATTTTCACATGGCTAACCTACTAAGTATCCTTAATGAAGTCGTTAATTTTGTTGAGTCTTATTTCAATTTTCTTAATTTAACCTATATTAAGCCCAACCCATTTAATACAGATTAGTCAACATTAAACTAAGGAAAAGAATTTTTTTTTAAAAAAAAAATGGACTTACCAACTAGTTTAACTGGTAAAAAACTAAAATTAGGGATTTCGAGTAAACAAACCCTAATTTGATTACTAGTCTGTAGATATTCAAAAAAAAAAAAAAATTTCTAGAAAGTTGAACCAAAAAATCAGGTTTAAGGGTTAACCTATTAAGATTAAGTCACCATACGAAAATTAAAGAAAAAAACTGATAGGCTCTATTTTTGTAATTTTTCTAAAAATATTAAAAATATATGTAAATTCACAAAATGTAATTAAAAATGATTTTTTATTACGAATTTTTTAAGAAAAAGGGAATTTTTTTTTTACTTTTTTATTTTTAGATGGTTGCCCTGAAAGTACATACGTACCTGTTAATTAGAATCAAATCGACCGTAGTTCTTTCTTTATAAAATTTTTAGTGGATGAGTTATTTTTATTTTGAAAACCAAGCTAGATTTATGTTTTTTTTTTATCAATTTATTATTTTAAGAAAAAAAAAACATAGGAAATCTAATTTTTCTTAATTAAATAAAAAAAAGCCCTAACTAATTAAATCTTTTTGGAAAAAACTCAATTTAAAATTTTTTATTTTTCAAAACCACTATATGTCAAAATATATATTTTTATTAAAAAAACATGATTTTTCAAAAAAAAAATAATAATTCAACTAAATTTTATTGGAAAATAAAAAATTTACAATAAGAATGAATAATAAAAAAACTTGCACTTAAACACAGAAATAGTTAATAAGGGAAAAAAAACATAACTAATAAAGTAAATTAATAAAAATTAATGAAATAGATAAAAAAAAATAAAAAATCTACCTAACGTCAGATCGCATCGATATTGGGCAGTAAATGAGTCTTAATAATTGAAGTTATCATCTCATCAAAGCTACTCTCATTTTGTAAAAGCATCTACTCCTAAGTACAAGCCTTTATGCAACTTTATTCAATCACAAGTTTAAAGCAACCTCGGCTATGATAGATCAAAGCGATCTTACAATTGGCTTGATAGTTGTAACACCACTTAATCTAATGATGAGATTGAAACAATCTTGGATGTAAAGATTAAAAATGAGTCCATGATGGGCTTCACAACAATGATGATGTTTTCCTTGAAGTAATTTTGGCTTAATCATTTGATTAGAGCTAACATAGCCATTAATAGAGTTGAAGCAACTCTATGACATACTCTACTTAGTGATCCATGAAGAATACAATCAAGTGCAAAGGGATTAACAAAATAAGATGAGGTAATATCCTTTGAATTACAAGTTGCTGCCTCGTCATGGTATGATGCACCATCAACTGGGGGAGAAGAACAATACTTCAACATGACATGCTAATTTTAAATAATAGATATCTTAGCATGATGACAATTCACATAGCATTGGAACTTCTATATAAGGCTCTTAAATGTGAAGCAAACCTCTAATCATGGTGCATAAAAGTAAAACAAAACATGATCGAAAGATTCCCTAAATGGCACCGGTTCTTCAGTTTCTCTCATTTGACATCCTCTTAGCACTCTACAATGGTAGCCTCATACACTCAATGTAGATGATTGTCTACAAACACTTGATTTCCTCCATACTTCTAAAATGCTAGTCTTACGCTTATAAGATACTTGAGTGAAGTCGGTTCGCCTTGAGCGATCTACTTGACTTGTCGATGATCTTGGCATATGGAATAGAGCTAGAGACTCTTGAAATGAACTCTTATTGTGGTAAATCTTGACACCTAAAGTGAAGCTAGAGCAACAATCCTACTCTTGTTATAGATGGATACATTGAAGTGAGGCATGGTACTTTAAAGCGGGTACCTACACATGAGGAAAGTTTAGATAGTTATCTCTCATTTAGAATCTTGTAATCTTGATATCTTGGGGACAATACACCTTGAGAGCTAGTTCTCCTTAGCTTCATGGGTGATACACCTTTAAACTTGACAAGTGACTTTTGGAGATAGAAATAACACTAAAGTTGTTCCAACCCTTGCTCTAAAGTGCAATGCTTGACAATTAGATGATGTGTGACTTGTTCGATACAAATCTCTTAGATGTGAGACTCACTACTTAACTCTAAGGCAATAAGATTGGGAATCTACGACAACACCAGGATTGGTCGTAAGCTCATTAAGTGTGTAAATATCAAGAATCAACGGTAATGCCAAGGTTGACCGAAAGCCTATATGATGTTGATGTTAGGAATCCACAGTAATGCTAAGGTTGACTGAGGGCTTGTATAATGTTGATGTTAGGAATTCTTAATAATGTTAAGGTTAATTGAGGACCAAAATGAATTATTAGATTTTGGAAATTTAGGTTACTACTTAAAGTTAGCCATAGGCCTATCAAGATAATGACTGCTGGCCCTAGAAAAAGACAATATTAAGAGTTGTTTTGTGAAAATGAAAAAAAAAAAAGAAAAAAAAATGGGAAGTGAAGCATGGATTAAAGAAAATTGGCACACATGAATCCAATACAAGAAAGGGACAAAGGCTTACGACTCTAAGTTTATTGGATGTTTGTCTACGGAGATCAAAGTATAATCCAACTAAAATTCAAAACTTCACCATCTATAAACAATGAGGGAAGATTAAAGTTACTACTCTTCAAAGGATCGCAACAATATATATGAAAATATGCATGCACACTTAAGGAAGGAAATAAGTAAAATTCAAGAGCCTTATCATGAGTAGACCTTGCATCACGTGGAACTATGATTGTAGCCGTATACCTTATTCTGATTTGTTTAGAAGAACCTTATCATGAGTAGCCCTTATGTCACATGGAACTACGGTTGTAATTGTGCACCCTAGTCTAATTTGTTTGGAGGAGTAGAGCTCCTATCACTTATGAAAGGGGAAATTAAAAAAAAAAAATTAGGACCAAGAATAAACAAAATAAAAGGAAAAGAAAGTAAAGGTTAAGAGAGTTATAATGAAAATTTATCGTGATGAGCAAAGCCAAAGTTGGTGTCATGAATATATGTTAATTTATATAGGTGATATGTTGGAATTATCAAAATAGAGCTCAAAGGATTTAAAATAGAGTTTAAAGATTTAGAGTTTAGATTTTATGGATTCAAGTAATATCTATTGAGATATACTTGATTTGAACTAAAGTAAATCATAGTGACAAGATTTGGTCATTGATGAAGATTTGAAGAAAAAGATATATATATATATATATATATGTATATATATATATATATATTCAATGAGGATCAACTTCAAAAAAAAAATAAAATGCTTTTCGATGATGGAAATAAGCAAGATGTTCAAAGATTACAACCTTAGGAACCAATCCTCATTCAATGATAGTGCAATGCTAATTATGTTGCTCTTTGTTTAGCAGCAGACTTTGGAAATGTCAAAATGATGGCTTGAAGATGACAAACCCAAAAAATAAAAATAAAAACAAAGGAGATGAAAAAGGGAAGAGCATGAATTCAAATGATTATACCCTTCGTTTCAACTTTAAAAAAAAAAAAAAATCAATAAGAAAGGGAGAAACTTGGCTTCGATGGATGATACTGCTATTGTCTATGACCTACCAAAGAATAGCATGAGAGAACCCAGTAGTAATCACAGCAACAGAGGAAAAAGAGAAGAAAGACTCAGGGGTTTACCTATCCTTCAATGTACAATAAGCTAGGGCTACGGTAAAGAGAAAGAAAAGATATCTCATTATATTTATAAGCCAACTATTGGAGATTTGATTTTCAAAATTTGATAAGGGATGAAAAAATTTATTGATGCTTAGAATGATTTAGTTACAAAATATGATAAATTTGTATCTATAAGAAAGATTTGAAGTAATAAACTAAAGATTTGAAAGCGATGCAAGCTGATCTCAATGATTGTAGATATATCTACAACTACAGAAGAAGATGTAATAATGGCTCAAGTTAAGGACAAGAAAAAATAAATTGATCAAAGTAGTGGAAAATTTACTAATGTATGTATATTTATAACAAAGGTGAATGAGCTTAAAAGATGAAATTTAGAGATTTAAGTTCAAGATTTGATGAAGCCAAACATATTTGATAATATTTGAATCAATTCGACTACGAGATATGATAAGAGTTGAAAAGATATTAACATACTTGAGTTGGTTTAGCTATAAGATTCATTGGAGTTCAATAAACTTGTGAAAGATCTAAAAGATTGAATGGAGATTCAGGGGAGATTTGAGCCCCATTTGTTAGCTGTAGATTTAAGCAAAGAAGATCTAAGAGGCTTATGTATCTTAGCAACATGTTTTGGACCCCATGCAAAATTACTGCATAGTTTGCACAATGTGGGATTTGAACTTTGATCTTCTAGCTTAGCTTATGGATGGGAGCATTGACCAATCAAACTATCAAAATTCTTGACAAATATTCTACAAAAAATTATGTATATGGATTATAAGCCAAAAACAGAAAATAAAATAAGGTACCATATTTCGACAATACTTATATATATATATATATATATATATATATATAACATCGTCGAATGGAATATTATTAAAGTTTTAGGTTTCTATAAGTGCTCTGATGGCTTAATTTTTTCTACCAATGCTCATAAAATAACGAAGAAGTACTAAGATGAGCCAACTATACTAACTCTATGTAATGGATGCGAATCAATGTCATGAGAGCAAAAAATCATTGTAAAGTACAAACAAATGCATATCGAAGTATGTGTTCCATGATAGCAAACTGAATATTAGCATATCATGCTCAACTCATCAGTGATTTAAAAGAAGCATTAATTCCATTGATATCGAAAGTAGTCAAGCAAGCAAAGTCAACCTCAGTATGTCTACATGATAGTTGAAGAAACAATCTCTACAAAAGCCTAAAACCCCCTTAACTATGTCTAAGGGACTTTTGGTCAGGAGGTAAAATGTAAAGTCATTTTGATAACTATGCCTTCAACCAAATTTAATGCCATAGACCAATATCTTGAGCTAATGATAATGCTTGAGAAATTGACCTATTTAGGGATGGTTTAGGGAGATTTAACTTAATAAGCTCAGAATGAGGATTGTTAGATTGGATATTTTGCCCTTAGCCTTACTCGGTTATCTCATGCTGAAAAGTAGACTTAGAAACAGTTCTTTTAGACCTATTTAGGCCTCATTTGATCTTATTAGGTCTTAACGAAGCTTAGATAGTTTTTAAGCCAAATAATAATGATAAAAGGCTTTCTTTTATTGACAAAAGCCTTAAGCATACTTGGACCTATATCCAAGCCCACAGGGCTAAAGGAGAGGATAAGCTTCAATAAAGGAACTTAATCTCAATCATCTATCTTAAAATCATTTAATGGATAAGATTAATCTCCAAATTCTATAAATGGGAGGCATCTCTTCTCATTTGAGAGATTTAGAACATTGGCAAGCTTAAGACAAACACCAGAGCTCTATTAAAATTACTCCAAAGAGGATCAAACAAGTAATTCGATTAAGAATGATCCAAGAATTATCAAGAAGATAGAGTTTGATCGTTACATGTACGCATTTAAGATACCGAGTTTGCTTATTTTTCCCCCTATGCATCTTCCTAATGACATTACTTTATATGTCATCAGCTCAAGACGTCTTCTAGGTCAATCAGTACACTCATTGCACATGATCGGCTAGTTATAGCAACCTTACCACATATAAACCTTAACATACCCTATTTCTATCTAATTACCAAATGACAGTATCCACTCAGTTCAAATAGTTGGTATTACTTATATTAATTCTTCTTTAACCTTGATAGATGTACTCTTTATACTACAATTTACTCGTAATTTGCTATTAGTTAGTTGAGTATTAGTAAAATAACAAACTAGTAACACAAGTTGATTCTTCCATATTTCCTTTTCAGGACCAAACAATTGCTTTTAACAAAGTTACACATAGTCTATATGTTTTGAAGTCATAACTACTTCAAAATGCAAGGTCAATAGTTGATTCTTCCACTTTTGTTTTTTTTTTTTTTTCAAGATTAGACAAATAATCAAACAATTGCTTTGGCCAAACTTATGCATAGTCTATATTTTTTGAAGTCAAAACTACTTGGGAATGTAAGTTCAATAGTTGATACTTTTACATGTAAAACTATTATTTACAGTTTTACTTGTAATGGATTTGATTTGTTATCCTTGTTTCATTGTCGACTTGGTCATTCATCTATATCTAAGTTGCTATATTTAAACTTGTATAAGTAACTAGAAATAAGTACTCTTGTTTGTGAATCTTGTTATCAAGAAAAAATTCATAAACTTCCTTTTGAACAAAGTTTTTCTTAGACTCCATACTTGTTTCATTTGATGCATGTTAATATATTGCGTTTGTACCCGATTCCTTCAATAACTAGAGCCAAGTTTTTTGTTACCATTCTTGATGATTTTTCATGCTACACTTGGACTTATCTTCTTAATAATAAGTCACATGTTGTTTATGGTCTTGATCAATTCATTAAGATGATTAGAAATCAATTTAACATTACTCCTAAAATGATTACATCAAACAATGATACCAAATTTCTTTTGTATGCATGTCAATCCTTCTATCATGAATTGGGTATCATCCATCAACAATATATGGTTTATACCTACAATGAAATGGAACGGTTGAGTGAAAGTATAGACACTTTGTTGAAACACCACAAGCTTTAAGATTGCATGGTCATCTACCTAAGTAACTTTAGGGAAAATACATTGTGATAGCCAATTATCTTAGCAATTATATGCCCATATCTAAATTGCAATGGAAATCTCTACATGAGATTTTGTTTAGTGTTAAATTTTCATATGAATACTTATGGGTTATGGGGCGTTTGTGATTTATTGCTAATATTTCTCCTTTAAAGGACAAGTTTGATCCAAAAGGTCACAATTGTGTCTTCCATAGTTATGTTTACGACCAAAAAGGATATAAGGTATATGACATGAATGAGTACAAAATTTTAGTGAGTAGAGATATTATTTTCCATGAATAAAATTTTCCTTTTTAATCTTTCTTCTCCTATTTTTACTACTCTTAATTCTATATCTCATACTTCTATAACACTTGAGTCAGCTTCTTCTTTTGACACTTGTTTTCTAGATTCATCATCATGACAGTCCATTGTTACTAGTTCTTCACACACTTCCTCATTCCTCTCATTTGCCTTCTGTCATAGAGTCTTTATCTTCACCTCCTATGAAAGGTTAGCTAGAGAACATAAGACACCTAATTGGCTTCAAAATTTTATACATTCCATGCATAACATTTCTATTGCATCTCATTCTATTGAACATGATTTTACACTATCTCAACATCGTACTCCACATTATCCCATGTTTTCATCTTTTACATTTTCCCATTTTTCACTTGATTATGTTGCTTCTCTAGCTAATGTTTTTAAAACCGAAGAACCATTTTGTTATTCTTTAGCTTCAAATTATGAAATTAGGTAGTTGTTATGTAAAAGGAAATTGAAGCTTTAAAGCTTAATGATACTTAGGATATTATTGATTTATAATCAAATAAGAAACCATTTGGTTCCAAATGGGTCTATAAAATTAAATATTAACTAGATGGACCAATGGAAAGATTTAAGGCTTAACTTATATGGCTAAAGGTTATATACAATTCAAGGGCATTGAATACCATGACGCTTTTTCCCTAGTGGCTAAGCTAGGAATGATTTGCATGCTTCTTACTATTGTTGCATCCAATAAATGGCCTTTGCATTAGATTTATATCAACAATGCTTTTCTTCATGGTTTTTTGGATGAAAAAATATATATGTTGCTACTAGTCGATTATACTAAAGCTAGTCCATCTTAAGTTTACAAGTTTAAAAAATCATTATATGGTCCTAACATGCATCTTGTTAGTAGAATCAAGAGATTTCACATTTCCTTAATCAAGAAGGCTTTGGATAATCTTCTGTTATTCATTCTCTGTTTACATGGTTCCGCAATGATGGATTGCTTATTGTGCTCCAATATGTAGATGACATGCTTATTGCAAGCACCAATGAAAGCTCTATTGCTTCTTTAAAATCAACTCTTAACCAGACCTTTAGTGTTGAGGATCTTGGTCAAGCTAGTATTTTTCCTTTGATTGGAACTTTGTCGTACCGATTTAGGTATTCTTTTGAATCAAAGAAAATTTATTCTTGACATTTTATCTAATGTTGGTTTCTTTGCTTCTTCTTACTAGTTTAATCTTAGACAATTAGACAGGTGTTCTTTTGGAAGATCTTTAGGTGTTTTGAAGAATTATTGGTTACCTCTTATATTTGACTTTTTCCCATTCAAATACTACCTTTGCAATTACTAAATTAAGCCAATTTGTTTCTTACTCAGTTGTTCTTCATCTTTAAGTAGCCATGCACATGTTATGTTACCTCAAAGGTACTGTAGATCTTAGACACTTATAAAGTTCTTAATGATTTTCAGCTTGTTAGTTACTTTGATATAGATTGCAAGTCTTCAACTTTTGATTGCAAATCACTATCAAAATTTCATGTATTTCTTAGTTAACCATTGATTTCTTGAAAGTTGAAGAAACAAGTTACTATTAGTACTTCTACTATAAAGGCTGAGTATAAGAGTTTAGTATCTATCACCAACGAATTGTTGTAAATGAATCATGTATTGTGAGATCTATGCATCCCTATTCACTTCCTGTTAGTGCTAATTGTGATAATCAATCTATGATTCTTATTGCCAATAATGTAAGCTTATATAGACATACCAAACATATAGGCATCAACATTCACTTTGTGCCTGATCATTTTTCTTGAGGATTTCTTCACTTAATTCATATTTCTTCTCAATAGCAATTGGTTGATTTGTTTACTAAACTTCCTACTAATGCTTAGCTACAATTTCACAATTTTTAAATCTATATTGCCAAATAATAAAATAATTATATATTCATGATACAAGATATACTTTTCTTAATAAAGTTGGTAGAGTTGAAAACTTAATCAATGGCATTTTATAATTTGTATCTATAAGTAACATTAGGGGTGGGGGGATGGGGATCAAGAATATAAGACACTTTAAATTACTAACATTTTATAATGTTCCCTAAATGCATAAACTATATCAACACCTAAAAAGTGCTAATTGTATTCTAAATTATAGCTGATCGGTCAGAAGTTGTAGAAGCTTATGCTCTTCTTGATGCTCTTAGATACACAAGATAGGTTAGATGGGATGAAATTATTTTTAAGATAGATTCTTTTATTGTATGCAATGTAGTTATGAGTCCTATGAAATTTATTCACCACTATTAACGACCTATTATGAGGCCTATGAGCATAGGTTGGAATTTATTTACCATTATTAATGACTTATTTGTTGGAAACATATAATATATGTACACATAAATTTAGATCAAGATTTAATATAGATATGAGATTATAGTATGTTCATCATAAAGTAAGAGTACAATTTGTGTACCTAGAATTATAGAGAGAACCATGTAATAGTAATATTTTTCTGTATAGAATTGTAAAGAGTATAAAAGAAGACTACTCTCTCCGTAATAGGATATTAGGCATAGGTTAAAACTATTTAATGGAAAAGTAATTTTTATATTCTTATCAAATGAAAATAGAAATATGTCATTAGGTAACAAAATGAGTAGTGCTACCCATCACATGCTATTCACATTAAAAACCTAATTATAATATCTACATTGATTAAGTACTATAGTTAAATAATTATTTTATAATTGATTTATTAATAATTCAAAAGGATATATTCTAAATAATTGATAAATACTAATACACTTAATCAAATAATCTATCACTATTATCTTTGAAAATGAGCTTCTAAAAAGTTTACTTGAAATTGATCAAGCGATAAGCCAACTTTGCTACGAATTCTTCTCATCTTAAGAAGTGCTTGTGTTGAGAGATTCTATATATGTTTATGTTGACTCTAATGTTAGAGGAATTACTGATGTATTCAAACACTTATTTATCTAATATCAGTCTTTCCTTTTGGGGGGAAAAGGTTAACAGGGAACTATTGGGGAAATTGCAATATATTAAGGGTCTATTTATTTTAGAGAAATTTTTTTTTCCATAAAATATTTTCCTTTGTTTGTTAAGTTGAAAATGACTTTTTAAGTAGAAAACATTTTCCCTTGCAAAGGAAAACCTTCTCCTTATTGAAGGAAAATTCCTTAAATTTTTTAGGAAAACGGTTTACACTTTTTAAAACAGAAAGTCATTTTTAGAGCTACCTTCCACAAGTTTTTTTTACTCTCTAAAAAGTGAATTCTATTGGATCTTTATTAGAACCAACCTATATTATAAATATAAAAAGACTTTGACGAAAAAAATTAACTCAAAACATATGTTGATAAAATCTTAAAATATAAGGCAAGAAGGTTATAATAATGATCATTAAAAATTAATCTACATATTATAATTTTATATAAATGCTTTTAATATATTCATGATAATACGCCGATGATAATTTATTTTAGTATGACTACATCTTACACAAAATTCATGCTAAACATTAGAAAATTCTTTTTAATAAGTTTTTGCAAAGCATTCAAACATATAAAAACATATCATTTTCAGGAAAATATTTTTAATTTTGCAAGAGATTTTCCTTAAAACAAATGAGACCTAATAGTTGGATTTATTTCCCTCTTCCCCTTTAGTATCATGTTACAACTTTTTTAGAATCCATTTTTTTTTTTTTCCTTGTTTTCTTTCCATATAAAGCTGCATTGCAGCTGTGGTATCAGCAGACACCTTCCGTAGCAATAAGGATGCTGCAACTGTTTTAATTAAAAAAAAATGAAAAAGAAATATTACAAGATTTCTATGCTTGTAAGTCATTAGATAACATATTAATTTTTTAAAGACTTTTTGCAAGAAGCATGACCCCCCAAAACTAAACTATAAAATAAAAAATAAATTTGGCTACAGAAAATATGTTCCCTACCTTCTCTCTACTGCCATTAATTAAATTTTTTTGTAGTGAATCGAATATGAATAAATTTTCCTCCATTTAACTTTCAAAAGTATGTATAATTATAAAATGTTAAAATCGAAAGTTACAACTTGAAAGTAAAAAAAAGCAATGAATTTAGAGATTTAGGAATGGTTTTAAGGCTATGTATACAGTCGCAAGAGTTATAAATAATTAACAACAAAAAACAAAAAGAAAAACAAAAAGATATGTTACCGCAATATCAAGCTAATTTAGTCATTAGTATTTCCCCTGTAATGACCAAATCTTTTTCTTTTGTTTTTTTTTTTTTTTTGCCAACCTTGTCATTACCAAATCTGTGCCATCTAATTTTGTGTAGCATATAGAGATCATTCGAGGAAGTAACGGAGCAAGTTTCGGTTAGATTCGATGCACCTTGTACCCGAAATTATGCAACATTGGCTTTGCGGGGGACCGTGGTGAAGGTAAGGAATTAACGTGCATCGATCCCGTTATAATGTGAACTACCTGTGTCATTGCGGTCCTATTCATGTGATTCACCGCTGAATGCTGAAATTCTTTATTTCTTTACGGTAGTAATAATACTCAAAAGGCTTATTGGTGGATAGGGAAGCCCTCCTCAGTCCTTTTCTTCGCGAAAGAATTATCTATATTTCCCAATAAAATATCCATTGTATTTTCTTTAACACAGAAATGGGAAATCAAGAAACTTGGTAATATGTATTATATTAGAGTTTTCAATGACCAATATACATCGAGTATCGGCTTGACATCCTCATGTTAGATCGGTTATTTTTTTAATTAAAAAATAGCGTTAAAATCATAAAGATCTTTTAACAAAAAATTAATAATAAAAATAAAATTGTTGAGGAAAGCAAGCCCGCATCACCAAAGAGAATTGGCCTTGTTGGTATCTCATCCAAAACCTATTATGAGTATTATTCAATTATATATTATTTATTAAACTCATATATTTCCACTGTACGATATATTTTTTTTTGCCTACCCACATTTGAATTCCAACATATTTAAAACTCTTATATAACTACTTTACCTTAAATATTCGTTTTTTTTTTTAATTTAGTATTTCTTTGTCGTTTTATTGAATGACAAAACCCTAAAATAATGTCTAAAAACACTTTTTTTATAAATTTAAAGGTTTACGGAAAAAAAAAAGGATAAATTTCAAGGTATGAATACTCGATCATCTTACAGAAAGAACTACATATCGTTAAGCTAACATAAAATGATGTATTTATAAATTTAAACACAATTTCAAAATATTAGTTTATTTCCATTGTGAAGCCAAATACGCGCTGATAACCAGTCCACATACTGTGTTCAATCATACAAGGGAAACAGTGTGTCACCTCTTAACACGTTCTTCGTTAAAACCCATTTGGTAGAAGTATGATAACACACTTTGGATTATGTCATCTGTGACGTACCAATTCTAAATATAAAAATATATAAAGTCCGCGAAACAAGTGAAAGATAAAAGCCGAGGGCTGCTGGTAACATAATAACATTTTACCAGCATGAAAAGGTTATATATGACACACGTGTCACGGTTCATGTTATGGAGGGAGTAGGGAGTGTTCAACTTAAAATTTAACGATTTGTTCGTGGGGTCAGGTAGTCTTTTAAGGTAAGGTTGGTCACTCACGAGTAAATTAGTCGGAAGTTGATATCAATCTCTTGATGATGATTATAGCAAGTTAAAACCAGTTATGAGATTAAATGCTCTTTATCATATGAAAGATAATGATAATGCTAGTCAGTACTCTTAAAGTAAAAAGAGCTTGAAATAGTCCTAGGAAGATAGGAAGAAAAGGATGGCTTGCCCTTCGTAATAAAATAGAACACTTGAGGTAAAGAAGGGTTAAGCACCATACAAGTAGTTGTGGAGGGATAAACCTCTCATCTCGTAATAAGTTGCATCAGAGCTAAAGATTTCAACCTAGAGAAACCACCTAAATGCTCCTTAACATTCAATATGGAAAAGGGTAATTCTTATTAACAACTAGATTCATGTCGATGAAGCTTAGAAAAAGTGACCATTAGGTGAAGGGCATCGTTGCTAAAAGAGATAGCTGTTCTGTGAGCAGCATTATAATAAGAGTCTGCTCGAAACTTAAGGAAAAGTAAAAATGTACTTTAAATGGTAGATTCTACCATTGGACCACTCGACAAGAGGCGATCTTAGAGGAAAAGAAGAGAAGACAAGGGTAAGGGTGAAGGCAAGGGCAAAGGAATGCCTGTGAAAGCTTTGTAGTCTTAGTGGAGATGATCTTGGTATGGAGTTGGGCAATTGAAGAATAGAGTTAGCGATCTCAAAGGGAAAGGTAATGGTGAAGAGCTAGTCCCACAATGAGGATGTCATAGATTTTGGTAAGGGAGAATGTCGGTCTGTATTTTGGAGGGAAGAGAGAGTGTTCAACTTGAGGCTTAATGTGAAGCAAGTGGTGTCAGCTGGCAGTTTGTTCACAGGGTTAGGTAAACTCTCAAGGTAAGGTTGGTTACCCATGAGCAAACTGGTTGGGAGCTGATACTACTGTCTTGATGATAGTCATGGCAGGTCGAAATCGGTTACATAGTTAGACGTACTTTATCATATAGAGGATGGTGATAATGTCAGTTAGTACTCTTAAAGTAAAAATGGTTTGGAACAGTCTTGGAAAGATAGGAAGGAAAAGGCTAGTTCGCCCTCCATAATCGAAGAAAATACATGAGGTAAAGGAGGGTCGAGTATCGTATAGGTAGTTATAGAGAGGGTAAACCTTCTATCCCGTGACACACGTACATATCTCTAGAAAAGATTCATCCACTAACATATACCATGCATGCATGTATGTGTGTGTATACATGGTGTCTAACTATAAATTGTATTTAAATATAGGGTAAATTACAAATGCATGATCTTTATTTTTGGTATTTTTACAAACAACTAACCTTTGTTATACTTTTTTACTATTAGCTTGCTTAAGCTCTTTTTCTTCCTATCATGTTATGTTTACCATTAAATAAACACAAGCTAATCACATGTCGTAATAAAAAGACTGAAAATGACATCATTTGCCTGTGAAAACCCATATATTCCAATGGTTACACTCCTACTCCTGTATCTAGTAGAAGCTCTCAATGAACCCTAATCCCAAATTTGTGCTATGAAATCCAAACCCCTCCAACACATTCAACTAAAACACTAATTTCTAATTGTATCCTTTTTCTCCCTTCTCTTCTATCAAATTAGATGTAGATTTCATACCCTCAAAGAGAACCCTAATCTTAAAATGTCACTTGAAGCCCTTTACAATCTCAATCGAAGGAGATACCCAAAAGTAAACATTTATTGTCTTCTTCTCCATCAATCATTTCTCTCTAGGATTGAAGCACATTATCATCTCTCTCCCTTCACTCATTGGGATCAAAGCCCCCAAAACCTAAAGGTAGTAACTTTGGAAAAATAGATGGAATCAATACATATTAGATTTGAACCTTAATGATTTATGTACTACAAACGTTTGGTTCGTGTTTAAGTGTGGTTTATTTGGCTATTTCTTTATTTTTCTTGTTTTTTCTAATTGAGGGTTGTGTTTTGTACTAGGAGAATGTCAATAAATAGTAAATGCCTTTACAGTTAGGTCACCTACTATTTATGCGATTGTCAGATTCTTATTAGAAGGGATTTTCCTTTGAGTTTTCCATGGAACAAACTTATTTACCTCTGTAACTATAAGAAATTGCTTTTGTCTTGTAATTAGAGAAAATTAAATTATTTGTAATGTTCTATTTTTTAATCTAAAAGGCTTTATGCTACAATACTAGTAATTAATTATAAGAACTTAACTGTATTGCTTTCAAGTAGCTCTTGCAAAATGCACTTGTCCAACTAAGACATTGATAATCACTAGATGAAATTTCAATGCCAAACCCATGACATAAATGTTTGGTATTTTGCTTCCCATTCATGCTTAAATGCTAGTTGCTAGTAGTACATAATTTCTGAAAATAAATGTGTATTATGTCAAATAAGGTCGTGTATAATATACAACAGCAACACAGTTTTCCCTATCAACTTATAACAGTTCTATTAGAAAGACTTCAAGAAGAGGAGGGAGCTGCAAAAGTGGTGAGTCAATTAGAGGGCGACATGGTAATCACTAGACTTAATGCAAACAGAAGATGTATCTATAGCTTTTTTTGTCTATCATCAAGCACTTATCTCCAATAGGCAATGTGATAGCATATGAAGATGTGGTTGTGTTGAAGTTTGGTTGTGCATAGTTTTATCAACATATATAGGTTGTTTTTTAAATGCTTGTAGAATAAGGATACAAAGAGTAGGCATGTTTTTTGTATGACAAGATAGGCAATCTATTGAATTTAGTGGAAGCTATAAGATGACTTAAGACTTGTAGAAGAATTCAGTAGAGACTTTGTTTTTCGTATGACACTATGGGCATAGCCTTTTATATATGTTGGTAGAAAAGATACTATTATCTAGTAGTTGTGTGGTGGAGTTGTTGTAACTAGTCGATCATGTACAACAGGTGTGTTAGTCGACCTAGGAGAAGTCTTGAGCTGATAACATGTGGAGGGATGTCTTTAAGAAGAGGCATTAGAGAATATATTGGCAAACTTGGCATCTTGAATGCCTGCATGTGGTAATGGATTGAACTTGGTGTTCTTGATTGCTCTTGAATTGATCTTGATGAATTGTTTGTTTGATCTTCTTTGAAGTGATTTCAACAAAGCTATGATGTTTGTCTCAAACTTGCCAATGTTCTTAATGAATCAAATGAGAGAAAGAGCCTCTTATTTATAAAATTTGAAAGTCAATCTTATATGTTGGATGACTTGAAGATGAAGTGCTAATATCAAGCCTCATTATTGAAGTTTATATTCTCATCTAGCCTTCATGGGCTTAGACATGGGCTTGGACTTATCTAAGAGCTTATAATAATTAAAAGAAGCCCATTTTATCTTTAAGTAGGCAAAAAACACATTTAAACCTATTTAAGGCGCAAGAAAGTCAAACAAAGCCCAAATGAGCTTAGAAAAGTTGTTTCCAAGTCTACTTTTAATTGTGAGATAACCGAGTAAGGCCAAGAGTAAAAAATCCAGTTTAGTGATCTCTGTTTTGAGCCTACCAAGCAAAATCTCTCTAAATGGGTTGATTTCCCAAGCTTTATCACTAACTTAAGATATCAATCTATGGTGTTAAATTGGGTAAAGACCAATTATCAAAATGACCCTCTACATTTTTCCCCTTGACCAAAAGCTCCTTGAACATAGATAAGGAGGTTTTGGACATTTCCAAAAGTTGTTCTTTCAATTGTTATGTAGATGTACTGAATGTTCATTTTGTTTACTTGATTAGTTCCAATACTGATGGAATTAATGCTTATTTTAGATCATTGACAAGTTAAGCATGATATGCTAGTATTCATTTTAGTACTATGGAATCCAGTCTTCCATATGCTTCCCTATCACACTTTATGATGACTTATTCTTTCTATGACATTAACTTACATCTATTTGCATAGAGTAGATAAGTGGGCTTTTCTTGATATTTTCTCTTTTATTCTACAAGCGTTGGTAGAAAAATGAAGCGATAGAGAACTTGTAGAAATTTGAAGCTTCAGAAAATATTCCATCAGGCCATGTCATACATACACATATATGTACATACATACATACATACATATCTCACTTATACTAATAAAGGGGGGTAGTACCATCGTAAAGTAGAGTAGAGCTTCAAAGCAAAGTGGAACGAAATGATAGCATCTACCTTCTTGCAAAGATTAGAAGAGTTATGTTGCATTATGTAAAGATAGATTAGGGGTACGAGGGCAATGCCCCAATGACAAGAACCAGCTTAGCTAGCAAAGGATGTGGGCTTAAATCTAAGAAATCTTGAGTTCTATCTTTGTATGCGTGAATGCGCATTCATTTTACAAGTGTAAAAATGTGTTTTCAAAACATGCCACACATTATCTTCTTTTTCCTTGCACTTCGCATTAGTGGCTAATAGGATCAACTCATATCCTTTTTCTTTTTTACAAATCCAACATCCTTTTGTGAATCCTCTATAAACTAACTATATCCCTTCATATCTATTCAACGAACCAATCTTAAACACCATTGACTTTATCTAAACTCACTAAATCTCCAATTTAAACCATTTTGAGCTTATCCACAATACTAACTCTTAGGCCTCATGGATATATATTGTAATGCCTTAGGCCAAAAGTATTGAATAGCTAAGTCAACAAACACAAATGGGCCTAATTTAACTATTCAGCTCAAAATTTTAAAACCTATGTTGATAAAGTATTTACAACCATACCTTTAAAAACTAGTACTATAACTTCCCATAATCCATGTAGGATACTTAACTAAGGAGTCCCACAATCTCTCTCTCTCTCTCTCTCTCCTCCCCCCTCACCCTAAATACACGATGTCCTTGCCACAAGACCTTATAATTGGGCCTAAATCTTCTTCTTTTTTAAGTATATGATTTGAGCCACCCACTACCTATAAGTCATCTTGGAAACATACAAGGAGTCATACCCTGGTGTCACTTCTCACCTTCCTCAAACCTTTTCTCTAAACTGGAGCTAAAGCCAAATCATCCACCTATTGGTAGAGTCTACTCTGATACCATTTGTGATGCCCTAGGATAAAAACGGTGAATAACCAAGTTTTAACCACTTGGCCTAAAAGGTTCAAGCTTGTATTATTAAAGTATTTATAACCATGACCTTATAAACTAGTATCACAACCTCTTATAATCTATATGGGATACTTAACCATAGGATCTCACATATATATATTTGCAGCCTCTTGCCAAAACACAATATTGACAGTAATAACAACAGCAAGGTATGATGTTTAGTTCCTCTTCTTCTTCTTCTTCTTTTTCTATTTCTTTTTGTTTTTTTTTTTTCTAAAAGGATATTTCCTTCCATATATTCTAGTTTATCAAGAGATCTTACTATTTTCTATGCTGTTATAGGTCAACGGTTGACATGGTCAATCACTAGAAGTTGTCCTCTTCACTTATGATCCAAAGGTGCTCATCTCTTTCCACATTCATCAACCCCTTTCCTATAGTTGATCAAGTCGATGTAATATTTTCAATAGCTTGATAATTTGAGTCTCCCTGTATGTTCTTTTTTTTTTTTTTTTTCTTTTCATCCATGTGTCTCCTCAGAGATACATATTTATGTGTATGTATTGTTTCCATTGAATAATATGCATAGAGCTGGAAATTTATTTACCAGGCATATGTGTTCTATGGCATGACTTCTCTTCTTATGTCCATTCGTTCTAGTTGCATGCAAAATAAATAGATCAAGTTCCTTATTCGTTTTTCATACTGTCAGCAAAACGAAACGTCATAGATCTCCTTTGGTCTCTTCAACAAAATATGAGTTATTTTAACTTCTTAAATCAAGGTTACATCGTATTCATGAGAACAAGTTTTTCTTATATATATATATATATATAGACACATGCACATGTACATACATACACACACACATACGTACACACACACATACATGTAGATGCAGATACATACACACATGCATACGCACACACACGTATACATACGCACACACATATACACACAAACAGACATACGTAGATGCAAACACATACACATATGCAGATGTGGACATATATACATATGCATACGTAAAGAAACACACATACACAAGCGAACATAGATGCGTATACACATACACATACCCATACATACACATGTACGCACACATATACGCACAAGCATGCGCACACACACACGTATGTATGTATTTATTAATGCCAATTTGGTTCCACTTCTCTAACATGGGGTAGTCTTCATTCATAATTAATGGCCTTATAATTGTAAGTGACAATTCCTTTATCTACTTTCCTTTTTCTAATAAATAATTTATTTTCTTATTTGCAGGATAGCTCTTATTATTGTTTTACTTCCAAGATAAAACTTCATTCTATGGATGGACCCGTAGTTAATTTTAAGTATTAACTTGGATCCCCAACATCTAATCATTAATTCAGGCCATTGGTTAATCTTGACATTACCGTGGATTCCTGACATCAATATTATACAGGTCCTTGATTAACCTTACATTACTACAGATTCTTGAAATTAGCATTATACAAACCCTCGGTTAACCTTGGTGTTACTGTAGATTCTTGATATTTAGACACTTAATGAGCTTGCGGTTAACCCTGGTGTTGTCGTGGATTCCTGTTCCTATTGCCTTGGAGTCAAGTAGTGAGTCTTACATCTAAGGGATCCGTATCTAATATGTCATACATCCTCCAGTTGTTAAGCATCGCACATAACAGCAAGGATTGGAACAACTTTAGTGTTATTTCCGCCTTCAAAAGTCACTTGTCAAGCTTAAAGGTGTATTACCCTAAGGATCTAGTGGGAATCTAAATTCGATCGAGGATCTAATCAATAGTCAAACATCTATTAAATTACTCCATCATTAACGAACAAAGAGTCATATCACTTAAGAGAGTCAAAATTCAACCAAATGTTGTTACTGACATTAAATGTAAGGCTATTGTTGAACGATTCAAGAAGATAAAATTTACGAGAAATCAATGGAGATTAAGTACCATGAAGCTAAGGAGAACTAGTTCTCAAGGTATATCACCCCAAAATATCAAGATTTCAAGAATCTAAATGAGAGATAACTATCTGGACTTTCCTCATGTGTAAGCTCTTGCTATAGACTACCATACCATACTTGAATGTATCCATCCACAACAAGCACAGGATTGTTACTCTAACTTCACTTTAGGTGTCAAGATTTACCATAATAAGAGTTCATTTCAAGAGTCACTAGCTCTATTCCAAATGCTAAGATCATCAACAAACTACATAGATTGCTTAAAGAGAATCGACTTTACTTAAGTATCATATAAGTGCAACACTACAAATCAAAGAGCTCGAAGAAGAGAGCTGAGGCCGAGAAGAAATATGGTTGAGTAGAGCTCCAATAGAAGTACCCGATCTGAGGTGAACCGACCAGTTTGGAATGTAAGGGATGAACCTTAAGCACTTGGCTGAAGACTTGATAATGTCAAGCTTAAATTACTGACTTTCAGTAGAAGTTGCTATCCTGAAGAATTCTTCAATTAGATTCCCCGAGTTGAGAAATTGTTTGAATATGATGACCAAACAAAGGTTAAGCTGGCTTCATTATCCCTTGTTGAATATACAAGTCTTTGGTGAGATAAATTGGTTGTCAAGTGAGATGCTGAAGGAAAAGAGCCAATAAGGACTTGGAGACTTATGAAGCACTTAATGAACCAACACTTTGTGACGACTTACTTTAAGAAAGAGATGCTCCATGCCTTCCAATTCCTAAGGAAAAGTCGAAATACTATTGAAGATTACTTGTAAGAGTTTGAGATTTTGACGACGAGATGTGAGATTGCTGAGCCTTAGGACCGCACCATTGCTAGATTCTTAAATTGACTTCGAGATAACATTGTTGACATAGTTGAATTGCAGTAGTTCAACTCTTTGGATGACTTGATCAAAATGTCATTAAAGGTAGAGAGACAGAGGAGAAAGAGGCATTGGAGGTTGACTAACCGACCTTAACTAGTTAGCCCTAAACTTGAGAAGTATGCCGAGAGAAGGCCAAAGAAGAAGATAGAGAGAGGTGAGTCTAGTCGACCTAATCATGTCGAGACAAAGAAGGTAAAGAAAGAGAAAGCACTCGATACTAAGGCTCGAGATGTTAAATGCTTCAAGTGCTTAGGCTATAGGCATATTGCTTCTCAATGTCTGAACAAAAGGCTCATGGTCTTAAAGGGCGAAGGACCTAATGCTTAAGTAGAGAGTCAAAGCGACAAGAGTTCAAGAGATGAGTTGATAGAAGAGGATGTCTATATCGAGAATTTGGATGAACTCTTAGCCATGACGATACTACAAGCTGACCTGAAGGCTGACCCTAAACAAAGGGAAAATTTATTTCATATTTGATGTTTAGTGAATGGGAAGACTTGTTCCCTAGTTGTTGATGGAGGAATTTCAACCAACGTTGTCTCTGTTGAGTTAGTGGAGAAGACAAAATTGCCGACCTACCCATATCCTTAACCTTATGGATTAAAGTGGTTTAATGACAAGAGTATGGTCTATATGCATAAAAGAGCTCCGATAACATTCAAGGTAGAACAATACAAGGACGATATTGACTTCGATGTGGTCCCTATGAATGCTACAAAATTACTTATTAGCCAACCATGGAAGTATGATCAGAAAGTGATCCATGATGGCTTCCTTAACATTTACACAGTTCGGAAGGATGAAAACAGATATTGCTTGACCTCCAAGAGTGTTGAGGAAATGCAAAGACACTCAGCACCCATAGTGAAGCAAAAAGGAAAGAGAAGTTCATTTGGCATCCTAACTTGTACTCAATTTTTAACATCGAAGACAACTTCCTTTCAAACCTATGGTAATGATAGGAATCAACCTATGACTATCTCCAAGCTAAAGCTAACCAACTAAAAGTTGAAGCTGACCTATTTTAACCTAAAGCCGAATTGTTCAAAGTCAAGGTCAAACATCTTTTGTCGATACCAGGTTAACAACAAAAGACCAAGGGGAAGAAAAGGAGTCACTTGACATCAAGTCTGTCACCTACCGATAAGTTGAGAGACCACATAGTTGAGGACTCTAGACTAAAGAACCACTTGGCACGGTATAGAGAGACTAGTGCAGACTAATTCATTTTTAAAGTGTGGAGGAAATCAGGTGTTCATCAATCATCTACACTAAGGCTAGTACTTAATAATTTATACGGCAGTAGGTCTCGAACCAAGAATGAGGCAATCGAGGTTCAAGTAGGTATGATGAATAGGAAGTAAAATGGGTAGGTTCAATGGTGAATATGTGTAGATATCATGCACCAAGACACAAACACAATTAGGGATCAAGCTTAAAATAGGGTTTGATATGACTCATGAACACTAAATGTTGCTCGAGTTTCAAATAAGAGGTTAAATGTGACTCACTAACTCGCTTAAATGAAGGGTTTACCACAATCTTAAAGACAAGATTGATAAGAACGTAGGAAAGATTAAAGAGTTTAATTAATACTCAATAATCCAGCAACAGCAAGCTCTAAGAGCTTGAGTATAACCTTAATTGAAAGAGAAAAATTCTAAGTGCAGGAGTATTCTTTACTGTCTAATACTCTACTTTGTATTATGATGATTATAAATGTTGCTATTTATAGCAAGTCTTAAACCCTAGTGGTAAAATTGTAAATAATATATAAGGCCTTAACCCTAAACAATGGGCCCATAATTAAAATAAGGAAAATATTCACAAGGATACAAAACTATGTGTTTAATAGAAGAAGTTAGCGTACAATCACTCGATCAGTCCTAGAAAGAGCAGGATCCAACCTGGACGAGGTTTGTAGTTAGATGTCTGGGTCCGAGGAAGAGTCTTTGAAGTCTTGCAGTGCTTAGTCGGGATGCCTGAAAGGTCGACCTACAATTGCCGAGTACAACATAGGTTAGTTTTCTCTTCTTCTCGGCTCGACAACTCTTCTCGGTTGTTACTCATCATTATCTAGCTCATTGGAATCACTTCTACTAATGGGTGTTTATTCTCTTCTTTTACCTCAACCAATATGTCCATGGCCTCTAACTAACCTAGTAAGCTCCTGATTAAAGTCAATGAGATTCCGAACCTGATATTCTAAGTTATCAACACGTCTCCTCAAGCTTCTACAAGGACTAACACCACTATTATTGACACTATCTTCAGACATTCTTGTTCGTACAATAATTTCCAAAGAAAATTGAATAATCATGATTTACAACAAAACATAATTATAGTAACCCAAAAACTACCACCACTTGGCTTTTATAGCTACTACTACTGACAAACTCTTCCATAACAACTAGAATCAATTACTAAAATTAATGTTATTAGACTCAACTGCAGCATAATACTACGACTACTAAAAACACGAATAACACACTACACTACAAAACGACAACTAACAAATGTTCAAACGATGAAGCAATCTTTGAAGAACACTATATGCGTATCTCCCCAAAGCTTTGATACCAAGATGATACAGCAGCAGGTTTCGAACCAAGAATGAGGCAATTAGGCTTTATGTAGGTATGATGAATAGGAAGTAAAATGGGTGGGTTCAACGATGAATGCGTGTAGATATCACGCATCAAGACAAACACAATCAAGGGTTAAGCTTGAAATAAGGTTCGATATGACTCTCGAACACTAAATGTTGCTCGGGTTTCAAATTAAGGCTTAGATGTGACTCACTAACTCATTCAGATAAAGAGTTCATCATAATCATAAGGACAAGATTGATAAAAACACGAAAAAGATTAAAGAATTTAATCAACAGTCAATAATCTAGCAAAAGCAAGCTCTAAGAGCTTAAGTATAACATTGCTCAAAAGAAGAAAGTTCTAAGTGCATGAATATTCTTTACCATCTAATGCTTTGCTTTGTATTATAATGATTATAAATGTTGCTATTTATAGTAAGTCCTAAACCCTAGTGACAAAATTATAAATAATGTACAAAGCCTTAAACCCTAAAGAATAGGGCCATAATTAAAATAAGGAAAATATTCACAAGAATACAAAACTGTGCATTTAATAGAAGAAGTTGGCATGTAGTTACTCAACTAGTTTTGGAAGGAGCAAGATTTGACTTGGATAGGGTCGACAATTGGATGTTCGGGTCTAAGGAGGAGTCTCTGAAGTCTCATAATGCTTGGCCGAGATACCTGAAAAGTTAGCCCACAATTGCTGAGTATTAGAATCAGTCAACACTAGTCTCTTCATGTTGTATCAGGTGGTTCTTTGGTCTAGAGTCCTCGGCTATGTTGTCTCTCAGCTTATTTGCAAATGACAGACTTGATATCGAGTGGCTCCTTTTCTTCCCCTCGGTCTTTTGTCATTAGCCCAGCCTCGACAAAAGCTGTTTAGCCTTAGCTTTCAACAATTCGACCTCGAGTTATAATAGGTTAGCTTCAGCTTCCGATAAGTCGACCTCGGCTTAGAGATAATCGTAGGTTGATTCCTATTAGGAATGCTAATAGGATGTCAAATGAGAGAAGCTGAAGAACCAGTGCTATTCATAAAAGCTTTCAATCATGTTTTATGTAGCTTAATCAAAGGCATGCTTCACAATCAAGAGTTTTGTACTAGAGTTTTAATGCCATGTAGATTGTCATCATGCTAAGATGTCTATTATTCAAAATTGGCATGACATGTTGAAGTATTGTTCTTCTCCCCAAGTTGATGGCACGTCATAACATAAGGTGGCAACAACTTGTTATTTGATGGGTATCACCTCATCCCATCATATGAATTCTTTCGTACATACACTCAAGTACTTGATAAACAATTAAGTAGAGTATATCATGGAGTTGCTCCAACCTTTTGAGCTTGCTTTGCTCCTTAATGATTAAGGTTGCTTTAATCTCAAAATTGGGTAAAAATTGCTTTGAAAGGAACAGTGTCTCAATTACTAACCCTATTGTGGGCTCACTTTGAACCTTCACTATCAAGATCGCTTCGATCTCCTTGTAAGATAAAGTAGCATTACAGTTACTAATCTATAGTGGGATTGCTTTGCTCCATGACAACTAACATCACTTCAACTCTATGACTGAAAAAAAAAAAATTCAGAAACACATTATCATACTGTGTAGTTAGGAATGGATGCTTCCACTAATTGAGAGCAGCTATTGCAAAGTGATTAATTCAACCATTTATGGACATAATCATTTTTTACTTCATCTCTACGAAAAGATGTTAGGTTTGCTAAGGCTGTTATGGGATTATTTCAACTCCTTGTAGTAGAGATCACTTCATTCTCATGAGCGGTGTTATAGAATAGGCATTGCGCCTATTGCATGCTTAGGAGTAATTATTATGATATGACTGCTTCAATCATTCATGAATGAGAATGCTTCGACTTCGGCTCTATAGAAAGGCGTTACAATTGCTAAGCTTACTATGGAGTCACTTTAACTCATGACAGCTAAGTTCACTTCGATCTCATGAATGAGGAACACTAGTCAATGATGTTGGCTAAAACTGTGCACTTAGGGATCTTTAGTGGCAATGTTAGCTATACCCAATCATACTTATGAAAAGAGTATCGTATCAGCAATCATAGCTACACAATGGTGGTTAAAAGGTGCTTGTAGGTCCACCCTAAGCTATGTGGTGGCATTTATTGAAGGGTTAGTTGCCATAACCAACACTAGTAGAGTCATACTAGATAATACACTAGTGTTTGTGGCAACTACAATTGTAATACTAAGCAAGAACTACATAAAGTGGTAAATAATTGGTTCATCGTATGGGCATTTTCTTATATGGCACACAGTATAAGTGAACCATCACTAGAGGGCGATTACATAGTCCCAAGTGCTTGCACAACCTTGTATACTTGCATAGCATGAGGTGCTTGTATGTTTGAAGGTTCTTATACATTTCCAAGTGCTTGCATAATGGTTGGCGCACTAATACCTTACATTACTTGGGTTTGCTTAACCCTCCTATGTTGATTCTCGTGTTCCTGGATAGCGTATCATTTCTAGTCTTCTTGTGTGTAAGTGACATTCCATTAAGTCTTTCCTTCTTTAGTGGAGTTGCCTAATAATATGTAATGGGGTTGTTATAGCTGATTGACTACGCGTGACAAGCATACCAATCGACCTAAGAGATGTCTTGAGTTGATGACACATAGAGGGATGTCGTTAAGAAGAGACATTGGAGGAAGAATGGGCAAACTTAGTATCTTGAATGTGCATGTATGTTAGTAGATCGAACTCGATGTTCCTGACCACTCTTGAATCGTTCTCAATGAATTGTCTGTTTGATCTTCTCTAAAGTGATTTTGGTATAACTCTAGTATTTGTCTTAAGTTTGTCAATATTCTCAATAAATCAAGTGAGAGAAGAAGCCTCCTATATATAGAGGGATGAGATCAAGTCTTGTTATTGAAGTTTATCTTCTCATTTAGTCTTTGATGGGCTTAGACTTATCCAAGAGCTTATAATAATTAAAAAAGTCCATTATGTCTTAAATGGGCATAAAACACATTTAAACTTATTTAAGGCCCAATAAAGTCAAATGAAGCTTAAATGAGTTTATAAAAAATAATTCTAAGCCTACTTTTTGCGTAGGAGATAACTAAGTAAGGCTGAGAGTAGAAAATTTAATCTGGCGATTCCTATTCTAAGCCTACTAAACTAGATCCCCTTAACACATCCCTAAACAAACTGATTTTCCAAGCTTTGTCACTAATTCTAGATATTGATTTATGACATTAAATTGAGTTAAAGGTTCAATTATCAAAATGACCCTCTACAGTAGCTAAGCTTTATTTCTATCTAATGTGATTAAACTTGTTGAAAAGGTTAACATAAACTTAATTTATTTGCAATTTATTTTGCATGGTCAAGGTGCTATTGTTGCATTTCTAGTGTGTAGGTAGTGTGGTTTGTGTTAGTTAAAGGTCCACATATTGCTTTGTAATGCTTAGCCATAGATGCATATTTTCTACCTCCTAATGCCTATGAGGCATATGCTTGTATCTTCTGCTTATAAGATTATTATTAGTGGAGTGGGAATCCAGTCCATCAAGTTTTACATATTTCTTACCATAGTGTTGATGTTTCTTCTAATATATTACAACAAAAGGGCTTTGTAGATGCGTTTTTTAAATTCTTAGAAAGGTTTTAGATTAATTACTTGGCATTGTTGTGGAATGTTTATACAGCTTGTTGGAAGGTGCATGTCGAGATATTACAGAGCTCTCTCAGCTTTCGCAGATGTTATTTAGAAACAATCTGCATGTTAGTAGCAAAGAAAGAATCCTGTCCATGTCAAAAAAATTTTACAGCAAGTATAATGTTTTTTTGGCAGGTTTGATATTATGTAACCAATCTCCAACAAATGTATTGCATTTTTCTGGACCCATTTCAAGGGCATATTATTGAATATAGAGCTGATAACTACTTATCCGGTGTGCTTTGATCAAGAAAACAGCATAATTTTTAGTACAGCGAGTTTGTTCTCTTCAGAGACTGCTGAATTTCTGGCAAACTTATATAAATAAAGTAGGGAAACTTGAGAAAAGCTCCTAAATTTTTATTTCAATATGGTAGTAACATTTATACACCAAAAGACAGAGGAGGAGCCAGATAAGCTTTGGCACAGGTAAATCTTTGTAGTTCCTGAAATATTGCTATCCTCAACATACTAGATGACAAACAAGACAAGAATAGAAAATGCAATCAACATTCTAATAACATCCCGCTTTGACTTATTAGACACATCTTAATGACACATAACAACATTCTAACAATGACCAGCTAACAATTGAAAAATCTTAAGATCCAATCAATGCTTTATGACACCCTAAAAAACTTCAATAATAATCGAGAAAGGTATTCCATGCGTAGCTTGGATCCTTGATTGTAACTGAACTTCTGTACACTGCCTGGCCATTCGATGATCGTTGCATATCTTAATAGATGCGAGATTTAATATCTTAGGAGGAGTAATTACAAAATATCTGACCCTTCTTTAACTGTTCCACCAACCTAAAGCATGAAATCCTAGTGTCAGTAAATAATACAGCCCGTAAAAAAGGAACACAAAGGATTATTTATTTAAGAAGCAAGTAACATTTCGTAAGCTCGGTAGAAAAAGCAATTATGCACTATATCTCTTTAACATTACAATTTGCTTATAGAAAACAGGTTACTTCACAATAGGAAAATCGTGAAACATGTACAATTTGCATGGCCTAAAGTTACAACTCCGCAATCTGTATTTACCATGGGAATGCCAAAATAATGAGTTATACATTGGCCAGCCAGCCCCCAAAAGACAGACACATCTAATCCAGATGTTAAGCTATTTGAACTAACATCAAGTACCCCACACTTGCAAAGAGCAACCAGAAAAAGCAATACACAGCCAACATCAAATACTGAAAACCTGCAAAAAAGCAAATTTATCTCCACTGATTTTCTATAATATAATAAATTGAATTCCACGGAGTGATCATCAACAAACACACGCAATGTTCCTAATTTTCTTTCTTCTTTCTTACGGAATCAGCCACGTTTAATCAAATGGGTATGACGTGAATTGAAGTTGTCAACTTTTCCGAGTTCTTGTCTCCTCCTTCCTTTGATTGAGCTTGCTAACAGATTTGGGGTGTTGGAACAACTGATCCTAACGAGTAGAAAGAGAGATGTTATGATGAGTTCGAGCACGAAATCAGAAATAGATAACATGAATAACAGTGAAAGCCTTAATACCCAAAATTGTTACCTCTAATGGCGAAGATAGAGTGTGTTCACGCGCCGATTTCAAATGTTTGTTCCTGCTCGTGGTGGGTGACATGGATTAGGGTTTCCTCGAGAGATGGAAAGGGGTGAGTTCCAGAGGATGGTACGTTATTTTGGAGAAGATAGCTATTGTCTTGGTGACCTTGATGTCTATGGTGATCTAGGGTTTGTTTTGAGTGATGATGGATGATGGCGTTGGATTGGCGTTTCCGAGACGAGAGCATGATAGCTTAATTTGGGAAGACAAATGATGTGTCGTTTTGATGACAAGTAATTTCGGCTTTTGTACCTTTGACGTGACAGGATAAAAAGGATCACAACTCGGCCCAGTTAATTGTTGAAAAAATTAACAAAGATAAGTTGTGTGTTAAAAATACCGAAACACACATTATATACTTATAATTAATTCTTAAATATATTAGCAAATATTATACTCACGATATATATGTAAATTCAAAAACATTAAATGAATGAAATGTTAATTGTGAAACTATTATATGTTATATATGACCAATTATTAAAAATAGTGTCGAAAAAAATTTGTTGAAAAATATTGACAATATTTATCTTTTATAAAAACTGAAAACAATAATGGATAATATTATTAAGCATTTATATGTTTCACTTTTGAACTTAATACCTATCTACAAAAAGCAAAAAATAATAAATATACGATTGTTCACATCTTGAATAAAAAAAATCATAACAATCATACAGTGTAAACTAACCTAAAATAAAAATTGACCTCACAACTGCTATTATAAATATAGTTCACACAGAGCGTATATGACTCAACCAACTCGAAGTATCTATTTTAATACTTGTGAATGATCAAATTTATGGTATAGTTTTACAAAATATTTATTCTATATAACATATTATTCAATAACACAACAATATTTACACAAATGTGACACACTTAGAATTATAATTTATAATCATATTTTACCAAAAGCCACAAGTCTTGAAGTTTATTTACAATAAGATAGGAAACTAGTGAGCGTCTTAAAAAATTCCTAGTTAATTTTCTTAAAATTCAAAAGAAAAGTCAAAAGCTCAAATTTAATGGATTATTCCTTTTCTCACTTTCTCAACCAACATCATACTAACCTGAAAGGGGTTGATTGTATCAAAATATCTCGATCTTCACTTATCACCTACAAAAAAGTTTATATGGATATAAGCATGATTAGCTTAATAAATAGGACAGAGTTAGAAAAATACCATACAATTACAAATAAAGTTTTTAATTATGACGAAATACAATATAATTAATCACTTGAAATATTAAACAATGTTATCCAATCCATTATGAAGTTTGAGAAATTATATCTACTCTAACTTGGATTAAAGAGTTTCATCGCAACTTAAATTAAACCAAACTCTAGCTTGTGCAATGAAAAACACCATTCTCTTATGACTACCTTTCAAACCATGACATCTACTTTTACCGCAACCTCCTCGCTTATTACTTAATTCAATTAAAGATGAGAAAATAACCATTTTAGCTATTCTCATTGAAGGGGGTTAGTATTTGATCTGACACTCCTTAGATTTTATGCATGTATAGTTTTGGTACTAGTCAAATCATTATTAGTTTCATTTAAGGATGATTAGACAAGTTTACACAATACAAAAACAATATAATCATGCAAAATAATATGCCAAGTAGTTTAACTCTTGTCATAATAGAATACCAATCACATGCATGGCATATGTACAAATAACTAGTTACAATCACAAACAAAATACTCTTAAGCTTCCAAATACTTTAATATAGTATCCCAACAAACGGTAAAGCTAAAATCTTAACTTACCAATCCAAATGCTAATTATGAAAGACTTCGTGTCTTCAATGCTTTGATCATAAGGAGACCCTACATATGTGCAAAATCTAGATTTAATTTTCATAAAAGTTACGAAAATATTAGGATTCTATCTAAAAGTATTCTATTAAACGGTTATATATATAGTTTTATTATATAAGGAAAATAATAATATACTTTATAATAAAATATAGTTTTATTATGTAAGTTAAGTTAAGTTATTAAATATTAATAATGTATGTAGTTATACCATTACGTATAATAGATCATTTCAATTATATCAAAATATATTTTTAATTAGTTAAATCACGTTTCAATTATGGTAAGGTTATCATAGTACATAAATTCTTGTAATGCTATAGAGATATTAGTTATATTATATAGAATTATCCAATTTTAGTAAAAATAGTACAATTAGGTTCGTACATACCTAACGATATATGTTACAAGTTTTATTTGAAAAGATAACTTTTAAAGAGTAGTTCAAGTTTTTAATATACTTATATGTGCCTATAATGAATATTATCATATTATACTTATTTTATATAATTAAACATATATTTTATATAATTTTCCAATATAACTCAATAATATAGGTATTATATATCCCTAATATGTATATAACATAACTCGATCATAAAACTATTATTAAATATATTAAAATTTATTTTTTTATCAAATTTGACTAGTATGTATATATGTAGTTTTTATTTCATTATTTATCATATTTTAGCCTATTATTACTAAAAACGAGCCTTGATTAGTAATTTAATCTATTTTACTATGTAAATTTATAATAAATAGCTCAGGTTACTAAATAATTCCTTGAAAATTTATATAAACTCCTAAAAATATGAGGAATTGAGTAATCATTTGGTTTTATGCTATCGGTTTATCGCCTATATACTTAAAATTATAATTTTATCCCTAAATTGCATTTAATTAACCTAATATTATCCTTTTAATGCCAAATTATTTTCAATATATCCCAATATCATTACAAGTCGCTAGAAGTTAGTATATATCATTTTCATCAATTAATTTCATAAAAACCTATTTATTTTACATTTTCACCCTAATCTTAGCTATTTTTAGGGCTAAAATTACATTAAATACTAAAAATAATTCAATAAAAAAATCTGGCTACATGGAAATCATATATATATATATATATCATGTATATTCTATATAAAAATTTTGAGTTAGAATCAACATCATTTGATATATTTATTTTAAAAATTAAAATACAGATAAATAATTACTTTCTTAAGCAAGTACATAAAATATTCTAAATTTTACAAAAATAAAAATTTCATACGAAAGCATATCTAACTATGCTTACCCAGTCCCTTGCTCTATTTTCTTTTTTTTTTTCCTATTTTTCTACATTTTTTTTTCCAAATTTTTATTTTACATGATTTAGGTTCCCAAAGATGCAATTGATGTTAGAAAGCCTTATTATAAAGAAACAGGTTGTTTAAAATTTCCTTCTTATTTTTTTCCTTCACTTTTCTCTCTCCCTAATCATGAGGTGCCTAATTCTCTCCAATTCCCTTTTGATTAAGCAATTTTGAAATCTCTACAGCATGCTACGGTGAGTTCTAGAGAAATCCAGTTGATTTTCTTAAGTTTTAGATAAGCTTTAGTTATTTTTAAGTGAATTCAATAATAATATATATTATGTTAATATTTGTTACATATTTGTTATATACATATACATATTCTATATATATATATATATCACATGTAACGTGTATTTGTACTCATATAATTTTATTTCCAACATATCTTTTATTTTTAAGATATATTCTCTACTTATTTTTATGAATTCAACACATATTATATATAATTAAATAATTTTAGGTTAATTTACAAGTATAATTATTATATATACCAAGTATACTCATAAAAATCTGTATATACTCATATAGTACATTATGCTATATTATTTTTTTTTATTGTTTAATTAACTCATCTCTAAGTTCTTATTGTATTCCAAACTTGATTTTAGAGGTTTTAATCATTTTAATACTATATTAAATAATCATAGTTTTAAAGGTAAAATTAGAATTTTAAATCATTATTTTCAAAATTGAACTTCATTAGGTCACTTTGATTGACTTTTTTATCCTAGTCGTAAAGTTTGGATTCTATTGAATAATTTTTCCTTAAAAGCCTTAAATCTAAGTATAATTGCCCTAAATGGGATTTTAATTGTGTATTAAGAAATGAAAAATTAATTTTCATAAAACAAATTGATGTACAATATCAATGATATATTACATATAATGCATTTCAAGAAAAAGGTAAACCTAAGATTATGTTATTATAGATCATTGATTTTTTAAACTAAAATATTAGTCTACGTTACTTATCTATATTATTAAAGAGAGAGCTTTTTTTTTTTTTTTTTTTTTAACTACTACAAAACCATTTTAGTGTCGTTTTAAATTTAATGAATATTAACATCATACTAAAGAAAAAAAATTTAAGAATCCAACAATGAAATTAATCATAACTGGAACCAAACTAAAATGATTGAACAATAGAAAATTCAACCCAATTTCATAAATCGTAAATGAGACAATGATGTAAGTTTTTTTTTCTTTTCCATCTTCTATAGTTTATTGTGTTTATTACGTTAGTAGACAAGAAAGTGAAAGACATATTATATCTTATTCCAATCAAAATATAAATTGATGTGTTTATCCTTTTTTTTTTCCCCTTTGCTTGAGATTCCAAATGCTAGAAAGGTTATAATAATCTAAAAAACTATAATGTATATTAAATATAAATTACAAAATAGGAGTTGAGTAATTAGATAGCAAATAAATTACTATAAAATTAAACTTATTTATCTTTTACTTTATTTAGTTAGAAAAATTAATTAATATTTTTTTACGATGCCTAAAATACATTTTTGATATATTAATTTTGACTTTCCAATCTCTCATCATACAAATCAACTAGATACAAAAAGATTTCATAAGATATGGAATAGATATTGATAGATAAAAAAAAAAAAGTAAATATTAACACAAACCCTTATTAAAGAGAGGAATAAAAGAATTCTTCCTGACTTTACATTTTTTGTTTTTTCTACTATTTAAAGATGCATTGGCCTTATGTGTGAAAAAAAAAAAAAGGAGTAAATGATTTTTCATGTTGAATAAATGATAAGGTCTTTAAAGGTTGTCTATATACATCATAGGTACAACAACCATTTAAATTTGTGTATGATTATTTCTTATAAATAATGCAAAAAGAAGAAATGCCAAGAAAGTATCAATCACTTTAATATTATAAATTTTACATATAATTATCTTTACACCCTCAATGCGGGTGTATTGTTTACTAACATATATGTATATATGTTTTTTTGCATATTTGTATAAATATGAGAAATATTATGATGATGATCGAGAGGCCCCTGTAACCATAAACTAAAATATCAATAAATTATAAATGTTGGGCTGAGGAAATGATAAAATTAGTACACTTAAGATTTTGGTAAAAAAAGAAAAATTAATGCTGCTTTGATTATATTGATTATTACATTATAAAAATTTTACATAAGTAAGAGATCAAAGAAGAGATAAAAAATAGAACAAATAAATAATTTGTAAAATTAAATATTTTTTTTAATGGTAATGAATTAAATGCAATATAATGAAGATGGAGTTTTTTTTTTTCTTTGGCCCTAGAAAGATGAGGGAGTTTAAATAAGAGTGGGAATAATGCAACTTTAAAAAAAAATTTATAAAAATGGATATGAAAAGAAAATATAGGAATGGAAAGATTTTAAGCTTTAAATGAAGTGTAAATGAAAGGAAAAAAGAGAGATTTATAAATATCACAACCTTGTTCATGATATTATTAACTTAATTCTTTATACTATATTTTTTAGTAGTTAATTCTAATATATTTTAAGGACATTTTAAAGAATTAAAAAAGACACCGAATCTCTTAGTTTTTCTCTTTAATAATATAATATATATGATTGTGGTAGTAGTTATCCATATATTAGGGAGAAGGAAAAAAATGTAAAAAAAAAAAATTACAAAAATGCTACATTTAGGAAAATTATTGCAGAAATACAGCATTTAAAATCCCTTTTGAAAGGGTGATTTTAGATCCCTACCAACTTTTCTCTTTCCTCATTTGCATGCGCTCAGTTTTCAAAAACTCTCTCTTTCCTCAACCATCCAAGAAAACCCTCTACCAAATCAATAATTTAGGTCCATTTTTTTGTGAATCAATCATAGAATTAAAATAGTTGTACGATGTAGGTCAATATTGTGGAAAGATTTTTGGAAACCGGGAGACAATCGGTGCGCTATCATCACTTTCTCTCTCTAAACGTCAAAATAGGAAAAAGTATAATTTTTACTCGTTTTGATTTGTTTTAAGCATATGTTTTACAAAGACGTAGTGTTATGATTTGATGCATAATGGTACATTATTAGACATTGATAAATTATGGGATAAATGTGTACATTTGTATGTAATATATTATTTTAAACTTTACTATGAAAAGGTATAATTTTTACTCGTTTTGATTCATTTTAAGTATATGTTTTTAGAAGAAATAGTTTTATGACTTGATATATGATAGTACATCGTTGTATACTGGTAATTTTATAGTTGTTTTGATTCGTATTAAGTTTGTGATACGTTATTTTTAAAAAAATTATACTAATTATTGTAAATTATAATGCATATATAATAATGTTACTAAGAAATTAGTTGTAAATTACACCCATTAGATTCCATAATATTAACTATGAAAAAGAAATTAATGGTATAACAAATAATATAAATATTATCATTTACTAATATTTTATGCAATAAGACTCATTAGCTTTCATAATATTAGCTGTAAAAAGAAATTATTGTCTGTTCGCATAAGGTAATAGTTGTATATGCACATGCTAATGTTTATGCAGTTGATGTGGTAAACAGATATATAATGAATAATATGAGGTTGGTTTGTTATGTTGGTAGAAATATTATGGAAAGAGAGGATGGGGTATGGTATGAAAGGTACTTGAGAATAATAGTTGGAGTTCCATTTAAGGCCGTGAATGACTAGGTAGTTGAAATGATATGTAATCAACTTCGGGTTGATATAACAACATACCGAATTGAGCTGATTCATAAATGTCCCCTTGTAGGCGGCACAAGTGATATATTCTATGCTATCCCTATTAGCGATGATTACAATTTCCAATAATTGATGGCTTCCTTAGTAGGGTGTAGTAGAGTTAATGGTTTTATAGAAATATATATTAAAATTCATAAAGTGAACCCACTACCATTAGCAGCTGTTGTAGTTAAGGATGATGTCGAACGGTATAACTATGATATTGGATTGCAAGTTGAAACCAACGTGTTTGAATCTTGAGTAGTCCTATTGAAGAATGTATTGAGCACTAATTGTATGTTTAGTAAACCTAATGTCTTGATTACCGGCGAGTTAAATAGAGATATTGATGCGGAGAATGAATTGGCATTCACCAACATTGATGAAGATTTCAATGATATAGATTGTAACGTGCACATTGGCTCGAGTGAATGTTGGTTGTAGGAAGTGGAAGAAGCAAAAGGGTTACAATATCATCGATAGAGTCTTCTAAATATTCGGACCATACATTATAGGCTTGTAGTTATGATCGACGAAACATTCCTGTATGGGAAGTACAAGCATAAACTCTTGATTGTGATAGGAGTTGATGGTTAGAATCACATAATCTCACTTGGTTTCACCCTAGTTGATGAAGAATGTTTCGATAGTTGGAGTTGGTTCATAACATGTATGTTTTCGCACATTATAAGAGATCACATTGATATATATTTGATTTTAGATTATCATGCTAATATCCAGTTTGCAGTATAAGGCAAGAATGTAGTATGGCTAAGGGGTTGGCCTTAGCGGTAGCATATTCGACACGTTGCCAGTAACTTCAACACTCGGGCTAAGAACAAAGACTGCAAAGAAATGATAAAGAAGGCTACTTACCAACTGTAACCTCGGAAGTTTCGTGCCTACTATGACAAAGCTAAGACTATGAGTCCCTATACTAGACCTTACTTTAGAGGCTTACATCCTAAAATGTGGATGCTAGTGTATGACAACAGAGCTCAGTTTAGTCGTGGGACAACCAACATTGCAAAAAGTTATAATAGTGCTTTGCATGATACTAGAAACTTGCCCATCATGGTACTACTTAAGAAAACTTTCTACAACTGCAACAACTACTTCAATAAACGTAGGATTGAGTTAGTGGAACAAATGAGTATTGGCAAAGTATTGACCAAATTTACGAAGAGAAAGTTTGACAAGTGTTGCAAAGTGGCCAGTAATCATCAGGTTATGATTTTTTACTATAATGAGTAGATATTTGAGATCATAATAGTACCTAGACCAACGGTACATGGGCAAAAAGGAGAGAATAGCTGTACAATCGCCTTTAGGATCGCACGATATACTTGCAATAGGTGGCAAATGTACAAAATTCCATACTCACATGCTATAGCTATTATGGGAAAAATGAGTATGAACTGTGTTGCACATATTAGGTATTAATACATGATGCAAAATTAGCTACATGTATACGTGTCACGGGCAGATTGCCTTACTCGAACCTGTGCGGTACTTAGCATTTCTAACTACACTAAGGAAGGCTAAGTCAGTCAGTAACAACTCGCAATGTTTAGAGAGAGAAAATATAGAGAGAGAAACTCTGATGTAAATAGTATTTACTTGAAACAACTTGATGATACAACTAAGGGGATCTCCCCTATATATACAAGAAGCCTCTCAAGATGGAGGGCCAAGATCAATTCGATCTAACGGTTACAAATGAATCCCCACCTACTTTTACATTAAATGGATCTACTTACCTTACTTACCACCTATTTTGGAACCTTTTAGATCTTCTAGAATATTTTGAATTATTTCCTCTTGAGCTTGAATGAACCTTATGATTTTGGGCCCTTCTAAATCGGCCCGTGACATTCTCTCCCACTCATTTCGATGATGTCCTCGTCGTATTTTCTTCATGGAACTTTTGAATTTTGTTTAGAAACTGCCATAAAGCTTTAGTAGGTTCCCAACTAGCCTCACTTTCCAGCTTTCCTTTCCAAATAACCATATACTTGTGCCTAGGGGAATGGCCTCGTCTTCTCACATATCTGTCCGCAATAATTTCTCCAACTTCTTTCTCATATGATTCTCGAACCCCAACTGGAGTCCTCTGTGATATTGTTCTATTAAGGTCATCCTCATCCTTATGATATGACTTAAGCATACTAACATGAAATACTGGGTGGAATTTTAATCTTGGAGGTAACTCCAACTTATAAGCTACTCGTCCCACTCATTTTACGATGAGAAATGATCCTTCATAATGCCTCATTAGTCCTTTGTGCAATTGGCCCTTAGTCTATTGGATTAGGTGTAACTTTATAAGTATTTGATCCCCTACTTAATACTCTATTGGCTGACGTTTCTTATCTGCAACTTTCTTAATTCTCTTAATAGTCTTGTTTAAGTAATTTAGAGCTAAGTCTTGGCTCTCTTGCCACTGTTTTGCAAATTTATATGTTGGGGAACTAAACCCCATATATCCTGTAGTTACTATATTGAGAGTTAGCGGCTGTCTCCCTAGGACAAACTCAAATGGAATATGCCCTGTTGATTCATTCTTTTGTAGATTAAAAGAGAGCTGTACGACATCCAATAACTTAGACCAATCTTGCTGACATATACTTACAAAGTGCCTCCAAACTCGAAGGTAATGCATTGCAGTTGTTATTTCCTTTTCATGTACTGGGTATTGTCTCTTCGTATCATTCAACTTTTGGCTCTCAAAGGCTATTAGATGGTTTTCCTGCATCAAAACCCTACTAATGTCATAATCACTAGCATCCGTGGATACTTCAAATACTTCACCAAAATTAAGGAGCGTAAGAACTTGTTCTTTAATGACTACTTCCTTTGGGGTATCAAATGCCTTCTGTCGATCTTCCCTCCATTCCCATAGAACATCTTTCTTGAGTAAATCTGTTAACGAGGTAGCCATTTAAGAGTATCTACGTATGAAACTTCTATAATAATTTACTAAGCTAAAAAATGACCTCAATTCGGTGGGCTTAGTAGGTTCTTTCCATTCTTGAATGGCCCATATCTTCTCTTCGTCCATTTTGATCTTCCCTTGTCCTACTACGAGCCCTAGGAAGGCTACTTCTTTCTTTGCAAAGGCACATTTCTCTAGCTTTACATATGATTCGTTTTCCCTTAAGTCTAAGAAAACTGTACGAAGATGTTCTAGGTGCTCTTCCATAGACTTACTATAAATCATGATATCATCTAAGTAAACCACAACAAAATGATCCAAGAACGGTACTAATACCCTATTCATAAGACTACAAAAAGTAGCTGGGGCATTCGTGAGCCCAAATAGCATAATAAGAAACTCAAATGCACCATACCTTGTGACGCGAGTGGTTTTGGACTCATCTCCATTTGCTATCCGTACTTGATGGTATCTCGATTGTAGATCCAGTTTTGAAAAATATCTTGCCTCTCCTAATCTATCGAACAAGTCTAATACCAAAGAAATGGGGTACTTATTTTTTTTAGTGACCTTATTCAAGGCCCTATAGTCAATACACAACTGGAAGGACCCGTTATTTTTTTTCTGGAAGAGAATTGGAGCTTCAAAAGGTGCCTTTGATGGTTGGATGAATCCAGCTTCCAACATCTCCTTCAATTATCGCCTTATTCTTCTAATTCTTTTGGGGATATGCGATAAGGAATTGTAGCAGGCGCCTTTGTACTTGGTTCTAGCTTAATCGCATGATCTACTTCCCTTCTTAGTGGTAGCTTCTTTGGCAACTCTTTAGGCATGATGTTTTTAAATTCTTTTAGCAACTCCTCTACCCAATATGGAATTGCTTCTTGACTCCCCGTCTCTTCCTCCCCCTTCAATGTAGCTACGTACGTAATTTCATTCTTTTTAAGGCCCTTTGCTAGTTGCATAGCGGAAAGGAATTTTGTGGCTTGACTATCTTTTCTTGTAACAAGCACTACACATTGAGAGTTGTTCTCGAGTACACATATACAGTTTGCACGAGGAACAATAAGTATGTCAATACAATTTAGGAATTCCATCCCAATCATAAATTCGAAGTCATCTATAGGTACTACTTTGATGGTTTCATTCCCTTTCCACCCCCCTCCACATGGAGCTCTATCTCCTTGGCGACTCTAATAGTAAGGACTTCCTTTGAGTTTACCGTCTTGAGCCATGTCTTGGTTTTCTCTACTTCCATTCCAATCTTACTTACTGCTACCTCGAAGATGAACAAATGAGATGCCCTTGTATCAATAAGGGCATTTAACTTCTTGCTAACAACTATCACCTCGGTGTACATCAACCCCTTTTGCTTCTCTTGCATCTTCATAGCACTAAGCAGTCGTACTGAACCCAGTTTAGCCTCATCCCCTTCATCGAAGTTCTTATCTGCCATAATTGCTACCAATCGATATTTCTTTGGGCATTCCCTAGCATAATTGGGCCCATTGCAGAAATAGCACTTCAATTCTCGAGGCTTCCATCGTTCCCCATCTTTTCCTTTACGAGTCCTTCCTCGATCATTATTTTTCTCTTCCATCTTAGGCTTCCCTCTTGAGGAACTCCTACTCCTTTCCTTCTCAACTCCCCCCTTCCACCTTCCCATTGAGGTCTTATGTTCTGTCTTCTTAAACTCTGTCAGGCCTTTAGCAACTGTTATGGCCTTAGAGATGTCTTCTATTCCTCTTCACTCTAACTCCAACTTTACCCAAGGTTTCAGACCATCTAAAAACATTACTAGAGCATCATCCTGGTTAAGGTTTAGGATTTCCAGCATTAGTTTTGAGAATTCCTTCACATATTGCTTGATGTCACCTTTATGAGTTAGGTGATGCAACTTCACCTTTGCTTTTTTAGCAGCATTTTGGGGAGAGAATTGCCTCTTGATTTCATGTATAAAGCTAGCCTAAGTATTGATTTCGTTTGCCTTCCTATGCTACCATATCATAGCAGAATCTTTCAATCAAATACATAGCAACAGTACGTACCTTGTCGAGGTCATCTAAAATTTTTACAGCATTGAAATATTGTTCTATTCCCTAAAGGAAGTTGTCTACCTCCCAAGCGGATCATATCCCATTGAAAGGTTCGGGCTTAGGCACATCGATCCTATGAGCAGACTAGATGGTCACTCCATTTGCTACTACCGCCTAACATGCTGCTAGTTGGTTCTTAAGTTCTTCAATCTCCTGGCGTATGGCCACCATTACAGCATCCATCTTGGCTTCATAATCTTCCTCCTTAGTTTCCAAAGTAGTAACTCGAGCTTGGAGTACTTCATTCTTCCCTTTAATCGCCTCATCACGCTGCTTCAGCTTCTCAATGGCTTAATTCAATGCTCCTTGCAACTCGCCTCGAAGTTCTTTCTCCGTCTCTTCAAGGTTGCCTTGTGATTCATCGAATTGTTCCTTCGCTTCAGCAATGCTCAGCTTCGCTCTATCCATCCTATTAAGGAGGGAGTTCAGCAAGTCCCGAGACCCAACCCTCTACCTGGTGACTCTACGGTCATCTTGATTACCTAACTCTTCGACTATCAAAGTATTGTTGTCTCCTCTAGAGGACATCTTCTCCATACAAACTCTCTTTACCTGGCTCTAATACCACTTGTCACAGGCAGATTCTCTTACTCAAACTTGTATGGCACTTAGTGTTCCTGACCACACTAAGGAAGACTAAGTCAGCCAATAACAACTCGCAATGTTTAGAGAGAGAAACTTTAATGTAAATAGTATTTACTTGAAATAACTTGATAATACAACTGAGAAGATCTCCCCTATATATACAAGAAGCATTTCAAGATGGAGGGCTAAGATCAATTCGATCTAACGGTTACAAATAAATCTCTGCCTACCTTTACATTAAATGCATTTACCTACCTTACCTACCATCTATTTTGGAACTTTTTAGATTTTCTAAAATATTTTGAATTATTCCTCTTAGGCTTAAACGAACCTTATGATTTGGAGCCCTTTTAAATCGGCCCGTGATATACATGCATTCTTTTATGCTTTGTACCGATCAATCTATTTGATCATATCTTGACATTCCTATATGGCATCTTATTACATCATCAAATAAGGTTAGGAATCCAAGCAAACTACATGAGAAATGATTCCAGAATGAGATGGATATTTATGAGGGATCGTTAACTTATACTTGTGGACTATGCTGTGGGAATAGACATAATAGGAGAAGATGTCCGCAGCGACATGATTTTAGGTGCGGCATTTTTTGGATTATTTTCCTAGATGCTGCATTTTTATAGTTTTTTTTTTTAATTTTTTTGCATATTTTTTTCCTTTTCCACGTATATTACATATCCAAATATAATTAATGGTCACGTACACCTACTCGGTAATACGTATGACATCTTTTTCCCTATCCTGGATTCAGGTTGTATGTGATTTCTTTATGGAAACTCGTGACCGAGACAGTGGTTCAGGCAGCGAAAGAAAATAAAATACTTACTCGAAAATTTTTCTACGTTGTTGATGATTATATATCGAAAAAGCATAATTACAACTTTTATAATAAATTGCGGCCCTTCATCCGCAAAAATATGTAGACTTCTTTAAGAAAAGAGTAGTAAAAGAAGAAATTATGTATTATAATCGTAAATTAACGTCTTCGAAACTGATCAGGTATATTTCAATGAGTAATAAATTTTATGGAAAAATATAAAAAGAATAAATATTTTATGTAATCTCAATATATATATATAAATATATATATTGAAAACTCTACTATAATATATTTTCTACTTATATTTTGTGTAAAATGCCTTTTTGTTATAAAAACATTTCCTTAATACATTTTAATCTCGGTTTTTTCCCCAATTATAAACCACACACTACTCTATTTGTTTAAGAAAATTACTTGTTTTCAATTAAAATTAAAAAAAAATTATATAAAAATAATTACCAAAATATTAAGTATATATCATATTTTCAAAATATGACATAACTATTTATACTAATATCGTATTTTTATATGTGATACTAATATATTACTTATATTACATTTTGAATATGAGATACTAGTATAAATAAAAACGTCGTATATTTAAAATATGATATAATATTGATATTTTGATAATTTTTTTATATAATTTATAACTATGTATTTTTTTTTAAAGTTAGTAGACATATATTACACCCTCCGTTATATCCACCGTACAAACAAAAATACAAATGAGAAGAAGAAGAGAAAGAAAGGAAAGGACATTGTTCACGTTCTCCTTCTACCCTAGATCGTTTCAAATTTTCTTTTCCCCCGAACTTCCAACTTTTCAACTCAAAGAAATGGCCGTAGCCGCAATAATCATCCGTGATTTCTGGAAATCTTACTAACAAGTTGACTATATGCACACGACACAACTTCAAACGTGAACAAAAGAATGAAATTACATTTAAAACAACCTTAATTTATGCATCAAAGCCCAATATAAAGCCACCCCATATGCTCACCCACATACAACCGAAACCGTTTCTTCAGTTGAAGTACCACCTAACATCTTATAATATCCATAATAATTTATCATGTCTCCTAAAACCCTTCTTGTCTCCCTTCTTGCTTTGGCAGTTCACACCGCCCCATCTCTAGCTGCATTTGATGCACCACCACACCATTTGGGCATAAACCATGCCATGCCGGCCGTCATGTGATGCCACCAAGTTCATCTCCCATGCCCCACGAACCCCATGCAATGCCTCCTCATTTCGAGCACCACTGCCCCAGTCACAGATACTTCGCTCACCCACCTTTCGAGCACCACCACCGCCACGGTCCGCACCACCACGGCCGTGGCCATGGTCATGGTGACGGACCTGCACACCCACCAATGGAGTACGGTGGCTTTCCTTACAAACACCCCCGCAAGATGAGGCCCGCTCATTCTCGAGCTCCACACTTGCCTTACTAAAGCCATTTTATTACGTGCAGATCATTTGAGTTGTGCAAACAAGAGCTTCGATTTAAAACCACCATAGAACGTATGATTTGTTTTCTGGATGAGTTACTCATACATGTTCGTTGCTATATACTGATTTGACGAGCTTTTTGCTCATTTATGTTGTTGTGGTTGTGATTTTGGTCAGCTACGACGACAATATAATTTACGTTGTGTAATACACGGTCGATAGGTACCGCCATTGCTTATGTTATTGCCATATATTGTTTACGTCTCCAACTTTCCTTTTGATCTTAATATATTTAAGATCTCTTTTCTAATTTACTTCTGTTCAAGTGAGGATATCAAACTTATGGCCTTCATTATAAAATTAACTTGATCATCCGTTTGTGTGTTGTTTCACGGAAATCGACGGAAACGAGGAACAGAAACTTCTCCAAGGCTTGCACGAATATTTGGTATCTAAGTAACACAAAAAACTTGACGAATTACGTCACGTAAAAATAGATATCAATTCTTTTTCAGCATCCTTAGAAAAAAGAACTTTAATATTCGGTCTCTGAGTATAACTAAGTTGGTTTCCAATTGTAATATTCCAAATCAAATTTCCCAAATAAAATCCGAAGTAAGGCTATAATCGTACTAACTTGGATATTTGAATAAATGTAGTAAATGCATTAGAAATAATGAATAACAAAAATATGTACATTTTTCCAGTAGCATACTGATGAACAAGTTCCGATAGTTTCTGTAATTGTACATGTCAAATATTTAGAAGGGCTCTAATAATGTCTCCAATAGCCCACACTTTTCTAGAAATAAGTTCTTATAGTACTCGCACACTAAAAGATTTGAGAAACCACCTACAACCATCTATAAACTTCTTATGATTCATCGAAGATGATAAATAGGTGGTAGTGGTACCTCAAAATTTCCTAAAAAGTTAGCTGATCAAGTATAGACCCAGAATGAATATAAATACCACGTGAAACCTTTGTGTAGACAATGTGGAATTCAAACATCCCTCATCAACTAAGATTGACTTGTTGTATATGAAAGACAGCTAGCTAGGTAAGCTATCCTCGCTCAATATCCGTAACAGGGCTGGTTAATTAGGATAAAAAGAATAGATTCTAATACCATGTTAGAAACCTAAATCCTCAATAAGAACTTGATGGATCACTTGATTCACTATAGTGTCGACATCACAAGGGAAATCCGCTATAAGTGGGAGTAGAGCTCGGTTGTTCTTCCCTCTTCCTTCACATTTATGTAAATATCGATGCTTAAGAAAAACTATAAAGCCGTTAAATCAACATATTTTAGTTACCATCACTCAGACGATAATCGTACAACAGTTGACTTTTGGACATAATGATTTCTCAAAAATAATTCTACATTTAGTTAACTATTTTGGACATAATGATTTCTCGATAAGGTAGAAGGTGCCATATAACATCCATTGAATCTTTTTTTCAAATTTAGGCTATATGCAAAGGCTCAACGTTGATTTACATGCAAATTAGCATAATGACAGAAAGAAACGTGTGAAGGTGAATGGGAAGAGGCGATTTTCTTTCGTGCCCCATAGCAGAAAGGGCGTGAGAATGCTACATCTTTTGTAGTTTCAACGTTATGCAAGCGAAGAAATCAGGATTTAACAAATAACAGAGTATTCAATTCAATTATCCACAAAAATTCACAACATTGTCAAATCTTAATGGCCAAATGATACAATAAACCAGTATTCACGGTACATGGAGAAACTTTTTCTTTTTTACTCTTCTTACATATATAAATTTCATAGTACTTACAAGAGTTGAATATTTAATCCACGACACGTTTAAATTTGCATCTATAACCAATGTCAGGGGAAAAAAGTTCTAGCAACATTTTTTAAGAGGACCAAGAATGTAAGACACGTCAAATTACTGACATTATATAGTATTTCCTAAGTCCGTGAACTATTAGAAATCAATACCCAATAAGTTTAGTGATATATTAAATTAGAAAATTACCGACACATTGAAAACATCACAATCTAATCCGGATAAAAATTTTAGGGGTAAATGCAAATAACATTGAAACTACTAAGCAAATGCTAATAGACTCTCTAAACTCTCGGTACATGAATTTACCTCCACTAATTTAACTTTTGAAAATATGTATTCCTTCAAAATGCTAAAATCTAAAATCATTGGTAAAAAGACAATAAGAACTGTTGAATTTAGGGGTTTAGCAACGGTTTAAAGGGTATATACAAATCCAGAAAAGTTATTAAGAAGTAACAGTATACTTAATGAATTTAAGAAGTCCATTTGTACCTGAGTAGTAGATTTTGGGTGCATTAGACCATTTTTATCGGGCGTTTCTTAGCATGTCGTCAAAAGGCTCGAGGAAGGGTGAGAGTTTCTTCATGCATTACAGCATGTTCTTTCCCTCACAAACGTTCCTTCACAGAGGAACATACAAATACCTGCATTTCCTTTTATTTATTTATTTTTATTTTTAATTTTTTCATTGGTTGAATGTATATTATTAGACTACAAATATTTAAAAAAATATTTTAAGGAATTTGTATGAAGAAACATAAGGATAAACTTGTAAATTCCTTAAAAAAGTGAGTTTCCCAATATGTTGAAACCGAGACGTTCCCTTGCAATAAGATGCTATTAATAATTTATCTTTTTTTTTTTTTTTTTTTCTGTACCAATGCCTAATAGATAGTTTTATGAAAATACTATAAATATACCTCCAAAACTATTGGTTAAGATATAAACTTTATGAAATCCAGAAACGTATCCCTGTATTCCTAAAATTTCTTTCATGCACATATCTCCCAAACGATTAGTACATGTTAATGCAACTCTCCATCTCAATTTTAGAATCATACTTTCAAGATAGGTTCTCTTTCGAGCTCTCTTCCTGCATGACGATTACCTACTTAGTGTTCACTCCAAGTCGAAGTGTAAGGGCAAAAGTTTACCAGAGTTCCACCCTTCATTCTTATAAATCAAAAAGGCATTCTATCTCAGAGGACTCTTGTATTGGCATATAAAATCAACTCATCTCTGATTGTAGGCTTCGAGCAACAGCCATGAATGGCTTCTAACAAGAGTTCAAAAGTGGTTGCTATCCCAGCACAATTTTCATTCCTATATTATCGCAGATCTATAAGTAGGCATTAGTAATGGTTTTCAAAGCCTTAATTCAAATGATAAGCCAAAATAAGAGAAAAGTTAGAGATTTGCCCCATTAATTCTGCAAACGTAAGCTCCCACTAAATTGTATGATACTGCTTGCAAAATCAAACATAACAAATGCCAGCCATGCGCGTGAAGCTGGGATGCATTGGAACGAGTGAAGCACCGACTGAAGAACTGATCAGCGATGAAGACTTCGCCTGGCCGCACGACCCTAATGGTGAAGCACAAGGTAGCACCGTCTATAACCTGATGTGTCACGAAGAGCTGGAGCAGCAGAAGACGGGAGACTGGAAATGGATATGGCACACTCCAACAACTCCTCCAATACAATACCTTCTGTGGCGATTAAGTCACAATGGACTTCCCACTAAAACTAAAATAATCAAAAGAGGTATTCCTGTAGATGGTACATGTATTTTTTGTAGGGAGGAAGTTGAAGACTAGTTGCACCTTTTCCTAAATTGCCTGGTTATTAAACAATGGTGGCATCAGGCAGGATGGAATGAAACCCCGACTACTACCAGACATGAAGAATTCATGCAATGGTTAAAAGAAAATGCAATTTTGAAAAAACTCCAATGGCACACGACAGCATGTCCAAGAGCAATTCATTTCTTGTTCATGATGAGGGGAATTTGGCGAGAACAAAACGAGAGGATTTCAGAACGGGGATAAACGAGCTCTCGTGGATAGGTTTAGTCCACAAAGAAGGGTATTAATGGTGGTCTATCAACCGTAACAGGAGGAAGGGAGTAACGGGTAAAAATACGAGTGAATGGTTGGACTCCACCAAATGTCATCAAAATAAATTGTGATGCGGTGGTGGATTTGAGGGGAATAAGAGTAGCTATTGCTGTGGTTGGATGAAACCATGAGGAATGGTTATCGGGGGAATGTAGAAGCAGAGGATGGGAGTGATGCCACTAGAGGCCGAGCTATCGGCCATAATGAACGCTTTATTGTTAGCAGAAGAGAAGGGGTGGAGACGTGTGATGATTGAATCGGACAGCTCAATTGCCATAAAAATGGTGGAAATAGGCCGCTCAAGAAATGAGTCTAACTCTGTAGTTGTTAAACAATGTTTGTCTCTGATTCGAAAGTTGTCTAACTTGCAATTTTTCAAGATCGCTCGTGAATCAAACAATCTGGCAGACGCTCTGGCAAAAGAAGGCCTCAAGCAGAATAATTACAATGCTTTCTTGCATAATTTTCCCCTTAGTGTCTTGGACTTAGTTATGGCTGACTCTAGCATGGACCAGGGTGTTATTTTATTCTGGAGGGATGGTAACCCAAGGCTAGAGCTGGGATAACCTCCGTTTCCTTTTGTTTCCTTGCCTTGGTTGTTCTAGGGTTTTGTAGACTGGTTTTATTTTGAGAATTATATATATTTAGTTTACAACCCCCCATCCCCAACCCCACACCACCGCGCCCCCCCACCACCAACCCCCCCCCACCCCCCCCACAAAAAAAAAAAAAAAAAATCCCATTCATAAAAATTAATAGAAAAATGTTTCATTCACTACCTAAACCGTGCCGTTTATTTCAAATTGACATCCGAACTTACTAAATATATACAACTCCATTAAGATTAAATAATATATATACCACGAAAAGTTAGAGTCAACAACCAATTTAAAAATTGGAAAAAAAATTGCCAAAATTAACCGAGGGATAATTCCAATAACTAGAAACTAGCCTTTTAGAAGGAACCAAAGACTTTTAAGTTCAAACAATATTGCTACGAAACAAAACTTTCTTTTGAGTTTATTACGAAAAGGCAACAATGAATTAATGATTGTTTTTTTGAAAGACACTAAAAGGGAAAAATTTGAAAAAGAAAAAGAAAAGTTGATTCTTTTTCACACTGTTTAAGGTGCCCTTTCTATTACACTTTACATTAATATTTTTTGAATGATTAATATTTTTTTCCACTACATTCTTATACTATGCCACTGGTATGTTGAGCTCATAAACCTACAACATACCATTGATAAATAAATAAATAAATAAATAGTTTACTGAGTATACATGAAAGTTGATTGAATCTTAAGAATCCAACCAATCCTCAAATGAGTCTCCTATTCAATTGTAAAACCCCAAATAAAAGAAAAATAAAATATAAAAATAAAAAGGAATCAAATAAAATAAGGATTTTTATGTAAGGGACCAAAATGGTATTACAAAATTTTAGTGAGGATAGTTTGGACAAAAGAAATGTTCACTAGCCCTAAGTATAAAAGTTGTACTTAGGATTTGAGGAGCCCTTTTCTGCAAACCTCTCACTTGTGCCACTTGTGCATTAAGGTTTCCTATGTGTATAGTAAACCAAGAAGAGACTCAGCCTGTTTTAATGGAGATTAAGCACATTGATTGATTGAAGGATGAGGAAAATTCGTTTTTTTTTTTTTTTTTGGCAAGGAGAGTGAAGAAAAACGAATTTAGAGAGATCTTTGGGGAGTTTTACATTAGATTTTGGTGATACGAGTTAATCTTAGGGGGAAGATGTCGAGGTAAGGTGGCTTAGATTGGTTTTGATGAGTTTGTAGTCAAAATTCTTAGAAAATTCATTTTGATTTGCAAGGTACTATGAAAAAAAGTTTTAGATAGCCTTACGTGTGTCCTACAATGTGCTTCTAGTGGTGGACGCATTATTAATAGATATCTAAGGTGTGAAATCTTATTACACACCATTTATATGTTATTTTCAATGAATTTTGATTTGAAAGAGAGAGTTGGGATGAGTTTTGGGTTGAGAGGATGTTTTGTTTTGTGTTTTTGAGAGTAAAGTTGCTTTATTGCCAAGTTGTTGTTTAGGAGTGGAGAGATGCAAAAACTACAAAGAGTGGGGTTGTAGCGAAGGATGAACACTTTGCTGTAATCTACAGAATTTTGCAGATTGGTATCTGCATGCCGGAGCCTTTTCTACTCTTTACGAGCATGGCATCTAGACGCTAGTTGATATAGCATCTAGATACCATGACCAGCAATGTTCCTTCTAGTTTTTCAAGTTTGTTTTCCTATCCTAAACCATTTCCTAATTTTTTTAAACATGTTTCTTCACTTAAAATGCTTTATGAATGAATTCATCCTCTTAGTGATCTTAGGTAGCTAAACAAGCTTAAGTTACAACTGTAAGATGATTGAGTTGTTACGTTAAGGAGCATTGTTAATCAAGTCTAAAGATTAAGTACGGGTGTTGTTTTGGCATAAGTATAAGTCATAAATTTAGTTTGGTGTTTATATTATGATAGATTCTGAAGAGGTTGCTGAATTAGTTTCCCACTAGTCGCAAAACCAAGTACGAGATACTTGTTTGTATTGTGTGGTTTCTAGTTAAGAAAATCAATCATACTTAATAAATTATTAAACCTTAATTGTGTTGTGTTGCTTATGCTTAGCCGGGCCGGGCCAAAGGGATTGGGAAGACTAAACCTTAGGGTGAAACGTCAATGATCCTTACACAATGGTGTCCTAATAGGAGTCATGCTTAGAAATGATCTAAGTAAATTTGGGTTGTTAGGGAGGACCCCCACCAATACTACATGTATTATATATATATATATATATATATATATATATATATATATATATATATATATAATACATGTAGTATTGATATATGAGCACCCCTATGTTGTTGTTATGTTAAGAATAAAGATAATAAACTAATACGAGTTACATTATTAGTTTTGTATGCTACATGTGAATTTGTAAATGCTTGTTCATACACAAGTGATTGTGTATTCTGTACTTAGTGTCAGCTCATCCCTTAAAATTTTTAGGTGCAAGTACAGGTACATGTTATGGCAATTATGAAGTTTAGTATAATGACTTGAGTGGTAACGTGATGTAACAAAGTATTATGAATATTTTATAAGGATGGAATATTTTTGTTTGATCAATGTAAGAGTGTGAGTTTGATTGACATGTACTACTAGGTTGTTAGTTAGTTACATCTTTGTGCATGTTGGGTCACGATAAATCACTTATAACTTCCTTAGTTAGAATATTGGTTGATATAATAGTTAGGATTTCTTATGTGATCTGTAAATATTTGTTTAAAAGATTTGTAGAGTTTTATATTGTAGATATGATGGATTTATTTGAAGTTTTCAATTTCTTTTATTTGAAAAGTTTGGAGAATTAAAATTTATGAACCCATTTGGAAGTTAAAATGTAAATGTTTTGAGATTTTAGTTGAAGATTTATGCTTAACATATTAGTAGAAGCTATGGATACGTGGAGGGTTGTAGCATTTCAAGTTCTAGGGCATTATATAGTTAAAGTGATATCAAAGCCTAGGTTTTGAATCATAGAAAAGTTAGATTTGATGAATCATAGAACAACTTAGGCTAATCAATCATAAAAGAGTATAGATTATAAATCTTTAGGAAATAAGCAGTGAGATGATAAGAGTAGGTAAAATAAGGGGTTTGTTTAAAGTCAAGGTAAGTCATTACCTTAGCTATTTTACTTTATATACGTGATTTGATTTCTATATTTTTCTTTCTTATTTTATTTGTTATATTATAATGTTTTGCATATGTATTAAAATATCTATTAATTTACTTGGTTTGATTATACTTTCTTTTAGGTTGCCTTTCTTTTATTTCTTTTATCTCTTGGGGTTGTCAAGTGTTGAATGTATGGTGTTGGAGTAGTTTGTAAGATGGAGGGCAATGGTACAATTCGATTAAGCTTATCCCTAATAAGCTCAGTATAATAATTAAAAAAGTCAAGTGTAGGCCCAAAAATAACTTCAAATGTAAATAGTAATCTGTAGTAGTCATAAAAAAAAGATTTGAGAAACTACCAATAAATTTATTAGTAGGTACACACATAATACAGTCAAATATATATAGTAATTTGCATACCAAGAACTATATATATAATTCATAACCCTTAGTAACGATAAAGAATGAATAGACTAAAAAATGGACCAAGACATTTGCTAAGTTAATCAATCACCTTCTTGGTTGACTAAAACATCTATTATGATGATGTTAATGAGTATACCTATATAAAAGACATAAGGATGTTTACAAATTTAAAACGAATAAAATAAAACATTGAACTAAGAAGCAAACAAGTGGGACATAAAAATCTTTGCCACCATAAAGACATCACTAAAAAAGTAAATAAACAAATAGTAATAATAATAATAAATAGTGAAACTTAGATGGATATACAAAAGTCCTCAAATACTAAACCACTTCACCAGACCATACGAAGTGAATGGTAATGTTTCAAAATCAGTTACAACATAAAATCGTATTTCGTAAACATAGTTAATTTCAAATTAATAAAGACAATAAAATTGATAAGTAAAATATAGAACATAAAGCTAATTTCAAAGGGTTTGAATAAAGACTTATAGAAACTTAGTATCTATATACTTGTATTGGAGCTAATGAATATTTCTTTTTTTCTAATGTTATGGTTTGTTGTGTTAGTTTTGTTGAGTCAATACAAGTCTGGTTAGTTTGTCAATCTGTATCAAGTCTAGGTATCGATAAAGTTGTGTCGACTCATTTCGGCGTTGTATTGACACTCATTAGCTCTATTCACATGTGTACTTATGTTGAGTTGTAAAAGATATGAAATTCCTAATGTGAATTAAAGATAATGAAAGTAAGATACATTTTTTAACAAATAAAAGTTATAGGTGAGCAAATAAAGATTTCAATTAAGTCATACGCCCTCTAAGAATTAAATATAATAAGAAGGAATAATAAAACTATTGAAATATAGCTAAATAATGTTGAACCTAATAAAATTTAGTGAGCTCAACTAAACTGTACAAAGAATACATGAGCTTTTAGTAAATGCCCAATTACACTAATGATAGATGCCACAACCACAAGATAACCCCTAAGTCTAATGCACAAATTAAAACAATTAATACAACTATGAAAATAAGTTCATAAGGACAATAATAATAACTTGATAATAATAATGAGCTTGGGACGAGTAAAGAAAATGAATCGAGGCATGACCTTTAACAATGGTGTTGTTGATAATAGAGAAGAAGTGATCAGGAGGATGTTGTTGTCTATTATGTTGCCACATTATAGTGATAATAGATTGAAACTCAAGATAATGGAGTAAAGGGTATTGACATTAGGATGCTAAAGTAGAGGTTAATAGTATTGTAATTGATCATCAGTGGATGAGAAGTAGAATAAATAAGCACTTTGCAGATGGACATAGGAGTACTTTAGTGCAATATGGAGAAAATTTAAGGATTGTAATTAGAGATTTGACGAGAGTATAGCGAAGGAAATTTGAGGAGCTTTTAGAAAATCTGAAATTTTTTAATTTAAGAGACTAATGGGGACTTAAGAATTCGATCCTACAATAAGATAATTGCTTATGTGTGTAAAGGAAAACTTCAAGGGTAAGAGTAAATCTAATATATAAAGGTAAAATGAGTAAGGTACAATGAAAGAAGTTGCATGCGAATCATAGGTTGGGAGCCTTATAGCGAATTGAGAAGACTAGGACAGTGGCAAGTTAGAATGATTTTGGAAATCATATGATAGAAATAAAGAATTCTATTATCTAGATAAATAAAAAGGAGTTATAAAGGCGGAAAATCCAAAGATCATAATTGGAAGACTAAGTTTGTATAGAAAAGGACATCTAGAGATTTAAATTTTAATTGAAGAAATGTAAAATATAAGAAATGAGGAGAATAAGAAAATTTTGTAGATAAGAGTTACATTAATGTAAATCTATAAGTATTACTATGGAATTGTTAGTTAAAACCTTAATGGAATTAGGAAAAATATGAACTAAGCTTAAGTTCCGCATATGTAACTGGATTGAGAGATAAATGAGATCGAAGTACTAATATTGGAGACTAATAGCGTTTAAAATTATGGGATCGACCTCATAGAGAATCTTAAATATTAGTTGATATAGGAGACTAATAGGGGACCTAAGAATTTAATTTTGTAATGGAAAAGCTATAGAGGAAAAGAAAAGGTAGATTTTGAGAATCATAAAGTAAGTATGTTGGGATATAGTGGAACAATCAATTGGAATGAGAAGGTACATAAAAGATGCAATAAGAGATAAGAAGGAAGTATTAAGAGTTTTCTATTTTAGTGATTCAGGCAAACTTTTGAGGATGAAAGTTTTTTTTTGGGGGAATTGTAAAACCCCAAATAAAGGAAAAATAAAGTATAAAAATAAAAAGGAATTTAATAAAATAAGGTGTTTTGTGTAAGGGACCTAAATGATATTGTAGAATTTTAGCAAGGGCAGTTTAGGCATAAGGAATATCTACGAACTCTAAGTATAAAAGTCACACTTACTGTACATTCACTTAGGGTAGGGGGGAGGGTTAGGGAATAGAATAGCCATTTTCCCATTATTCCCTATTATACTGTTTACTTTCATTTTTGTCTTGGAATTCCAATTCGGTAGAAATCCTTATTACTTGATTTCAAGTAATAAGAATATTTTAATCGAATGTAAGAATCATAATTCCTTACCACAAATTACTTTCACTACCCTTTTCTTTTGAACATAGACTACACAAGACCTACCACCAGTTCTCAACACAAACCACCATCCCTTACCACTACCACGGTTACGGTCACCACACCCAATATAGTACGAACCACCCACCATTGTATAATAACCACCACCATCACTCACCTACCATTGTCACACACCTATACTGTCACACAACATTAGAACATGGCTGATTGCACACAAAAGTTGCACATCTGCCATGAAAGCTGGAGAATGGAGAAGCCAACACCGGAGAAGAAGACAACTTAAGGAATACTTTTTTTGCTTTTATTTTTCCTTCATAATATCTCAAGAATCTTCAATTTGGCATATGAGTTTTCTTCAAAATCACCATTAAAATACAATTTTCTCTCTCAAAATCATGCCTTTGGTTTAACCAAGTAACTTTGCAATTACTACACTGATTTTCCAAATCCGAAACCAAAATTTTCAATTGAGAGAGATTTTTATCATGGAGCATGTCGTTGAAGTAAGAAATTGCTAAAAAGGAGAGATTCGAAGGTGGAGGTCAAATTTCTAGTCCGTCCATGGTGAGTGGTGTTCTTTATTGTTGAAAGAAGTGTAGTGATTGGACTAAACAAAGTGGTGTTTTTTATAGTTTGGGTTGTTCTTTACTGTCATTGGAAATTATCTATTTTTTTTAGATGTTGGTATTTTGTTTTTATAGAAAGAGAGAGAGAGAGAGATAAATGTAAAAGATAAGGATAATATTGTCATTTCATCATATTATGCATCTATTCTTATTTTTCTTCTTTTGATTAAGTGAACAATGTAATAACAATTACAGGCTTATTTAATTCCTAATGAATCCAAATTCTAATGTGTATATTTCATACAATAAAGTAAATGAGCCGTTAGGCTTTGAGGAGCCCCTTTCTACAAACTTCTCACTTGTGCCGTTTGTGTATTAGGGTTTCCTATGCGCATAATAAACTAAGAAGAGACACACTATGTTTTAGTGGAGATCAAGCACATCAAGGTATTGGTAAGTCACATAGCCCTCTCTTTCTTGTTATTTATTGATTGAAGGATGATGAAAGTTCGTTTTTTTGGGTAAGGGGAGTGAAGAAAAACAAACTTAAAGAGATCTTTGGGGAGTTCTACATTAGATTTTGGTGGTGCGAGTTAATCTTAGGCGAAAGACATCAAAGTAAGGTGGCTTAGATCGGTTTTAATGGGTTTATAGTCAAAATTCTCAGAAAATTCGCTTTAATCTATAGGGTACTATGAAAAACAAGTTTTGGATAGCCTTACGTACGTCCTACATTATGCTTTTGATGGTGGATGCACTATTAATGGATCTCTAAGGTATGAAATCTTATTATACACTATGTACATGTTGTTTTCAATGAATTGTGATTTCAATGTAAGAGTTAGGATGAGTTTTGGGTTGAAAGGATGTTTTGTTTTGTGTTTTTGAGAGTATTAGAGTCGCTTTATTGTCAAGTTGTCATTTAGGAGTGGTAGGATATGAAAATGGCAAAGTGTAGGGTTGTAGCGGGAGATGAATGCATTGTTGTAGTCTACAGAATTTTGCAAATTGGTGTCCAAATGCTAGGGGCTTTTTTACTTCTTTCTAGCATAGTGACTAGACGCTAGTTGATTTAGCATTTGGATACCATGACCCCTAATCCTTGTAGCAAAGTTCCTTCCAGTTTTTTCGAGGTTTTCTAAGTTTGTTTTTCTATCCCAAACCCATTTCCAATTTTTCTAAACATGTTTCTTCACCTAAAACGTTTTATGAACCAATTCATCCTCTTAATGAGATCTTAATTACCTAAATAGTTTAAGTTGCAAGTGTAAGATGATTGAGTTGTTAAGTTAAGGAGTGTTCTTAATCAAGTCTAGAGACCAAGTACAGTTGTTGTTTTGGTATAAGTATAAATCATAAATTAAGTTTGGTGTTTTTGTTATGACATGTTCTAGAGAGGTTGCTAAATTAGTTTCTTGCAAGTCAACGAAACTAAGTACGAGATACTTGCTTGTATTGTGTGATTCCTAGTTAAGAAAATAAATCGAACTTAATAAATTATTCAACCCTGATTATGTTATGCTACTTGTACTTAGCTAGGCCAAAGGGACTGGGAGGACAAAACCTTAAGGTGGCACCCTAATGATCTTTGCACAACAGTATCTTAATCGGAGTCATGCTTGAAAATGATTTGGGTAATTTAGGTTGTTATTTGGATACTTAGTTACTATGGTATCAAGGAGGACCTATACTAATGCTATATATATTATATATAAATGTGTGCTAGAGTCATGAGTACCTTTATGTTATTGTCTGGTTAAGAATAAATATAATAAACTAGTGTATGCTACATTATTGGTTTCTTGTGCTGCATGTGTATTTGAGAATGCCTGTTCATGTGCATGTGATTGTGTATTTTGTATTAGGCTTCAACTCATCCCTTCTTAAACTTTTTAGGTATAGGTACAGGTACAGGTATAGGTCAAACAATTATGAAGTTTAGTATGGGGACTTGAGTGGTAAGGTGATGTAGTAGAATACTATGAACATTTTATGAGGATAGAATGTTTTCATATAGTTGATGTAAGAGTGTGAGTTTGACTAAAATGTACTACTAAGCTGTTAGTTATTTACATCTTTGTGTATGCTGGGTTATGAGAAGTCCCCTAAGACTTCTCTAGTCAGAATATGTGGTTGAAGTAGAATGGTTAGGATTCCTTATATGATCTGTAAATATTTGTTTAGAAGATTTGTAGAGTTTTATATTGTAGATATGATGGATTTATTTGAAGTTTTTAATTTTATTGAAAAGTTTAGAGAATTAAATTTGGTGAACCCATTTGGAGGTTAAAATGTAAACGTTTAGAGATTTTAGTTGAAGATTTATACCCAACGTATTAGCAGAGATTAAGGACATATGATAGGTTGTAGCATCCTAAGTTTTAGAGCGTTATATCAACATTGTAACAAACGAAACATTTCGTCAAATTCTAAAAATTAACATAAAATATTAAGATTATCTAAATAAGCTACATTAGATATTTCTAGAAAACTAGTCATCATGACACAAATTACCACAAGTGCCTTCTCTACTACTACAATACATGTCACATCCAAGCCATCATCAAAATCCATAATATCTATTTTTTTTTAAAAGAAAATTTCTCATAAGGTGTTAAGCAAATGATTAATACATAATTCCTATGCACGTACACAAATATTTTATAGCATATTACATATAAGTAACTCTTATAATCAAGTATTCAAAGTTTGGTTTGTAAAATTTAGGACGGTTAGGTAAGTTATTCGATTGAACCCAAATTTTATGAAAAAACTATGAATATTAGTAAAAGTGATCATGTGAGTTTGAATTTAGGAAAATAAATAATAAAATAATTAGTTATTATAATTTTAAATTACATGTATATTATCTGTTATTTATCAGAAATATATAAAACAAGTTCCGATAACTAATAAATCGATAGAAATAAATTATATATATACTAAAAATCATAAAATAACATAAATAATATATAGGTTTATTTATTTGTACCATATATGTATTTATGTGTAGGTTAAAATATGTGAAATTACTTAGAATATACCAAAAGAATATTAATTAATTAAGGAAAATTCCTTAAAAATAAAGAAAAATCAAGAAAATTCATGGGAAGTGTGGAAATATCTAGAAATGAGGCGTGGAAAGCTAGAAATTAAAGAAGGAAAATCAACAAATGAGTATAAGCCAAATAGAAAGTGAAAAAAGAAAAGTAGAGGGACATTTGTCACCAAATAATTCACTAACCTATCCAAACTACTCTATAAATTAAGAGACACACATTTGAAATTTACTTTGGTCAGTTGAGAGCTTAGAAAAAAATAAGGAGAGAGAAAAGAGCAAAAAGAATGATTTTATAAAAAATTAACAAGTAATAGTATAATTAGGGCTTTAGAGTAAAAACCACACTCGACGACTACTTGAAGTAGGTTGGCCACCACCACTTCACAGGAAATCCACTGCCGGGGGCTATTGACAATGGTGGAGCCATCATTAGTGGCTGGAAACTTGTCGATTGATGAGTTCTAATTTTCCCTCCGAATTTGTTTAATTTAGTAAGAATATCAAATATGCATAAAAAATTATGAAATGTAGTATTTTAAAATATTTTTGTATGTAGATTTAGGAAAAAAATATCAATTTGATAAAATTAGGCCTTGAAATATACTACTCTTAAGAAATAACTAAACTCGAACTAGTTTTCGATTTCAATTTAAATAACCTAAAAGATGTAGTTTTGACCTAAAAAATTTCATGTAAACTGTTTATGATATAGATAATAGTTCTATGAAGATTTTTTCTTAAATTTAATTTTATAAATTTTTACTTAATTTTTAGCCCTTGAAATCATGCATAAAAGGCAATATTTGGGCTTAATTTTGTAATTTAATATTAATTTGGTAAAAATTTTGATTTAGTATGTAATTAGATATATTTAGATGATAGTTCTTCATGTTCAATGGTATTTATAGAGTTTGAGGTGTTACTTGTATGTATGGTGCATTATATGTACTAAATATGTAGGTAAAAGGGTATATTTAAGTTAAATTTGTGATTTAGGATTAATTAGGTGTAAATTCTAATTTATAATATAAATAGACATCTTAACATATTATTGGTAGTGAAAGATAATATATGTAGTGTTAGAAGTGTTAAATAGGTGATATAAGTATATAATATGTAGTAATACATAATATATGTATATAGGAATTAAATGAGTGGAAAATATTAGATAAAAATTAATGGTATTATAATATTAGGAATATGATATAAACAATTTAGAATATGAATTTAGGAAATTATGTGAAAAATATAGGTTATACTTACATCGGGAATAAATTTGGTAATTAAATTAAGAATATATTATATCGTACTGATTAAAATGCTAATTATGAGTTAAAATTCAGATTTATGATACCTAAGTATAATTAGATGAATTTCACATATTGATTTAGGAGGAATTCCTAAGATTTATAAATAAAAATAGTAATTGGAAACTAAAACAAAACTTAATTTAGAAATTGATTCAAAAATTGAATTAGAAACTAGTTTAGTAATAGGAAATATGGAACTTAAATAATTGAGTAAAATCATGATTTTAAACTAAAAAACTAACTGTTTAAAGCTTATATACATACACACACATATATATGAGTGATATGTTAAAATCTGGACAATTTCTAAGTCAAAAACTTATTTAAAACCAAAATTAGAATTAGGGTTAATATAAGAATATTAGATAGTAAGTCAAAAACCTAAAACAAAGGTTATACTCATTAAATAAACCATAACAAAAGATTAAAAGGCATTTAAAAGACTTACAAACAAAGGGTAATAAACAGGTAAACCAAAACCTAAGTCAAAAGCTAAATCGAAATTGGAATAAGAAGCAAATTCGGAACCTAGCTGAACAAGAAAAGTAATCTTGAGAGACTTAGACCCAAATCATTAAATATAGTAAGTCCCTAAAGTAAAGATAATCATAATTTAAATTATAGAATAAAACCTATTTATAGTAGTTATATGAGAACTAGAATAACCTTTGTATTATAGGGATTTATGGTGATAGCCTGTTGCGAGTCGCATCTTGAGTGAGCAAGTGGAAAGTCTAAGTAAGTTAAGATTAATACATTATCGTATTTCAAAGTACTATTTTAGAGTACTTGGAGGCTTGATATCATACTTAGTTGTGTTCATTAGATAGTTGACTATGTGCATGCTTGTATGTATGTGTTTTTGGATTTGATAGTATGATTTTAGTATACTATTTTGGCTTATATTTGTGTGATTTGTTTGAAATGATTGAACACCTTAAATTGAACCAAACTAAATACATGACTTGGAAGTCTGAAATGGACCTACATAGCAACCCAATAAGGGATACGTTTAGGGTTTTTCGGCCAAATACCGATCTCTTTGAAAGGAATAGCGTTGGATAGTATAATGGGTCCTTTCTTCATCCTCAGTCAAAGTAAGTGATAAGAGAAGAGGTTACGCTAAAGATGAAGTCAATGGTTTGAAAATAGTTATAAAAGAAGTGGTGTCTTCATTGTACGAGCTAAGATTTGGTTGTAAGCTGTTGAAATGTACACTAAACTCCTTAACCTGGATTAGAGTGGGTATAATTTTGCTAATGTTATGACAGACCGGATAATATTGTGTGATGATATTTGCTTGTACATGCATTTGGTTGATAACCTAGTTCATGCTTGATGTATAGTTTTAAGTCTCCATCCCAATTTATTAAGCAATTGGTTGCTCACATTCCTATAAATGTTACTATAGGTGCTAGCTAAGAAGCGGTCATATAACTACCCTAAAGTTAGTAGTTGTTGGATCTTAAGGAGTGAGGATATAAAACTGAGGATTAATTATACTCTCAAGTTTGGATTTTATCTTTAAAACTTTTAATATCAATTTATGTATTATTTAAGTAGATTATGGTTAAGTTACTAAATCTTGTAAACATAGTTAAGTTATTTTAGCATAAATATGTATTTTTCATAATTTCATAGTTAAATAATATGTTTAATTTATGAACTATTTATTTCAAAATAGATTAGTTGTGGATATTTTATGTAAATCAGGTATAAGATAGAGGTTGTAATATTAATTTTTATCCTAGAATAGTTGATACGGCGGGACTGTTATAATTTTACTGCTTCGGAGCGTGACAATATACATAACCTATAGCTAATGCAACATATAATAACTTAAGGAAAAATTCCTTATGATAACTTTTTGTAAGAAATAAGTTCCCCAAAATGGCTTGCCACTAAAGGATCATATTTGAAAGTTACTATGAAAAATAAGTTGTAAGGATGGCATCCTTACTATAAATCAACTTATCACAGTGATCCCTAAGATAAGTAGCATCTAATGAGTAGCATGTCCCTATGATAGGCTATTGACATATAGGTCATTGAATTATTGTAGAGACCAAGTCCCTATAGTAGTTCTTAAAAATAAAAATTTGAAATTCTTTTCTAATTATCACTATTAGTGTAGCTAATTATGGATTACTTAGCTAAAGAGAATTTCTTCCATTGAAGGTAGCTTCTAAAGAATACAAGAAGAAAAAGGTTTATATGTGCTCTAAAGGAGTAAAAATTATCTCTTTTTCAATTGTCAATAACAGAGTTCTATTTATACCTATCCAACTATTATAATGGACTTAATAGAGGAACCAATTAGATACAAACATGTGGATGAATTAGATAAATACATATGTAAAATAAAGTATGAGTATATCTTAACATCCCCCCTTAAGTTAGCACCATACAAAGGCCTAACTAGGACAACATGGAAGAAAGACAAGTGTAACTTTGGCTAATAAGATAGCAAGCTTATTGGTAGATGAAACATGTATAAGGTTTATAAATCCATAATCAATACGATTTCGTAATAAACTGACATCTATGTCAATATATTTCGTGCAAGTAAGGAAATAAGGATTTATAGCAATCATTATAGAAGACTTGTTATCACAATGGAGTGGATTAGGAAATGAAGAAGGCATTTGTGAGTCATGAAGAATATAAGAAAGCTAAAGAAACTTTTCACAAGTAGCAGTAGGACTCCAATACTCTACTTTAATGATATAAGTGATAATGGTGGTTTGATGCTTACATTTCCAAGAAATCAATAAATGTATAAGGAAAACATAATAACCAGATAGTGAATGATGATCAAAAGAAGTAGATCCTTAGTTCGTAGTAGAAAAAGTAACCAAAGAAAGAGTATTGTCTGATGGGTAAAACAAACCAAGTTCAAAAATACCTTTAAGATACTTCAATAGATGTATTGCAGCTTAATAATAAGGTACTCATAGGTTGGAGAGAACTTGACTAAGCTTGTGTACAAAAAAAGCTATGTCCGTCCTTCTAATAGTCAAATATAAAAGCCCCCTATGATATGATACAATTATGGATAATAAAGCAAAATACCATCATCTTGAGAAAGTGCAAGAGAAGTAAGGAGTAGTAAAGGGATTGGTTTATAGCTAGTAAGACTAACATCACGTAAAATGTCTAAGATAAACTTATGTTGGCTAAGTAAAAAATCTAATGGTATTCAACAAATTTCTAAGCCAAGGAAAAACTGAGCATAGGTCTCTCTAAGTTAAACATAGGTCTATAGAGAACTCTTTAACCTCATAATTACTCAATTACAATATATATAATGCTTATAAGAAGATGAGATAATACAATCAAATATCTCTTTACAATATTCACAAAAAAACAAGAACAATAAAATGAAAAATCTACTTTCACTTAGTTTTTGACAGTTTGCACGAGAGAATTTTTGAAATTAAGTTCTAATCTCAGTAATTTGTTTTGTATCTTATGCAACATTGACTTAAATTGAATAACCCTTGTGCGTAACAACTAGAAATGGTTAGATGTAGGTTTTTCTCTAAAAAACTTGATTCAAATGTGATTATCTTTGTTGTTGGAAAGAAATTCCATAAAAAAAATAACTTGAATGTTTGAAATTGGAATTTAAAAACTTGAATGCCTACTATTCCTAATCTTCTTTTTTTTTTTCGAACTTGAGCTATTTGAATGTTGTTGCATATGTTGGTCTGCTCTAACTCTCTTTTCATTATGTGAAACTTCAAAAAATTTAAAAATCACACTTCAAATAATATGAATAAACATGAAAAGATTTAGATAAATCTTACTTATGTAACCTTTGCTTATTTGAATATCTTCATGAATAAAAATCTCCTAATTGTAATAGATTGTATCTTCTCTTCAAATGGATCAATTTTGAATATTTGAGATAAGAATTCCCTCCCCTAAAAAAAAAAAAAAACTAGTTGGACATATCTCAATAGTCAAGACTTATCTTCCATAAAATATCTTGGAATTTCCTGACCTTATTTGAAGTTTGATTCATATTTATCCATTTCACTTTGAATTGTTGAGCCTTATCTTGAAGTTCCAACATATCCTCTTTCGAAAAATAGAACTTGCTTGTTCCTCTTTTCGGTTTTAAGTTCCCAACATAATCTTCATGCTTCCATGTTAGCTAATCCACATTTCATTAGTTTTTATACTTGATTTTCTTGAGCTTAAAAAAATAAAAAATTGGATTTGCTACTATATTAGTAGAAACACTGTGAGCTTTGTCTTATTATCATCTTAGATAAGTTTCATAGATTTTCAAAGTTTCTTCATTAATTTGATTGCTACGATCTTCTTAGTAACATTTAACCAAATGTAAAATTCTCTTAAATCCCTAAGGACTAAATCCAACTTTAATAGAATGGAAATGAGTACATTATCTAAATATGCCCAATAAAGCAGAGATAAGCCTTCTACAATATTTATCCAACTCATTGTTCGGATTATTTAGAAATTAGCTTGGTAATAGCTTTTGATCTCAAATCTGTACATTGTTAATACAATTCTTCTCTTTTGTTGATATACATCTTATCTTACATTCTAATACACTTTCTAACTAGCATAATTCCAAACTTAATTTTCTTCTATGAACTGATTTCATTCTAAAGTTAACTTGTACACTCGTTGTTCTTGTTAAATATACTTTAACTGTTTTGTTATCTTCAAAATATATTAAGAGAGAACTCAACATTCTCTTCATTTTTTATGACAACAAAACTCCTTTTAAAACACAAAACCATGTGATGCATTCCATAATTGCATCAAACAGGTAATAAGAACAAACAAATGCCATACTAGCTATTTATTATCAATGTTAATCAATTAAATCTCAAGATCTTTCCATAGATTTTGATAATTTTCCCTTAAGAGTTTGAATATGTGTTAAAATATTTTTGTTTTCCTCTTACTCCCTCTTTTTGTTAAAGGTTTAATTTCTCCCCCTGAATATAAGACATAAAGAACAGAGAAACACATGAATTGGATAAAGGGAAAATAGGAAATTTCATTGAGTTAATATGTAAAATGCAGAAAATATTAAGAACAAACTTGACTAAACATGAAACTAAAGAAACTAAATATAGATAAATTGACTAACATAAAACTGGAAAATGACGGACTTGACTTATAAAAGTAAGTCACTTGACATAATTGACAAAAATTGGAAATAAAAGACAATATAAAGAAACACAACTAGAATTGATCACTTCATCCTTTTTGCCTTTGTTATTTTATGAGCTACAGTTTTGGTTCTTTCTATCTTTACAACAGGACTGTCATGAGTAGTTGTTGAAGTTGGAATAGGTTCAATAGAAAGAGTTGCTTCAGCACTTGGTGAAGGGATGGAAGGTCTTGGTTATTATGGAACCAATTCAAGAGAAGGACCTTGAGCTATTTCAAATATCGGCTCAAGAATTGTATGCTCTTCTTGAACAAGTTGTTCAATAGGTTTAGTACGAATTGGGTTAGGTTTAGGAGTTGGTTGTAGTTGAACAAGAGTTGGAGATGAGGGTTAGACAAGTGTAGGTGATCTATGAGGTGAGGGTTGAGTATCTAGAAGTGGATCTTCCTCCATAGGTTTAGAACTAGGCTTTTTTGGAGGTTTTGGTCCACCAAGCCTTTCTTCTACAGTTTTAGCAATAAGTTTTTCCAGGTCCATCTTATTCATACCTAGAGGATTAGAAGATGTTTTTCCTTGGTTAACCTCTATGGGTTTTGAGTTACTTTTTAACTCAATTTTGATCCTGATTTAGCCTTTCTTTTTTCACTCTATAGGTCTCCCCCTATCATTGGCATGTAATTCTTTTTTTGTTTCTTCTTAGGCATCTTAAGTTTCTTGCCCTTTCCCTTTAGATCCTCTACCACAGTTTCTAACTCACTTTCTAAGAGGTCAAAACATCAAATCTAGGTCCTTTAAATTCTTTCTCCCCCTCAATTCCATATATAGTAAAATCCACAGTCTTAGTTTTATTGTTAAGATGAATGTAATGTGCCATATATTCAATGAACCATAGTTTGTTCCTCATGAAAATTCCTATATGTTTAAAGATTAGTTCACTCACATTCTTGCTTGGTATTAGCATTTTAGGGTCCTTTAGCACTTTGATTCCTTTAAATCACATCAACCTCATCAAAACAACTCCATATGGTTTACTACCCTTATTTCTCTTCATTTGTCTCAAAATCTGTTTAGCAATATCTATGTGTTTCTTCAGCTTAATCCCTAATATGATCAAAGCATCTTCAACTGACATAGTTGTGGTACTATCCTTTTTGTGCAGTATATAACTGACAATCAGTTTGTGCAGCAACTGTACTATCAACTCAAAGTAAAAAACAAACATATTTCTTTCATCACTTACTAGTATTCCATCATTCAAAACATGAAAATGTTCCTTCTTAGTCATACGATGTAGTTCACGATCATCTTGTACATCCTTTAAATTGAAGCATTTCACAAGATCTTTACTAGTAATTTTTCCCTTAATTTCTAACTTCACTATATCTTTCTCACTATTCTTCACATTGTTATAGAATTCTACCACAACTTCTCCATTCACAACCTCATTTATCTCACAAATCTTTTTACAGCCTAGAAAATCAACCATCTTATCATAGCATAATCAATTTTTCATAGAATAAGGACAGTTAAAATAATTTGATTGAATTGGTTGACCTGTAATTTTTCGAACTGCTTTCTAACTCTTTTTCTAACTCAAGTCAAAACTTTTAGTCCTCTTCTGCTTTTGACCACTAGTAGACACTTTCTTAGTTTTCTTAGGTGAAACTTCAAAATTGAAGTTTTTCGTAGCCTTGGTCACAGATTTTCTCCTTTGAGAAGATCTTTTCTCTTTTTCTTTTAAGGGGGTTTCCTCTTGTTCTTCCTTAGAAACTTCAGGAGCTATAGCTATGCTTTCATAACTACTACTCTTTTATGCCGCATTATCAACATCTGGATCCACAACAAGGTCTTGATTAGGACTTGGAATAGGGATTGGATTGGGGTTAGGGCTAAGGTTTGGATTAGATTCAGGATTAGCTTCAGTTTAGTCATTGAGAGGCATTTCAATTTGGTCAGAAAGTTCATTAACGAAATTCATGGTGATCTTTGGTAGCTTCTGTCTAGATTTTGAGAAATTTGTTTGTCACCATGTAGACTTTCTAAGTTGCATGGCTTATTAAAGGAGAAGAAATAAGAATTTAAAGAGAGAAGATATGGGCATGAATTGAGAAACAATGCATGGAGAAACTAACCAACTATTGGACTTGCTTTAACTTTCTTGAGCACGAAAAAGGAATGTGCTTAAATGAGCTTGATCACGATTTAAAATAAGCAATTATGTTCCTGATTGCATGTGAGAAGAGAACATGGAAATAAAATCTAAGGGAGAGAAAAATAGATATCTTATAACTAGCTTACTCATTTTACAAACTACTTTTTAATATTATTTTACAACAACTTAAATTTGAGTATATCTTAAAAGAATTAATTTACAGCTTAAGTTTATAAAAGTATCGTTAAAAAAATTAATTTACAAATTAAATTTATTTAAGTATTTTAAGATTAATTTATGTATTTTATGATACATTAAAATTTTAATTTACACTTAAAATTACAAATTTACTTATTTATCAAACAAAAAGGATTACATACCCTTACCTCATTTTTGATAAATTCAAACCAAATGTTTTCAAGGGGTTTAGCACATATATTTGCAAACTCGTTATCATTAGGTACAAATTCTACTGTTATATCCCCATTAGTCACATGATCTCTTATAAAGTGATGTTTTATCTTAACATGTTTAGATCTTGGATGATGAATTGGATTTTTTGTCAAATTTATGGTGCTTATATTATCACACTTGTTGATGGTCATATCTCATTCACTAGGCCACTCAGCTGTTGACAAGTCGAGTAATTCCATTCTTAGCCAAACGTTAAGTAACATAAATCCATGTTTGATTTGAATTCGAGAAGAATGGCATGTATAGTTATCACTTGGCACATTTATATTACATAATTGTTCACTATCCTTATATTTTAGGAATTTACTTAATCACGAGGCCTCTATGTGTCTTGATAAGTGCTCCATTAACTGCTACTTCAGATACTTGACAATAAGAGAAAATTGCACTATAAGAGATATCTGAAAACACTTGGTCTGCTCAAGTCTTTTCCTATATTTACTTACTGACTTAGGCATCAGATTGGCTACACTGAACTGGCCTTGGTACCAAAAGCTTTCTCCTTCTTTAAAGGATGGAAGTTCAAGCCCAAAATCACCTAGCAGCAACACTTAATAGGAATATTTTTATAAGTTAACCCATAATCAAGGAACTATTGTTTTGACTATAAAATTTAAGCACAATAGTTACCAATAGAAGCATACTCTACTTTTGCTATAGAGAGGGTGTTAGAATTGTGCTTTTTAGAGGATCAAGAAACTAATTTATCCCCTAAAAACTAATACATACCGGAAGTACTCTACCGGTCCACTTTATAGCCTACATAATCAACATTTGAGTATCCAATCAAATCAAAATTTTGATTTTTAGGATATTAGATTCCTAATTTTGCAATACTATGGATATACTTGAAATTTTTTTTTTAAAGCAAATAAGTATGTTTCTTTTGGATTACTCTAGAACCTTGCACGTATACACATACTAAATAGAATATCAAGACATGAAGCAGTAACATAAAGTAAAGAACCAATTAAACTACAATATAGTTTCTCATTTACTTTTTTACCATTGTCTTCTAAGTCTAACCTAGTTGATGTAGTCATTAGGGTTGATGATCCTTTAGAATTTTTAAAATTGAACTTTTTCAAAATTTTCTTAGTATATTTTTCCTAATGAACAAATATACCATTACTTATTTGCTCAATTTGAAGTTCTAAGAAGAAATTCAGTTTTCCTATGAGTGACATCTCAAATTGTGCCTTCATGAGTTTAAAGAACTCTTGACCACAACTTTCTTTAGTAAACCAAAATGCTATGTCATCTACATATATTTGCACAACTAAAATATCATGATCACGATGTTTAAAAAATAAAGCTGTATCAACTTTATCTCTTTAAAATCCATTCCATATTAGAAACTCACTTAACCTTTCATATGAAGCATGCAATGCTTGTTTTAGATCATATAAGGCTTTCTTAAGCTTGAAGACATAATTAGACTTAAATGGATCTTATAATCCTAAGGGTCGCCTAATGTACACTTCTTGTTTTATATATTCATTTAAGAAAGAACTTTTTATGTCCATTTGAAACAAGTTAAAATTTTTGAAACGAGCAAATGCAAGCAATAATCTAATAGCTTCTAACCTTGCTATAAGTGCATATGTTTTATCAAAATCTATTCATTCCTCTTGTGACTATCCTTTAGCTAATAACTTAGCTTTATTTCTCACAATTTTTCCATTTTCATCTAACTTATTCTTGAACACCCACTTAGTACCAGTTATAGATTTATTTTTAGGTCTTGGTACTAAACTCTATACTTGATTCCTTTGAATTGATTAAGTTCATCTTGCATGGCATTAATCTACATGTTATCGTTTAATGCTTCTTCAATGGAGTTAGGTTCAATTTTAGAAAGCTTTGCAAATTGATTTTTTTGTATATTGAAGACTAGATCTAGTTTTAACAATAGGATGAACATTACCAATTACTTGATTTAAAGGATCATGTGGCTTGAATCTCAAAGTGGAGAGAGGTGTGTAGGAATCTTCATAACATTTTGACTTGCTTTTTTATCGCAGTTTTGACTTAACAGTATCATTAGTTTTGGTATAAGTCATTGTCAAACCATCTAAATTACCTTCTAGTTTATTAGCAATATTTAGAATAGATAAGCTTCCAAAAGTACTTTCTAACATAGGTTTTGACCCACCTTTAATACTTTGTTAGCTTTGATTTTTCTTAGGAATCATGGGTGTTTTGTCATTAGGATCCTCTTTTCCTATTTCCTCAATAAATCTATTGTTAATGGATTCTTCAACCACTTTGGATACCTTGTTATACACTCGAAAGGCTTTTAGAATTCAATAAATATCTAAGAAATATTGTTTCATCTGCTTGTTCTTTAGATTTTCCCAAAACTTTACCCATTTTCTTCACAAAACATTTACAACTAAACACATGAAAGCACGAAACAGTAGGTTTCCTATCTTTAAAGATTTCATATGCTGTCATACTTGTCAAGGCCTTTATGTAAACACAATTAATAATGTAAGATGTAGTAGGTATAGCTTCTACCCAAGAATATTCAACTATACCACTTTCATTTAATAAGATTCTTGTCTTTTTTTGAATAATATTATTTTTAAATTCAACTATCCCATTCTATTGTAGTGTGTACGGTGTAGAGAAATTATGAGTTATGTTACTATTCTCACAAAATGTTATAAAATTAGTATTATCAAATTTTTTTCCATAATTTGTCCTAAGATTGATTATAGATGCTTACTTTTCATTTCAAACTTATCTGGTAAATACTTCAAAATTTTTAAATACATCACTTTTACGACGAAGAAATAGAATTAAGGTAAATTTAGAAAAATCATCAACAATCACTAAACCATACTTGTTTCCACTTAAACTTAGTGTTCTGATAGGATCAAACAAATCTATATGCAACAATTCTAAGGGTCTTTTAGTAGATATTACATTCTTACTCTTATGAGAAACAGAACTCATCTTATTTTTCATACAAGCAACCCAATAAATATTATCTTGAATATTTATCTTTGGTAATCCATAGATAATTTTTCTAATAGATAGAAATTCACATATCCCAATTCCTAATGCCATAAAGAAATATTATCATGAGTAGACAAGAAATAAATTTTTGAATCAATTTTTGCAGGTTTGATAAGATAAATATTTTTCTTTGTAAATCCTTCAAAAAGCTTAGTTCCGTCCTTGTCAAAACCAATGTATTTTTTCAAAATTTATCTTATATCCTTTGTTACAAAGTCGGCTTATGTTTAATAGATTATGTTTTAATCTTTTTATAAATGATACATTCTCAATTGTATAGGAAGGAATGCCAATCGCACTTGTTGTAACTATCTTACCTCTACCATTATCTCCAAACTTAACATAACCATCTTCTTTCCAGACTAGGTTTGTAAACAATGGAGCATCACTTGTAATGTATCTTAAGTAGCCACTATCGAAGTACCATATTTCTTTCATTTTGGCTTCGTATTTCTGCTTACATCACAAACAAATAAACTCTCTTTATGAATCTAGTATAACTTAGGCCTTATAAAATTTAAGAATGTATTTTGATTTTTCACTTGATGATTACTAAGCTTGGAATTTTCATAAAAGTAATGTTTTTTAATATATCTTAGCTTGTTACAAAAGAAGCAAGTATAGGGTTTTTGAGTTTTGTACTTGTTACTTACCATACTCCTTAAACTTGGAGTTTGATGCTTTTTTCTAATAAAGTTTCTCAAGTATCTGTTTACTTGTAAATACTTTCTATTTTGATCAAAAGAGTTTTTGCTCGACTTTTTGACCTACTTAATAGCCTTGCCTTTTTCTTTGTTATCAATTCTTTCTTTATCATGCACATCCTTTGGTCTTACAAACACTATCTTTGTTTTAGAATTTGATGATTAACCATTTTCAAATCTTAAATTAGGTTTAGATCGATCTATACATTGATATGAAATGAGCACCTGAAGTTTTTTATCACTTTCATCAAATTTCTTGAAAGTATTTTGAATTGAATGAGACAAAACATATATTAGTCCTTTTAACCTTTTTATCTCTTTCTTTAATATCAAATTCTCATTGATTACGGCTTCCTTAGCAACACGCAGTCCTTTAATGTCATTTTTTAAGTTGTTATTCTCATCTGTTAACAATTTATTTGTTTAAATAAGAGCAACTTTTTCTTCTTTTAATAACTTGTTTTCATTGTCGATTCTTAAGTTTTTATCATTAGCCTTAGCAAGAGCTTTTAGCTATTTATTTATCTTAGCACATGTATCTTCTAGAATTTCATCATCTAATTGACTTTTAGATTTAGAGCATATCTTAGAAAGAGTCATTAAACACAAGTTTGCGTCCTTGGTTTCATCATTCATGCTTTCTACCTCAATTTTTGACTCATCTAAGTCACTCCATATAGCAATCAATGATTTGTGCTGTTTCTTGTATTTGTCCATTTTCTTGATCAACACTAGACACTCATATTTGATATGTCCAAGTTTCTTACATTTATAATATACATGCTCTTTCTTTTCTTCTTTTTTTTTTATAACCTTTTCCTACATTACTTTTGTTTTTGTTAGAAAAAAATCTTTTTGATTTATATGATTTCTTACCTTTCCTTTTAAATAGATAGTTTAAGTGCCTTACTAGCATTGATACATCTTCTTCCTTATCTCTAAAGGATCCATTACTTTCTAAATTTATTTCAACTTCCTCGGCTTTGAAGGCTATAGATCTTTTTCATTGGATCCTTTAACACACTTTTTGACTTGAGGAAGTTAACATCATACACCATAAACTTACTGCACAGTTGGCTTAAACTAAGCTTTTTCATATCATAAGCTTCCTCAATGGTTATTTTCTTCACATTCTAGGCCGTAAGGAAAATTCTTAGCATTTTCCTAACAAGATTTGCATCACTCATTTTTTTTCCAAGAGATGATAGCTTGTTAGTAGTAGTAGTAAAGCGAATGAAAGAATCTTTTACTTCTTCACCAAGAAGGATACGTAATGTTTCATATTGCTACATTAGGGAATTAATCCTTGTTTCCTTTATAGTGTTCATCCCTTTATAAGTTTGAACCGGTATATCCTAAATCTCCTTAACTATACCACAAGAAGAGATTAGCTAGAATTCAGAAGGTGAAATAGTAGAAAGAAGAAAATTCTTAGCCTTTGAGTTCAATTTAGCTTTTGCGATTTCAACTGATATGGAGGAGTTCTTAACACTTTGACATCTTCATTTGAAATGATTTCCTAAGTTTAGTAATCAATTACCTTAATGTATGTCTCAATCTTAAACTTTCAATAAAGAAAATTAGTGCCATCAAAGAATGGTGCCTTGTTAAGTTAAATAGTCAATGAACTATTACGTTCTACTATTGATGTTGATTCCAAGTGATATTAGAGAAGGAGGGAGGGGGTAGGTTTGGGGGTTGTGGGATTAATTGATATCTTTTGGAAAATGGAAAAAATTTTTACTTTAAAAAAAAAATCTTCTCTTAATAACTTAAATACCGTGAGAAATAGTAGAAGATTGATTATTTAACATAGGTATAAGATAATAAATCAAATATTAAATTGTAGAAAATAAATAGGATAGAGAGAAAGAAGATCAAGCAATCAATTTAAAAAGCTTCTACCTTTTGCTTACTACTCACTTTTAACTCTACTACTAGGGACTTAGTCTTCCTTACTGATACCGTTCCACTAGTTCAATCTTTCACTAATAAATAATGAAGTAAAAGTTATAATGATTTTACTTGCTTCTTTGTCTTGTCTCATTATCTCTCCTTAAGCTAAACATAGGATTGTAAAAAACTCCCTAACCTCATACTCACTCAATTACAATATCAACAATGCTTACGAGAAGATGAGATAATATAATCAATGATCTCTTTACTTTTTTTGCATAAAAGAAAAAAAAAACAATGAAATGAAACATCTATTTTCACTCAATTTCTCACTAAGTTTTTGACATGGTTTCTAATAGTTTGTACAAGAGAAATTTTGAAATTTAGTTCTAATCTGAGTAATCTATTTTGTATTTTATGTAGCTTTGACTTAAATTAAATAACCCTTGTATGTAATAGCTAGAAATGGTTAGATACATATTTTCTCCAAAAAACTTGATTTGAACGTGATTATCTTTGCTGTTTGAAAGAAATCCCGTAAAAGTAGGAACTTTAATGTTTGAAATTGGAATTTAAAAAAAGAGTGCCTACTATTCTTGATCTTTGTTTTTTTTTTTTCTTTTTTATCAAGCTTAAGCCATTTGAATGCTGTTTCATGTGTTAGTTTACTTTGATTCTCTTTTAATTATGTGAAATTTCAAAAATTTGAAAATCATACTTTAAATGTTATAGATAAACATGAAATGATTTGGATAAATCTTACTTATGTAGCCTTTGCTTATTTGAATATCTTCATGAATAAAAATCTCTCAAATCATAGCAGATCATATCTTCACTTCAAATGGATCAATTTTGAATCTCCCCACCCCCAACAAAAAAATAAAAAAACTTGGTTGGGCATATCTCAATAGTTAAGACTTATCCTCTATAAAATATATTAAAGTTTCCTGACCTTATTTAGAGTTTAAGTCATATTTATCCATTTCACTTGCAAAATTTTGAACTATTGAGTCTTATCTTGAAGTTATAGTATATCTTCTTTCAAAAAATAGAGCTTGCTTATTACTCTTTTCAATTTTAAGTTCTTACCATATTCTTTAAGCTTCTACGTTGGTAAATCCACATGTCATTAGTTTTTATACTTGATTTTCTTGAGCTTAAAGAAAAAATTCAAACTTGTTGCTATATTTGTCGAAACATTCTAAGCTTTGTCTTGATATCAGCTTAGATAAGTTTTATAGATGTTCAAAGTTTCTTCATTAATCTAATTGCTATGATCTTCTTAGTAACATTATTTCAATCAAATGTAAAATTCTCTTAAATCCCTAAGGACTAAATCTAACTTTAATGGAATGAAATTAAGTACATTACCCAAATATGTTTAATAAAGTAGAGTTAGACCTTTTACAATATTTATCAAACTTAACCTAATCAAATTATTCAAAAATTAGCTTGGTAACAGCTTTTGATCTCAAATATGTACATTGTTAATATAATTCTTCTTTTGTATTGATATACATTATGACTTACATTCTCACATACTTTTTGACTAATATGATTCCAAACTTAATTTTCTTCTTTAAATTGATTTCATTTTAAAGTTAACCTGAATACTTATTGTTTTTGTTAAAAATACTTTAAACTTTTTGTTATCATCAAAATATATTACTTAACAAGTATGATAGTAGTGACATGAGTTGTAGTTGAAACATGCTCTTCATATAATTGTTTAGGGAAGTTAGCTTAAATTCTTAATGCTTTACCTATTTCTATATTTTGTCTATCTACTCCTTTTAACATGACCATTTTATCATGGTATGTATATGACAAAATTTTGGTATATAATTCATAGGTTTTATAGCATGGTTTGACAAATAAGAACTCAAATCCATTATCTGATCTCAAATTTTTAAGAGTAAGATTGAAATGATATTTGACAAATTTGAAGAACTTGTTAACAAAGCTAACAGCTTGTGGCTTGTCATACATTAAATAAGTCTAAGTATAAGATGTCTAATCAACAAGAATTGTTAAAAAGTATCTTCCTCTAGAAATTTGATTGAATAAGATAAGGACCCCATATATTAATATGAATCAATTGAAATATAAAACAAGCTTTACATGAAGATCTATCAAAAGGAAGCCTATGTATTTTAATTTCATAGCAAACATCATAATTGTAGTTGTTCAATGATAAGTGTTCACAAGAATCTAAGTATTGCAACTTTGACAATCATAATGTTTAAGCCCTTTTGAAGCAAAAGAAATATATCTAATTGAGAGCTTAAAGTATGAACAAAAGGAGAAAAAAGATAAGTATTACTAGAGGTTAAAACAAGACTTGTCATGACTTTTAATTTTAATAAGTAGACAAGCTTTGGCTACAACAACCACATTAGTACTTTTCTGATTTGATAAAACAAAAGAAGTAGGATTAACAAGAGTTGTAAGGTTATCATTTGTCATCAACTTGCAAAGGACAAAAGACTGTGAAACATTTGGCCAATATAAAATATTATTAAGGATAAGAGGAGAATTAATATGTGTAGAGTTGACAAGTTGAACTAGTTTAATAGAACCATCAAATAATTTAATAGGTATAAGTGATGGTATTAAATGAATACGCAAGAGGATGGAATGAAAAGGTGGTATATGATCCACAGTCCCTTAAATCAACTATCTAAGAGCAACAATTTTTATTTGCAACATTAAAGCAACATGAAGAGATAGTACTAGCAAAATGAACAAAGTATATAAAGGATTCTTGAGATTAATTTGCTTGCATCATCTTCCACATTTCTTAGTAAATAGAGTAGACTAACTGAGGATCTACTATAGCAAACAAAAAAGTAGTTGTAGTTCTTAATGATAGACTATAATTTCTTATTGAATCACTTTTAAATTCACTGAATCCGAAGTAGTCATTCCATGGTTACCAAATTTGTTTCCACCACAAATGACATTTGCAAAAGACTTCCTTAATACATTCTTGGTATTCCCAATTCTCCTGCCTTTATACCAATCTAAATAGCCATGAAGTTGAAAACAACAATCTATACAATGACCCTTATTTGCAATGTTTATAAACTAGTCTTTCGTCTTTCCTTTCACTAACTAGATTCTTACTGATTGGAAACCTACCAGCTCATTTAATATGTATGCTTTGTTTACACTAGGTAACCATAAACAATATCTAATTTTGAATTATTTCATATCCCTCATTTAAGCCTATAAGGAATTGAATCAATTTATTTAAGGCTATTGATTTCATATTGGAGTCGAAGAATTAAAGGGCCAATGCTTTATCCATATTACTTAAGAAAAGATTATGAGCTGATTGTAGATATGAGGGGTTTTGGGCAATATCACTTATCATCAAATTGAAAAGCCAAAAGTAAACCATATTTTACATCTTTCCCACTTAACTAAATCTAGCAAAATAAAATTTGGTTTCATCATATTTCCACCATTAGTCCTTATCTTAAGCCTAGTGCTTAAACCTATTCTAGTTGAGTAACTCCAAGACAAGTAATTCAAGTCATTAAAAACTATATCCCTTATCACCATACTAGGATTGTCTAATCTTGATAAGTATAAAGGATCATAATTATTCTATTCTATTTGCACTTCACTTAAAAAATTATTCTAGTTACTCATTCTTTGATGAAACAGTTGACCAAAAATAATAAGTTTGTAGTACAAAAAGTTGAAGTCGATAGAAAAATGAAGTAAATCTTAAGATTGTTTAACTAAAGAGAATTTCTTCCATCGAAAGTAGCTTCTCAAAATATGCAAAGAGAAAAGTTTGTATGTACTCTAGAGGAGTAAAAATATTCTCTCTTACAACTATTAACAACAAAGTTTTATTTATAGTAATCTAACTAATTTAACGAACGTAAGAAAGGAATGAATTAGATATAGATGTAGACGAATTAGATAAATACATGTGCAAAATAAAATATGAGTACATCCTGGCACTAATATAACAATTTTTCTATATAACTAATATAAATATTAAAAGATGATGTACATCTAAAATTACAAAAAACGAAAACAAAATTAAGTGTTAAGAATAACACAAATAATATAATGTAGCCAATAATTAAAGATGCACTCTGCTTATTGTCAAATCAACCAAAAGAATCTTCAAATCATGTTCTACATGTAAGTGTTCTTTCTCCTTTCATGTCTAAATTTTGAATAGATTATTTGACCTCTCCATAATCTATCAAATATGGAAAAAGAAACCAACTATATTATTATATGAAAACCAAACTACATATATTACCAATATAGTATAAAATAAAGAGGAAGAAGCTTAAACCGTTTGAAGCAAATATGTAAAATATTAAAAAGAAAGAAAATGAATCTTTAAGAAGATCAAAATATATATGTGCCAGACAACAAGTACTTTAGCAACTTCCTCATATGCTAGAGCTACCAAACTCCTCATTTGCTCTCTTATGGCCCACCATTGCCATTAACTACTACAAATTAACCCAATCACAACCTGAAACATTAAGTAAACTAAGACAACAATTATTATGCTAGAAAATACTAGATCCCCAATCTTAAGCATTTAATTCTGAAAAAGCATCTAATTTATCTAATATCATGAATTGTTCTTAGAGCAAAATAATCCATAAGTCCTAATCTCCTAATATCAATACCAAACATAGATGTATAGTAACTAAGAAGCTAAAGGCTTTTTTCATCGAAAATAATCAAATCCTTAATTAGGGTATTTTGAAGGAAAAAGGGCATGGAATATTTAGGAATTGGATAATGGACATACAAAAATGTAATTTGGAGATTTAAATGAAGGAAGAGAAGTAACGGGTTTAGAACTTAGAAGTGGAAAGATGATAATTTGGACAGAGAAAAGAGCTAGAGAGAGAGAGAGAGAGAGAGAGAGGATAAAGAAAAAATAGAAATAAAGAGAAGGTAAGTGGGATGGTTGATTGGGAAGTTGAAATTGAAAAAAGAAAAATTGGGTAGTGAGAGGTTAGGCTCTTTAAAAGCATCTTTGTTAATAGGGAGTATTGCTTATGGTGTCTTGATAGTACTTGAAGTAATTATTCTTCTTAAGGAACTCTCCACTTTATTAATATGTTATTTCAATAGAGTAACTTATAAGTTATAACAACCTTTTAAAATTTGTACGGTCCCATATTACACTTTTACAAATAAAATAAAAAAGATAAGTTGCACTTAGAGTACCTGTAATTTCACACTTTTTGACTTTGGTATCTATGTTATTATTTTTACACTTACACTATGTTTAGGAAGAGGAAAAAAATTAGGTAGGAATGAAAATGGGAGGAAATAATTAGAGAGGAAAAAAAGTGAAGGAAAAAGAATATTAATTTCTTTATTTGGATAAGGAAGGAATAAAAGTATAGGAAAAGTTCACAATAATATTATTTATTTTATTAAAATGTAAAAAAAAATTCCCAATAACTTTAAGATATAATTTTACTATAAGGGCAATGGTATAATTTCAAAATAATTTCCTCATATTCTCTCCAATTTAGGAGGAATAGATTTTGGTGGGCTCAAGGGAAACAATTCCCTTCCAGATCCATTCCTTCTCCCTTTTCTTCCCTTAACAAACAATCGAAAGTAACTTGATTTTTTAACTTTCCCTCTCCTCCTCATTCCTTACGTTAATCCAAACAATATATTAGAGTACTTGTGTTATGAAAAATAGTGTGAAAGTTAACACCTTTAAGAGCTGTCAATATCAAAAGAATAAAAATCAGGATAAAACGAGTCAGAGAATAAAATGAAACTCTTTCTTAACTCAACCCCATTCCCAAATGCAGAAACTTAGTAAAAAAAGTTAATGTATTACAATAGTACTTCTAAATCTAATTATTAGATTCATTACTCAACAAATTGGAATTGAATGTAAGTAAATCAGTATATCATGTTTTATATTTGTATCCCAGACTTCACTTCATTCAACAGATAATTCAATTAGTATAATTCTGATTGGTCCATGGTAAAATTTGATTATATAAGTCTCTCATTCAATTTAGCAATTACATAGATATCAACTAACAAGTACTCTATACAAAACTTGGTTCGGCATTAACTTTATGAATTTATCAGACAAGAAGCTTAACAATCACACTCCACAGTAACTCTCCGTCGTTAGCTGAAACATTACCATCATTGTCTAGAATTAATGAAGTCACTCACCACCATGCTTGGAGTTAAGGTGTGCAACAGTTCTACAATCATCGTTTTAGGCTTTGCAACTCTATTAAGTGGATAAAACGATCAACATTGAGGAGGTCAACTTAAAAGCAAAACTGTGAGTTACGTGCTTTTCTCCAATGGTAGGGTGGTGACGAAGGGTTTGTTTTCATATGAAGAGATTATGGTGAGACTGAGTTTGAGAATATGACCTCTATGTGTGTAAATAAGGTTAACTAACAATGTTAATGTTTTTTTTTTTTTATTATTTCTCAAAACAAGGAACCCTAAATATAAATTTGATGACAAAGATAACGTAAAGTAAAAATGTGTTATAACACAAGTACCCTTATTAAAGCAACTAAGTTTTTGAGTTATTTTATAAGATAATTCATAGGACTATCCTTAATTTTTCTTAATTTACCTTTTTAAGATATTATGTTTAAATAACGATTAAAATTATAAAAAATATAATGATATTATTTAATATTTTAAAAAATTATATAATTTCAATAATTGATTTATAAATTAAAAAAATTGGGGGAATAATAAATCACAAAAGTTTAGCCACTTAAGTTAGTTTGATAAGAATTGCGTAGTGTGGAAATTTCTGACCAGTCTAAAGAAGGCTACTTTAGTGCAATCTTTAGGTGTACAGAGAGAGAGAGAAAAAGGTAACGATTGTTTCTCTGCACAACACGTGTTGCGGGGATCTATTTGTTGCAATATGTCCTATAATTTTACTTATTTATTTTTTTTGTGTTTTTTTTTTAAAGCGAAAACAATTTCCGTTATGAAGAGTTTCAAAATACGAACGTGACATGCGCATTTCAAATTATTCAAATATGGTCACTGTGTTTTGATAGGGACGTAGTAGCTCCGTAAAATAAAATAAAAGAAAATTCATTTATTAGGAAAAGTCTACTGCCTACCTTTTCTTTGGGAGCTTTCTCCTCTATTTGGCTTTATGTCATGCAAAGTGTTACATTTTTAGAGTGTGCTCGACATCGGCGTTTTATGGTGCCTTTGAAGCACATCATCTTCCCATTAGCTTGATCTTCAATATGGAACTTTTTCTCCTTATTATTTCTTTACGTTACATGTCTACGGTGGTGCATCTCGTTTACCCAATTTTGAGTTGGAAAGGTGAACCAATCCTTCGTGACCAAAGCAAAGAAACGTATAACATATAAGAGATGATTCGAGCAAGCGATGGAGAAGGTTTTGCAATGATTCGATGCACCATGTACCGGAATATATTGATGTGATTGACTGCTAATTACTCAAAGTCTTAATTTCCCCAATAGTTATTATCAACGATCACTCCCGCCTTTTTTTTCGCAAAAATATTTTTTATTTTCCACAATCAAATGTCCAATGGTTTCTTTCTCACCCTAACGTAAAAGAAGTGGAGGGAAGGAGAAAAATAAAAAAAAATGAAAAAAGAAAAAAAGGGGATGAATTGTCAATATGTCCTCTTAAATTTTTTTAGTATTCACTTATCTCTTAAGTTTTTTTTTTAACTGAGCATACCAATCTTCACATCTTAAGAAAAACATGTTTATATACTTCTAATCAATATTTTATCTTTGATTATATATATATATATATATATATCAATTTTAATATGTTTGTTAATTTATCAAATTATAAGATTGTAAAGTAGAATCTAAAATACTTTCTTTAAAGATTTAGGAATTCAAATAATCACTTTTAAAAATAGAGATATTAGAATACCTTCTTTAAAGATTTAGGAGTCTAAACAGGCAATTTAGAAAATGAAGAAATATTCATTAAGCAATCATCTAAGGTGCATACTTATAATTTATCGAGACAAAAACCCACATGGTGAATCGTAGAAGTATTATGTTACACATTAGATTATGCCACTTGTGACGCACCAATTCTAAATATAAAAATAGATTTAGTCAGCGTCCCATGTGAAAGGTAAAACCGAGGGGTTCCTTGTAACATCGTACCGACATTAAAAGATGATACCATTACCGTATGACCCCTTAAATACGTGCAAAGATTCATATGCTGTGTAATGATTTTAAGGAAGCTCGTGACACGGAAATCTGATATAGCAGGAAAAGAAACAACGTACATATAGGGAGAGGTGGTCCTGAACCGGCTCGGAATTATTGATTCATGGGTTTGATCACAAATGAACCATGATTGATCTTCAGGGGACAGTTTTGTAGCCTTTGAACTATTTATTTTAATATTTAATTTTTTATTAATTTTTTTAAATACATTAATAATTTTTAATATATTTAATTTTTATTAATTTCTTTTTTTTTTAATATATTAACAATTTGTAACAATATGATCTTCTTTTACTTTATTTTAAGTGTACTAATTTATTAATAATTTTTAATTTTTTTATTAATTTTCGATTTAATATAATTCCAATTTATTTATTTATTTTTTTCAAAATTTATTTTTTCCTCATATTCAAGTCCTTAACATTTGACAAGTTTTTTAAAAAAAAAACTTATATTAAGTGAAATTGAATTTTCTATTTATTTTTAAAATGTAATTAACTTATAATTAATCATTTATCATTAGTATGATAATATTATTTTTAAAAAATCATCCTTTATCATCGTAAATAAAGTAGTTTTGATATGCAATAATCTACTAGATATTATTCAATTATTTTTTTCGATTTAATAGCCTCTCTAGCTATTTCCTCTTTTTTTTTTTTCAAAAAAAAAAAGTAGGTAAATCAGTCATGCCAACCCGTCGGTTCAATAGCAGGCTAACTCAATGGTTCACGACCCACCAGTTTGGGCGGTTCAAGGGGGATAGTTCGACTTGATCTTCTATGGGCCAACTCAATTCATCGACCTATCAGGTTGATTCATGGTTTACAACTGATCCTTACCCAATTCTACGTATATGTATGAAATGATTTTTTGTATTTATTCATATTAAGACCCTTTGTTACTCAGTAAACTTTCAAGGACAAAATTTCTATTGTAATCTTTTGTTGCTCGGTAATTTTATGTTCAGTATATTAAGACCCTCATCATAAAAAAATATAAAAAAGCTTAATAATACTAACACATAGTGTATATCAGTTATGGTGACATATAAATATCAATAAAATCTCTATAAAAATATAAATGATAGTTTCCTAAAAAAATTATATTATATCAATAGTACTTGAACGTTGTTGATCTAGATTTGTGGCGCATTTGTACCATTCATCATCAGTCTGATGGTTTTCAGTGTGGACCCATCTAACTGAATCACAACATAACATGATGGAAAAAAAAAAAATGCAAAAGGAATGAGTCACCGAAGGAAATTATCAAGTTTCGGAAGAAAGTAAATGGATATCACTAGGGTAAACAAGCTAGCCTCAGGAGGGGTAAAATTTAAAAGCAGAAACAAACGATAAGAAGATATGTGGAGATAAGAAATGTAGAAATAAAACCAGTCGACCACTGAGGTAGTCAGGGTATAATCATGCCCGTGAATGCTCTCATCAGAAGCTAGACAGAGAGACATTTGCTAGTATTTCATACGTAATTTTTTGTTTTAAAGAAAAAGAGTTTGTATAGTTCCCACCTAATCATGTTGATGTTTGGACTGTGTTTGCACTTATGTCATATATTTAGGATGCATTTAAATGGACTACCAAACATTCAAAATATTATTCTAGGAAAAGAAATTATGACCGTCGTGGAAATGTTAGAGTGGAATTTTCAGTTCCTTTAGACTTAAAAATATCTGGGAATTTTTTAAGAAAACTTTTGAAGAAATTTGATTCGGAAAATCGTTCTAGCACAAGCATCTCAAATATTTCTTTTAAATCAATCCTATTGGTTTAAAATGTGAACTCAATCGGATTCGAACTAATTTTTTAATATATGAATTAGAGTTTATAGTTCAATCCAAGGTTTTTTTTTTTTTTTTTGAAAAAAAAAGGTGAACCGCAACATACAATTTAGTTCAACTCAGAAAAGTAAGTCATATTGAATCCAACTGTGAACAATCCTAAGCGTGACCCTTATAGGTATGCTTCAGCAGTTGAGACATAGTTTAGATAACTTAAACATTGAGACTAATACAATGGAATAAAGGAAGATCTCCTCTTAAGAATCCCCTAGGGATGTGTAGATTACAAACCATCCCATGCCCCTTTTTTTAAGCATCTTTACAGAAAAAGTCCTCAATTCTCCGTATCTAATTAAGTTGATTGAGAATCTTGAATTGCCAAAATGAAATTGTCAAACAAATCAAAATTTTGTATCATAAATATGCACCTTAGTTTCTAATAAAATTAATACACGCACTAGGAATAACAAGGAAAGAAACTCTTCACTCTTTCATTTATAAATGAACAAATTCTAAAAGCACTATAATTAGGTACGTCGAAGATCGAGGAATTCCATTACAAAATATTCTTATATGGAATGCTCCAATATCACAATTTATATGCAGTTTAAGCCTCACAAGGATCATATGTTGTCTCCAACAGCCTTCTTCTCGGGGCAAAATTGTTTGTTGCAGTCGCAAGCCATATGAGCTAACGTGTCATGTGCAACTATGTACAAACTTCTTATATTGTCTAGATGAATTACAGAGTATATTTAGAAATAAATCGTCAAAAAGTGAAGCTTGCCTTAAAAGGTTAGCTGATGAAGTGACGACCCAGGCGCATATATAAATACCACATCAAATTTTCTTGTGTGGTTATGTGCGACTTTAACGTCCCTTCTCGTTAAATATGTGTTGTTGTAAGCGGAATGTAATGAAATAGGTTCAGTAACGTATTAGGATTAGTAGAAAAAAATATTAAAAAATTAGTTAAGAAGTATTAGAAAACTAATCCGAAAGATGTGGTTAGTTGATATTAATAGTCAATGAATGACCTTTGAAATAGAAGGAATGTATCCATTCAACACTTGAATCATTAAACAAAGGAAGATCAAAGAATTCTTCAAGAAGTTTTTCTACTCATCCATTTCTCTTGTTTTTATCTTTCCATTTTCATAAACCTCTCTTGAGAAACCATCTCTTCTCAAATTGGGATAACCAAACCGAACTATCTAATCCAACTTGTAGCGGTTAGGTGTTCTCATTGTAATTTAAAAATACAATGAGAGAGATAGTCCACAATAATCCTTGACAATGTAAACAGAGAAAGATCAAAGACTTCTTCAAGAAGTTTTCCTACTCATCCAATTCTCCTAGTTTTGTCTTTCCATTTCCATAAATCGCTCCTGACCATCGCTTCTCGAATTGAGATAATCCAACCGAACTATCCAATCCAACTTGTAACAGTTTGGTGTTCTCATTATAATTTAAAAATCCAATGAGAGAGATAGTCCACAATAATCTTTGACAATGTAAATCATGTTGTGAGTGTTCTTGATGATTTGTTGAATACTTAGTTCCATAGGCAAGAAGTGCAAGACTCCATATTTTCATATTTGAATTACATTTTTATCCTGAGATATGGCATTTGGGAAAAAGATCATGAGGATATATTGGCATTTGCCAAATTGCTCTATCAGCAAATTTGAAGATAAGATTACACAAATCGATACATTTTTTATTTTTTTTTATATGGTATTACTTATTCATACATACACACACACATTGTAATACCCATCAAAATAATCCTTCATATCTTTTTAAAAGTAAGGGTATTTTGGTAATTCAAACCCTTTACCTATTAATATAGAAAAAAGATTTATTGGTTCTAACATATAACAATTAATAATAAGTGCTAAGTAAGTGATAATAATATTTATGTGTATTAATGACGGTGGGTTCATGTTTTTACATGTTAAGATCATATTAGTGCTTACCCATTACTCATAAAAAAAAGTGGGGAGTTAGCATTATCATAGCCTTTCTCATTATCAGGTCATGTTGTCTTAATCACAAGTACTTTGCTCACCTACCTTTCCATGTTGGAGCACTCTTGTTGCATGATCAACACCACCATTGACATGCCTGTGGTCATGGCCATGGATTCGCCTAGTCACTAATGGAGCACTGTAGCTTTCCTCACAAAGACCCCTATAAGATGAGGCTTGTGTGTTCATGCTCTAACTCTACAAATGTCTTACTAAAATCATTATTAAGTGCACAATCTGCATGTGCTTCTTATACATGTTCCTGTCTTTATACTGATTTAATAAGATTATGCTCACGCATTGTTGTCATGATTGTGATATGGGTTAGCCATAATTATTAAAATCGTGAGTTAAAATTATGATTCTACAATTTTTATAATTTTATAATGTTATTCTTAGTTAAAATAGATGTAAAATCACTTATTTGCAGACTTCTAATAAAATTATAAATTTTTATATACGATTTTACAAATGTACGATTCCATCAAACAATAGAATCGCGATTTTGACAATCATTATGGCTATAGTTTATATTTTACATAGTATATGTTATTGTATTCCTTATGTTATTACCATATTTTATTTCACTTCTTTATCTATTAATATCTCCATTCAAGTTTATTGTTCTCAAGTAAGATAACTTGATCAAACCCTTTGCTTTTTGAAAAAGTAATCATTCATATAAATATGCTATATAATTGGATAAGTGATGGATAAATACAAATACTATTTAGATATGGATGTAAATGCTATAATAAACTCTACTATTCCATCCCTTTAATTTTCTTTGATCAGCAAAACTTTTAAGTATTATTAACTTTACTAGAAAGATAACTTGCTTGCATCTACATCTATAGTCAAAATTGAAGTCACTTCTCTTTATTTTTTCACTTGTTGTACCAAATAAAATGCCTTATTGATTAAAGACAAATGATCCATAGAAAGAATTAGGTTCCTAACATTTTCATAAGCTATCATGAACTTCCATTAAGAATTGCATCAATTTATTATGAGACCTAAATTCTAAAATCTTCTCCTTCGATGCACATGTATAATATGTCATTCAATCACATTCACAAGTCAGATAACTATTTATAGCTTGCAATTCCTCCTAATATTTATTCATTTTATATAACAAGTAGCAATAGATGAGTTGTTCTGCTTAAGATCACATAAATGTTGAATTTGAAACACAAGAGGTCCATTTGTGATTCTATAGCTTTTAGACACTTCTATCAACAATATAAATGGAGAATGCGTGTAAAGAAATCCTTGAGTCAAATCATTATTTGTCAAATTCATTAACTAACATTGTAACATAAAATTGCTTCTAATCTACTTGCAAAATCAAGAGAGTTTTCTACTGGTTTTGATAAAGAACCATCTATAAACCTTACTTTCAACTTAATGCCTAATCCTATTTTCACTACCCTACTTTATGCTAGGTAATTAGTTCCATTAAAAATTGTATTGCTAATAGTCATGCCAGGGTTATTGAAACTACAAAGAAATAATGGATCACTAATCGATTGATATGCTATTGGATCCATTATGTACATCGAAACAAGGACAATCAATCAATTAAACAAAGAAATGAATCAAGAATTAAAACCTACATGCTTTGATATCATGTGAACATTGTAACTCATTGTAGTTAAATCAAGTTGTATAAGTAAACTATTAAACTTAGCTAGACAAATTATAGATGAAGAAGACTAATTGTATTCATGAAATGCTTCATTCTTTCATTATAGATAGTAATAGAATATTTGTATTATTATCAAATAAGCCTAACTAACAAAACTAACAGCTGTAGAGAATACTAATGAGAGTATACATGTTTCAACTAACTAATGATGCCACTTGCATAATTAGTAACAAAATTAAATTACAATTACTAAGTATATTCTTTACAGTATGCTAATTTCCAATCAGTTGATATTAAATATGTATTATTGATAGGTCATTTTGGGCCTAAGCTCTAAAGGCTGAGGCCTAAGTGTTTTTACCTGCTTAGGTACCCTTGAGCACTATAGTATGTCAAAGAGTTCAGCTCCCTTCAGTAGTTTGACTTGTTCGCCTCTGTTCATGAGCTCATTCCTATATGTATCAAGTAGCCTACTCAAGTATCCTCAAACATACCCTTATAACCATCAAATGGAGCATCATGTCTCGTTTACCTATAAGCAAGTGTAGCTTACTTGAGCCTACACCAAGCATCCTTCCACCTCAACCTTTTCGGGACTCTCAAAAACTATTAAGAGTCTTTTGTGAGCTCAATTCCTTAGGCCTCAAGACTTAAGGAACCCTTTGCTCTTCGGGCCATCCTTATGCAAGCTTGTTGTGTAGTGCCAACCCTAACCTTGAGCACATGTTAAGTGCTCAAAGCTTAACTTGGGGCCTTTAATGCCTCTATTGCTCTCACTCTTTCCCTTCATTAAATGCTTCTTGACATCTATGGTACAACCTTTGTACTTAACTACCCTAGATGTGACATTTTCCCACACCTTAAATGTGACGACCTCATTTCTCAAGGTTCACCAACTAGCAAGGCAATTTTTTGCTCTCCTGTATTACATATGGATAATTTACACCATCTAAGCATGAGCTAATCCTAGCCAGCTACATGTCCTTAGTAAGTTAGTTTCATGACTTATAAATAGGTCAGGGACCCATAAGTACAAAGGATCACACTCTCAAAACTCACACTTAGCTCATTTTAGACGCTCAATCTCTCTTTCCTTCCTTTGCTAACTTAAGCATTAGATGGCCCTCATTGGCTTAGTTATAGGGGGCTTTCTTGTAAGTTTTCCACCATGCATTGGCTATTAGATCACCATGCCATCCCTTCTTCTTAATAGACTAGTCATCATTTGGTGTCTATTGCTTATCCATCATGTAGCAAAGAGAAAACTCACTAACCTACAAACATCTACAAAGACAATGGTGGTCAATCATCACCTCCTCTACCACCAACTGTTGCAATTTAAAAGTTTAACTAGTTGAAGGTGACGTTCTACTAGATGATGGTAGAAAATCACAAAATCTAAGAAGCAAACTCCGTTCTTCAATGGGAGGTTACAGCATTGCAAAAGGGTCAAGGCAAAATTGCCCATGAAGACTGCTCCATTAGCTCGTCTAATAGGCTGAACAGATAGAGTAGACACTCTACACCACCAACTCTACCAAACCTAGTATGTCTAAGCAATTGTAGTAAGCTTGATGATTATTTACTTATGGAACTTTACGATCGATTAAACATGAAGCGGGATAAGGCACTTATATTGGGTGGATAGGCCGGCACCAATACGGTGCCAAAAAAACTTTCCTCGAGTTGTTCTCAAAAACTGCTCAAGGATATGAACATCCAAGTACTAGACGAATAGATTCGTTATGCCTCCAACATGCGTCAGCAGAAGAGAGCTAAATCTTCAACTCAGCTATCGAGACTAAATACAAGCAAAAGCCCATTCGTGCTCGTCATCTTAGAGGAAACCCTTTTGTAGGGTATTCGACTCCCGTACCTCAACAGCTATAATGGCACCTATAACCCCAATACCATCTAGTTCAGTTCTGCACCATGATGAACCTCAACTTCTCTAACATCATCATGTGTAAGGCCTGCTTAAGCACATTGACAAAAGTAATGCTATTGTGGTTTAAGACCATCAGGATAGGTTTATTTACTCCTTTGATGAGCTCATCATCAACTTTCAGTAGCACTTTCTCAATAGTAATGTACTACGTTGGGACTCATTTACTTTATATAATGTTAAGTAAACACCCAACAAATAACTTAGGGCCTACTTAAAGTGTTTGAACAAAGCTAAGCTTTTAGTCTCAAAGCTTGACATAAGGGTTACACTCCAAGCTATAATCAATGATGTTTGCCTCTCTAGCAAACCATTCAAGGCCATTACTCTCAACTCCCCCGAGACCCTCAACAAGTTCATGAGGATGGCGGAGAAATACATTTCATAGGAGGATGCCATCCAAGCCAAGCTTAGGATCAATAACCATGATAGAAGAAGCTTGGTCAAGGATTGCCTCTACTCCAAAGACAACAGACCATCCACTTCAAGGAAAGATCGTTGAGAGAAGAAGCAAAAGTTTACCTACTAGTTCACCAATTACACCACTAAGCTGTCCTCTCAACAAAATCCTTTATGAGGTTTAGAGGCAACTCCGAAGCCCCCTTAAGTATAGGAAATTCCTGAAGTTGTAGAATTAGGCAAGTTTTGTAATTACCATAACATGTAGGAGCATAACATAATTGAGTGCTAGTACTTGAAGAATGCAATCAAAGGTCTCATACATTGATGCTACATTGACCCTCTCATCACCAATGAAAGAAATCAAGTTCAGCAGCCATCCCAACATCATTAAATTGAAGAGTAACAATGATAACACCAAAATAACCCCGATGACTAGTAGCATTAAGGGAGGAGAGGCTAAGTCTAAACAATCATTGGAGGTGAGAGGCTAAGTCTAAACAATCATTGGAGGCCTAAGGTTAGGGGATACCAGCTCCTTTTCTACAATACAACATGAAGTCTTCTCTATTTTGGGCAACAAAACTGAAGATTGACACCACCATTTGATTCTCTATCAAGGATAGAGAAGGCATGGAGTACCTATGCATCGATCTACTAGTCATTAATGTAGAGATAGGTTACTTCAATGTCCTTAAGATGTTAATTGACAATGGTGGCTCCGTAGACATCCTTTTTTACAATGCCTATGTGCAAATGAAGGATGAGCTCGAGGAGCTACTACAAACTTGTAAGCACAGCTTAGTTTACTTTGGTAGCAAATTTGAACTAGCCAAAGGCCTCATCACTCTCCTTATTCAGCTAAGCATCAATGTACATGTTGCCTCATACTTGATTGATTTTATTTTTGTTGATCATTAGTCCTCATATAACGCCATGTTGTGAAGACTAAGTATCAATGAGTTCAACATATGCATTAGCTAATGGTGATTAAGGTAAAATTCCCAATCTCTATGGAAGTTGGTCTAACTCGAGGTGACTAGAATCTCTCATGAACACTCTACCCTAAGGACCAATATCACCTAACGTGGATGAACACAAGACATCCGATATTGCATGAACTAATGGGATGGGTTTGAACCTCAACACGATTTAAAGGATAAATGATAGCCGAAGATTGAGCAGGGTCTTCGTACACTGATAGTGGATATAATTCACTAACACCTCATACGAGCTTAGGTTACACTTAATATAACGCATAGGTGTGGTCGGAAGTCACTCCCTATTAGTCCATGCTTAATAGGTAAGATAAGACTAGTTGAGAGTAAGCAAGATACACTTAGCTCATGCAAGAAGAAAAATCTTTAAATGTTAATTATATTTATTCCTACTACTATCCTCGTTTATAGGTATTTATAGGACCCAATTAAGTTAAGTCCTAGGTTAGTGTAAATTATAAAAAGGATTCTTACTAGTAAAGGAAAAGGAATAATTTATAAGGTAACATTGTAAATAAGCATAAAGAATATCCAGTGTTAGAAAAGAATAGAATAGACATTAAGAAAGATAGGGCGCATGTCAATTATCCATTTGATAGTCGCAATGATACTACTGGTCGAGTAGAGCAGGTTCTAAACAGATCAAGTTGAGGTTAGTAGTTTAATAGCTTGATAGCTCAAATGTTTGGGGTTGGGAAAGGGCTAATTTAGAAGGTGGCTCATTGTCAGGTAAGCATTGGGTGGTTGGCTCAAAGATGTGATCAACTCAACTTCAGCACACATTAGGTTGGCAGTATACTGGTTCAATACTTGGCCTTGGATAGTTGTATTGTGGAGGGGTCGGCTTAGTACGCAAGTCAGTCACCTCGACAGCTTCTGTATGATGTGGATGGCAAAGTAACTTAGCAGGTAGAACTAGGGAATGCATTGCTCTTTTGAGTTCAACTCTCCTCCAATAGCTTAACAAACCATATTAATAAGTCCTTGAGCTCGAGAGCATATGATTGGTCCGTGATTCCTATCTTCTCCTCTAGACTGTTTGAGATTCGAGATCAAATCTGGTTCAGCTCCATGTTACTCATCTTTACGAATATGTAGGTAAAGGTTGGCAACATTGATGGAGTTCGAGACCCCATACTCTTTTGGTAGTTCAATCTTATAGACATTAGGATTGATCCTTTTAAGCACTTTGAATGGTCCATTAGCCCTAAGAGATAACTTGCTCTTCCTTAAGTGGGGAAACCATTCCTTACTAAGGTGGTTCTAGACTAAATCACTTAGCTGAAATTCCCTGTTCTTCCATTCTTGGCCTCATCTCTCAAGCTTGGTAACAACTCAAGCTCAATTGTTTTATGACTTTTTGGTGCATGGCTCTAATGGCTTCGACTCTTTCTGCAGCTAGCTGGTCATTATCTAGGCTTGGAAGGGGGGTTTGGTCCATTGGGAACTCAGGGTTGAACCCATAGGCAACCTCAAATGGTGACATGTTTGTTATACTGTAGGCAATCCTATTGTAGGTGAACTCTATGATTGGAAGGCATAGATCCCAATTGGCTATGTTCCAACCAATGGCAACTTAAAGTAAAGTTCTCATTGTCCTATTGACAACCTTGATTTATCCGTCCGTTTGTCGATGAAAAATTGTGTTGTACAATAGCTTAGTTCTCATTTGTCTTCATAACGTTCTCTAGAAGTAACTCACAAACTTTGGGTTTTAGTCTGAAATAATGGTTTTAGGTACTCCATAAAGTTTGACTATTTCTTGCAAGAAAAGAAAAGAGATAGCTAAAGTATCATTAATTTTAGAGTAAGGCACGAAGTGTGCCATCTTACTAAATGAATCCACAATCACCATGATAAAGTCCTTCCTTTAGGATGTCTTCAACAACCATAACATAAAGTCCATACTCAGCTCGGACTATGGCTTGGTAGGAATGGGTAATGGTAAATAATGTCCTTGATTACCTTAGCTCTTCACTTTTTTACAAGTAGTACACCTTTCTAACACTGATTGGACATCTCTCTTCATTTTTTGCCAAAAGAATCTTGAGGATAGTATCTCATGAGTTCGGTAATGCCTAAATTGTCCAAACAATCTTCCCTTATGTGCTTCACACACGAATAGCTCTCTCATGAAATGGGTCAGGATACATAATCTCCTCTTCCTAAGTAAGTATCTATCATCCTTATGATAGTCATTAAGTGTTCAGTCTTCTTCACACATGGCATAGATAGTATCAAAATATGGATCCTCAACATATAAATCTTTTATTATTAAAAAACTAGGCAACCTAGTCTATAGTTCAGTTGGGAGAGAATGTCGTCTTGATAAGGTATCGCCTACTACATTGCTCTTTCCATTCTTGTACTTCACGACATATGAAAATCCCTTCATGAACTCGACTCATTTGGCTTGTCTTCAAGACAACTTTGGTTGGCTGTTCAGATATCTCAAAGATTTATGATTAGTGTAGGTTAGAAACTCTTTTGGTAGTAGATAATGTTACCATATAATTAGGGCTTAGATTAAGGAGTAAAATTCTTTATCATAGATAGAATAATTGAGTATAGCTCCTCTAAGCTTCTCATTGAAGTAAGCAATAGGTTGGCCTTTTTGTATTAACATAGTACCAATGCCTAGTTCAGACACATCATACTCCACTTTAAATACTTTGTCAAAGCTTGACAAAGCTAAGGCAAGCATTGTAGTCAGCTTCTCCGTCACCTCTTCAAAACTCCTCTACTCTTTCTCTCCTCATCTAAACTCAACATTCTTCTTAGATAATTCAATGAGTAGGGCTATGACTGCATTGAAATTCCTTATAAATTTGCGATAGAATAATGCCAAGTTGTGCAAGCTCCTCACATTGGTCAAAGTGATCGGCACAAGCCATTCAGTGATCACCCTTATCTTTTCATCATTAACTCGTATTCTACCACCACTTACAACAAACCCTAAGAAGATTACTTTAGGTCGGCAAAAGTTATACTTCTTTGATTAACATAAAGCCTTTCAGCTCGGAGTTTTGTAAAGACTACTCAAAGATGCTCTTGGTGAGTCTATAGATCAAGGCTACATCTAGGATGTCGTTGAAGTAAACCACCACAAATTCCCTTATTAGTTCTTGAAGCACATGATTCATCGGTCACATAAATGTACTTAGCGTGTTCACTAGTCTAAACCACATTACAAGCCATTCATACAATCCATGGTGAGTCTTAAATGTTGTCTTCTACTCATCGCCTTCTTGCATTTGTATCTAATGGTATCTAGATTTGAGGTCAATCTTGGAGAATAATCTGGCGTCATTCAACTTGTCCAGTATATCATTAAGCTTTGGTATGGGATATCTATACTTGATGGTAATGCGATTAATTGCTCGGCTATCCACATACATCCTCTATGACCTATCTTTCTTTGGTACTAATAGAGTTGGTACGGTATAGGGGCTAAAGGATTCTCTTATATACCCTTTCTTCATTAACTCATCTACTTGCCTTTGCAACTCGACAATCTGTTTAGGGTTAAACCTATAAGCAGGCTTGTTTGGTAGTGCAACTCTTGACTGTAAGTTAATTACATGTTCAATACCTTAGAGGGTAGGTAGACTTTTAGGCAGCTTACCTCGGAACAGGTTAGCAAATTCTTTTAATAAGGTTTTCACTTCGGCATGCAGTATTCCCTCTTCGGATCTCCTCATCTCTAGTAACCCTCTTATTAGTAGATAGGTCGGCTCTTCAAGCTCCATCTCTTTTCTCAACTTAGCTCGAGTCATCACCAAAGCTTCTTTCTTCAAGACTTAGCTCAATTGGGCCTGCATGATTTTAACTTGCTTGACAGTCATAGGGCTCAACTTTACCTTTCTGCCCTTGTGCTTTAAGGAACATGTATTCTTTCTTCCTTCATATATCATAGTTCGATCAAACATCTATGGTCATCTAAGTAGAAAATGGGATGTAATCATAAGCAATACATCATAGAGCACTTCATTTTGATAGTTTCCAATATAGATTGACATAATCACTTGCTTGTTTACTTATAGGGTTCCCTTGTAATTGAGCCAATGTAATTTATAAGGTTTGGTATGACGCTTGGTTAGTAACTTTAGTTGCTAGACCATGAATGTAGCCTCTTGTTATTAACAATCATTACACATAGTGACCTATTCACCTTGCATCCAATGTGGAACAAATTCTCTCGCTATTCATCCTTGAGTACAGGACTCACACTTATTGTTCTTCTCAATACCAGGGTAACAGGCATAAAGTTACTCTCGTTACTATAAATGACTTCCTCTTCCTTGGACAGCTCAGTCTGTTTGGCCTCTTTTGGGTTTTCCAATTCCTTATTGGTACTATCTATCTCAATAATTAGTTTTTCGCCTTAGATCACCGTAGTTCTTCTATTTGGATATTGAGCAGCCATGTGTCCAAATCCTTGACACTTGAAACACTTGATCTCACTCATCTTTCTTCCTAAGCTCTAGCCTTTCTCAAAATTCCTTAAGATCTCCTTCTCCTTCGTTTAGGTAGTTTAAGCAAGTCAGGTCTTAGCAACCTTACTTGGTTCTTATCGCATAAGTCTGCTTAGAACATATTGGCTATTGCTAAGTTGACTAATAGGGGGTTAGAATCTTCTTATTTAGCAACTTTCTATCATTTGGGTAGCTTGGATTATATCATCAAGTGATCCAATATCCATGGTTCCAAAATATCTCCAATCTCATACTTCAACCCACTAATGAATCGAGATATAGTTCGGTCTTCAGGCTTAACAACTTTACATTGTGTCATTAGCATATGAAATTCCTTTACATATGCATCAACATTCAACCCTCCTTGCCTCAACTCTTATAACCTTTTGAAGGCATCCTGCAAATAGTAGCTTGAAATAAGCCTCATCATCATGACTCTCTTCATCTCATCTTAACTCCTAACTTTACGTTCTCTTTCTTTACTTTATATGGCTTACATGTTCTTCTACCATAAGGCAGCATAACTTGTAAACTCTAGTATAATAAGTTGGACCTTTGCATTATCAAGTACTTCATGGCATTCAAATTGCTTCTCGATCTAATATACCCAATCCAGGTAATCCTTAGCATCTGCCTTAATAAAACAATGCAAATAGGTACATCGATACCCATTGATGATAGAGACCAGCTTATTGACTTCTTCCGGTTTAACAACGATGTCTTTACCTCATCCTTCGAGGATATGCCAAGCATTATTAACATGCCCTAAGTGATATACTACCTTCAAATAGAACCCAATGTATGGCTTGTCAAACAAAAGAGAAGATACTTTATACTCTAGCGATGGGTTGCTATTGAGTAGCAAGTTTATAAGCTACTCCAAGCTAGATTGGTATGGGGGGAGCATTACCTAATCTAACTAGCTTACATAATGCTAGTCAAGAAGTCTAATGGGATGTGGCGTATGTATGTTGATTACTTAATAAGGCTTGCCCAAAGGACTACTTCCCCCTCCTTAGGATCAACCGGCTCATCAATTTGATGTTGGGCTACACAACGCTTAGCTTCATGGATGCCTATTCAAGTTACAACTAAATACATATGGCCTTCGAAGATGAAGTTTACACTTTCTTTATCATTGACTTTAGCATGTACTACTACGGAATCATGCCCTTTGGACTCAAGAATGCTAGGGCAACATATTAACGATTGCTGACAATAATCTTCAAACCACAACTTGGATGAAATGCCATGGTCTATGTTGATGACATGATCATAAAGAGCAAAGAGAAGGCTGACCACATTGAGGACTTACGCGAGACGTTTAACATACGACACAAATATCAGACGAACTCAAATCCCTAACAGTGCATCTTTGGAGTAGTTTTAGGTAAGTTCCTCATTTTCATAGTCATAGAGCACAACATTGAGGCCAACCTAGATAAGATTAACCATTCACAACATGAAAACCCTTAAAACCATCAAGGAAGTACAATTGCTTACTAATAGGATCACTATACTCAATCTCTTTGTGTCTTGAAGGGTAAACAAGTGTTTCAAATTCTTTATCTACTAAAGAACCCATTAGAGTTTAACTAGACCAAAGAAAGTCAAATTGCCATTGATGAGCTCAAGTGATTCCCGATTAACCTACCCATGCTTTCTAACCCAGTCTTGAGGGAAGAGCTCTACTTATACCTAGTCGTTAGTAATTGAACAATGTCTTTTGTACTCATCTGAGTAGATGGAAGAAAGTTATAAGTTGATCTACTACGTTACTATATACTATAGGGCCTAGAGACTAAGTACACATGGGTAGAGAAATTTACTTTAGCTTAGTCATTGCTACAATGAAATTAAGTCCATACTTCTAAGCTCATCCCATTGTTATCCTTGCTAGATAGCCACTACAGACTATCTTATAGAAGCCCAACCCTTCTGGTTGTAGGGTCAAGTACTCACTAGAGCTCAATGCTTATGAAGCCCAATTTCGATTGAGGTAGGCTATCAAGGCATAAGTCTTTGTGGACTTTCTTGCTAAATACACTAGAGAGGAAAAATCACCAATTGAGGTTGACATACCATTGTAGCCTCTTCGTATCGATGGATCCTCCACTTAAGGGGGTAGGTGGGAGTAGAGCAAACATTGTTTTGCATGGCCTTATAGTATTAAGGTCCTATATGTTCTTAAGTTTGGAATCTCATAAAGTAGTAACAAGACCGAATATAAAGCACTCATCACTGGCCTAAAGATTGCCTAAGACATTAAGGTTGAGATGGTAGAGATCTATTCGAACTTTATATTCATGGAACAATAAGTGAAAGGGGAGTATGAGGTGAAGGGAGAAACCATGACAAAGTATCTTTGAGTAGTGTAGGATCTTTCCTCAAGTTTTACCTCATGGCATATAAATAAGATTTCCTAATTAGAGAACTTTAAAGCGGACAAACTATTAAATCTTATGTCGATGGCTATCTTGCTACCCTATAGGAGCAACAAATAGATCTTCTGGTAATATGTCCCTGAGCGCATAGTTGAAGAGCAATAGTAGGAAGTACTTAAGATTCGATCCTCTTCTATTGAGGTTTGTTGGATGGATCTGATTATTGATTATCTTAGGAAAGGGATGCCAGTAGAGGATAGAGGCAATGCTAAGAGACTAGCCTACAGTGTGGCAGACTACACTCTCATCGACAACATCCTCTACCACTATGAGCATAATGTCCTACTCTTTTAGTGCCTTAGATCCAAGGAGGGCATCTATGCTTTTGAAGAGTTACATGTCGAGGCCTGTAGCAACTACATCTAAGCCCAAGCACTCTACATCCTTTACCTTAGCTATTACTACTTGATAACGAAAGAAGATGCGAAGGCTATGGTAAAAAAATGTCTTAAGTGCTAGAAGCACATAACCCTTAGCTACACTCCTAGTACTGACCCCTCCCCCATGATGAGTCATTGACCACTTACCTTAATGGGGACTTAATATCCTTGGATCCTTCCATAAAGCATTTGGGGGCTGTCAATTCATCTTAGTAGTAGTCAACTACTTCACCAAGTGGGTTAGAGCTTAGGCAGTCACTAGCATTACAACTAAAGTAGTCGAAGGCTTTGTCTTTACCCACATCCTTACTAGGTTTGAGGTGTCCTATGCCTTGATCATGGACAATGTTAAGTAGTTTGACAAAACTAAGTTCAATGAATTCATTGGGAAGCATCACATAAGGTCCCACTTCACTTCAGTAACCTATCCTCGATCTTACGGCCAAGTTGATACAATCAACAAGATCATCATCAGTAGCTTGAAGAAGAAAGTAGAATAAGTAAAGGGGAAGTGGGCGGATGACCTCCCCAATATTCTTTAGGGATATCGAGTCACTCACAAAACTTTTACTAAAGAGACACCATTTTGTCTTACCTTTGGCTCCAAAGCCATCCTACCCATTGAGTTGGAACTTCTAACGAGCAGGGTCCAAAACTTTGATGCCAACACAAATCACATAGCCTTGTAAGTGAGCCTCAATACAATTGATGAGGTGCGTAACGTCTTCAAAGCTTAGGTAACTACTTATCAATAATGGGTGGCCCAATACTATAATAAGAAGGTGAAGCACAAGGTCTTTCATCCTAGAGACCTAATGTACCTCAAGCTAAAGGCCATAGGCTCATGTAAAGGGCAAGGAAAGCTTACACTAATGGAGATCTTCCATGGATAACTCATCCTGAGGATATTGAATGTTAACAACCTAAGGCCTTATTTTGTGTCAAGTATTGTAAAAGCTCAATATACATGTAAATATTCATGAATCAATGAAAGATGAGTTCCTATACACTTATCTACTTTTCTTTTTGTTGGTCTATGCCAAGCACTATCATCTCCGCATTGATCCTCATCCCTGAACCCAACCACACGTTAGTATTCATACCCAAGGGAAGAAAGGCCCCAGTATGGTCAAATTGATGTACATCTTCAATGCCCTAATACTTTCACCGGTCTAGACACCCGAGAGCCCTAAGTCTTAAGCATAGTTGGTCAATTTCTATCCCAAACCTTAGGTCCCCTAGCAATACTTACACTTGAAGGGTTAGTACTCTAGACCAAGTATACCAGCCTAATCAGTACATTAGGTCCACAGCTCCTCAGCAACCTACAAAAGTTAAGTGCTCTAGACCAAGTATGACTCAGTCATGAAGCCTACAAGCCTGTTTACAATGCTCTTCAACAAAATGACCCTCTTGAGAAACCCAAACACTTGCATACAAAGCACCAATCAAAGTATACAAAGTCAAACCAACATAAGGAGCTAGGAAACACCTACTAATGGTACCACTACATCAAGCACTAGGCATGACTTAAGTCATAAGTGCTTAAGCTACCTACCCAAGCTCAACTAACCCCCTTTAATTTAGTGAGCACTTGAAAACCCAAGCCTACGTCATACTTAACAAGATAAATGGTAAGGGAAACAAACTTAAAAGAGGTTACATCTTATGAAGAGACAATGCAACTTGGAACAAAAAAAAAAAAAATAGTTTCATTAATTTGGTATTTATAAGGCTTTAAGGGTCGGCATTAATAAAATAAAAAAGGAAAATAAACAAAATAAGGGGAAGGGAAAAGAGTAAAAATAGTAATAAAGGGCCCTTATTAGTCCCTAACCTGACCTTTATGGCTACCCTCTACAAGAGACTCCTCGAAACCCTTTATAGACTTGAGAGCATCCTTATCCAGCTAATGGAGGAAGTTGAGGTTGAAAGCTAAGTACTTCTCATGAACTTTAGCTCACATTGCTCTCCCTCCATTGAACCTAACTTTGGTAGCTGCCATTTTGAACTAAGGGCCTATGGTGATCTCTATAAAGATCGACTAGATAGCTTCTAGGGTTAGACTACGACCATTCCTCAACTTGACCACTTGGGCTTGTAACCCAACTCAAGCCTCCTTAAGTTCCTTCGCTTTCCTCTCTACCATCCCCTTGGCTTCAATCAGCTTGCATTCACAAGCATCTACCAAAGTCATAAGCTCTTCGACCCTCTTCTTCATAGCTTCAACTCTTGCCTTAGTATAAGCTACCTCATTGGTAAGTTTCTTGTTTAGCTCCTCTAAGTAGCCATAGGTTAAGACATGATCTTCATTCTTATTCCTCTTAGCCTTAACCTCCTTTAGGAACTTGGAGACCTGCTCATCCAGGTTAGTAGACTTCCTATAGATCACCTACAACATAAGCAAAGTGAGATGTTGAGTAGTTTACAATGGTTATGATAAAAGAGAAAATAAAAAACAACAGGATTTACCCCCTTTAAAAGCCTATGGTTATGTGTGAAGGCAAAATCACAAATTGGCATGGCTTGTACATAATCAATTAATCTATTAGTTACGTGAACTGACTCGTAATCACAAACTTATAATATATGATCCTTACCTCACGTAGCTTCCCCAGCGTTATTGCTGTAGCCTTAGAATATGTCTTGCCTTTAATGGACCTGAGGATGCCCGATCTATAGAAAGGTACCTAGATTGGCACCCTAAGCCCCTTTGGCTCAACTAACACTACCTCAATAGCCTTAGGGACTAATGGGCCCTTGAGTCCCTCTAGCTCTTTTTTCCCTTTAAAGTGCTAGCAATACCCTTCTTACTCTTCTTCCTTAGAGGAGTATCCTTACTTCCTCCGACAACAATCGAGGTCCCTACCTCTTAGACTTAGGTATTTTTTTTCTTCCTAGTGTGCTACTAAAGCCTCCTCTCCTAAATCTTTTCCATGGATCATTGGAAGTTCTCAGTGTTGATTTATAATGTTGTGAACACAAACACACAGTTAGTCAAACATTATTAGAACAAAAATTGAAAACGAAACTTACATACAATAAATAGCCCCAATTCCCCATTACAACGATGGCTTAAAGAGGCAAGCTCTTAGCTGGCCCTTATGGCTAGGCCTTTGACTAGCACCTTTCTCTTCTTTGAATAATAACATTCCATGGACATAGTTACTAACTACAATGTTGATGTTGAACTAGCCCTTAAGTTAAAATGTAAGATCAAGGATTTCTTCCTTCGCATCATCATCTTTACAGGGCATATAGTCTACTAAAGTCGTCCTTATGGGCCAGGGCTACTTGGTAGGGAAAGATAGCTCTCCCTTTAACCTTAATTGGATGAATTTATCCTTCTAGCCCTCCACCTTATACTTTAGAATCTAGAAGATCTTGATGTACTCGTTTTGGGCTAAGTAATTAATCCACCCATCAAGGCTTGGTTTCAAAATAAAAAAAAATAGGGAAAAATGCAAATAACTCTCCTAAATTCTAATTTAAGTATGGATTGACCTCATGAACTTTCAAAGTATAGTTTTTCACCTCCTAATCCTTGATAAATTAGTAAAAAATACCCATAGGTTGAGAATAACCCTCTCAAACTTTAATTTTATTATACAAATACTCTCTTAACTTATCAAAATATACTTTAAGACCTCTTAAACTTTAACCATGGTATAACTTTTTTTAACTAAAAAGGAAATATCATTTGTATTGTCAATTTATCAAAGTTTAAGGGGTTAAAAACCAGACTTTGAAAAATTAATGAGTTAATTCATACTTAAGTCAAAGTTTAGAGGGGTTATTTACAATTTCCCTAAAAAGATATTTGAAGATCCAAGCTGTAGGTCTTCGCAGGTGATATACGAATACCAACTCAAACTCGATTAGTTGAAGCCATGCATTTATGGGCAAAGAACCCGCGCACACCATTTAATACTTGAAGACCTCAATCAAAATTTGATGAAGGGTAGCTAAAGCCTGAACTCAAATGGCTTCACATACTAACAAAATGACCCTTCACCTTTGACTTAATTCCATATAGCCATACACGCCACATTGAATGCCTCATCGATATGCTTGCATGACATATAGTCTACGTCATTTGTGCTCTCACTCATCAGGGGCAACTGCTCCCCTTGCTGTTCCTCTGCTACATTGTTGGTGTACCTCTCCCAATGCCTCTCTACCGGCCCTCTTCCTCATCTCCTAAGTCTACATATCGCTGTTGTTGCTTACTGCCATTACCGTTCCTCTAGGAGAGTAGGATTAAACATCGACCTATGGGTCTCCTCAACCATGGTACAAACCTCCTTAGAAGTTGATAGCTTATCTTAGAATGCTAAGCTACTCTAATTAGCAATCTACATCTTGCCTTAGGTGTTTGGTTTTGAAAGGAAGTTGAAGATTGATAGAAACCTTTAGAGAAATTTTAGTAGAGTCTCGGTAAGGAAGAAAGTGAAGGTAAAGAAATGAGCCCTCCTAAGCATTTATTATATAGACAAAGAAGGGGCATACTGATTTTCATTTCTCACCTAAACAGGAATTTCAATCCTTGCCATCTATATGTCTTCACTTAGCATCCAACAACTTAGATTTGCATAGTATGCAGGTCAATAAGGTAGCCCCTATACGTGTTTCTGAAACATTATACATAGTCTTAAGTGCCATCATTAAGCCTTGAAGGTCATGTCGATTAAGCCAACTGTTGCATCCTATGTATAAGTGTTGGGTAGCATCCATTCTTCGGTTGATGAGTTCAGGTTCACTACATGTCTCCTTATAATCACTCCATTACAACTCGAGCCTTAGCCTCTACAGCTCAAGATGGTCTACTCTCCTTACCATCTTAATGCCAACGAGAGTATGGGAAAGGGGAAGAGGGGTAGGTAAATACTAATAGGCCATTTTGGGCTTAAGCTTTAAAGGCTTAAGCTTAAGTGTCTCCACTTGCTTAGGAGCCCCCCAAGCATTACATTAGGCTGAAGTGTTCAGCTTTCCTCAGCAGTTCAATGTGCTTGCTTCCCTTATGGGCTCACTTCAACACTTGTCAAGTAACCTGTTCGAGTACCCTTGAGCATATTGTAAGCCCTAAAGTTAAGCCAAGTGACCGTAAGATTAAACTTAGAACATAAGGTTTCGGGCGATTGGTTAAAAGATTTGATCAAACCCAAATTATAAACTATTGAGAGAAATATTAGTAAAAATGACCCCATAAACTTGAATTTAAGAAAATAAGTAGTAAAATAGGAGAATATAAAATTTTCAAATTTTAAACATAATAATTGCTAATTACCGAAAAGGTGAATAGCGTAATCTAATAACTGATAAATTACTAGAGATAGATTATATATATACAAAAAATTTTAGAATGACCTCAATAATAATTAGGAATGTTTACATATACCCTACATGTATTTACATGTAGATAAAAATACGCGAAATTACCTAAATTGGCCAAAAACTAAGTAAATAATTAAAGAAAATTATAAATTAATTATGGAAAAATTAGAAGAGGATAAGATGATCCAAATTAGGTCGTGGTATGTCAGGATCTGCCAAATAAAAATGAACTAATTAGAATTAGGCAATACAAAAGCCAAAAATCAAAGGAATTGGGCAAAGTCATGTCTAATTAATGCATAATAATTAGAAAAATAGTCTATAAATAGGGGAAAAATTTTCAGAACTCATTTGGGTAGTGAGGAATTTAAGAAAAATCATGAGACCCAAAAATTTGAGAGAAAATTCAGAAAACAAAAAAAGAAAAGAAAACTGTGCAGATTGGGCAAGTGAGCCAAACTCACATCTCACCACCACCTGGGATCGAGCCACCACCACTAACCCACTCCAGACCCACTGTTTGGGCTGGCCGACAAGCTTGGATTGGGCTTGGACGGTCAGAGAGTATTGAACTGGGTGAGTCTCATAATTGTCTCGATTTTGTATAATTTAGTAAAATTAGTTATTTTACCTAGAAAATTATGAAACTTGTTATTCTGAGGTGTTATTGTATGTAGATTTAGGAAAAAATAGTGATTTAGTTTAATCACGTCTGAAAATATAGGGTTCTTAAGAAATCGTGTAAAACCGAACATATTTCGGTTTAGAAATAAATGACCCTAGGAGCGTAGTTTTGAGCCCAAAATTTTTTTGTAGATTACTTAGATGATAGAGAACAGTGATATGAAGCCCGTTTTCAAAAATTAATTTTCAAAATTTTTAGATAATTTTTAGGCCCTAAAATGAGGCATAAAATTGGTAATTTAGGGTTAATTAAGTAATTAAATGGTTAATTACTCGTTTAGTAAATAAGTATATGTTTTAGGATGTGAAAATATGATGGAGTATGATACTTGTAGTATTTAGGGTGTTAGATGTAATTATTAGGTTAATTGTGTAGTAAATGAGTAATAGGGAAAAATAGTTAATTTTGTAAATTAGGGAAATTTGGAGTAAAATCTGATTTAGGATGAAATTAGACATTCTGAAATGATAATTAATGTTTAGAGATGGTAATTAGAGCGATAGAAATATTAGAAGTGTATTATATACATAATAGATAATAATACATAATATGTAATTATTGGAAATATAATAAATAGAAAATATTATAATAAAAATGTACAATAAATCTAATAGGAAACTTGAATTTATGTAATTATATGAAAAATGTAAAAATTTCTCACATTAGGAGTAAAATCGGTACACTAAGTGGAATAAAATACTAATTAGAGATAATGATGATATTTAGGAGATCGAGAAGTAATATGATTAATTTCACATTATGGGTAGAAATGAATTTCGAAGGTTGGACTATAAAACACTACTTAGAAAATCGAACTAGAACTTAGTTTAGAAATCGATGCGGAAACTGAACCCGAACTTAACCCCAATAAAGTTAGGGTAAGTTAAACTTTCGGCTTAATATTGGTCCAAATTTTAAGGTATGTAGCCACCGTTAAACCGAACCCGAACCTAACCCCAATAAAGTTAATCCGAACTTAACTTGATTGGAATCAATTTTAAATTTACCTAAGAGAAGATATCTGGTTTTATTATTGCAATTACGGTACAGCATGGATATTAAAAGGATTTTGTACAACACTTTCCATTATTCAATAAGAAGAGAACGGTGGGCCCTTTTGGAAAATGATTAAGAGTGGATGGTGAACATTATAGGAGATTAAAAAAATAAATTTTGTACCTTTTCATTATAGTGTATATATTTTGAAATTTAACCATTGATGTATAAACTACAATTTGTGTAAAACGTGTGTAAATTTTGCTTAAGGGAAAATAGATTATTTAAAAAGGAAATTACAAATAGAAAGAAAATAGCAACATGATAATTTTTACTAGATTGTTTCATTAACAATGCTATAAAAAAAATATTATTTTCAACATGATTGATTAGGTAATCAATGACATGATTTTCAATATTTACTAATGCTTTATGCAATAAGATTGGAATTTTTATAGTATTTTTTAATGTAAGTATTATTTACATCATACAATTAATAAATAAATAGTATGGTCAAAAAATTTATTCATTTAACTATAATTATTTAATGGATAAAATTAAATATTTTTAGTTACCGTGGAAAGGGAAAAAAAAGTTAAGCGGCATGTAATTTAGGAATTGAAGTTAAAATTCTTGTGCCTAAAAACTTAATTATATTTAAAATATCTAATCAATATCATTGTAATATAATAGTATGAATATTGGTTTTTTAATGAAATGGATTAAATTTTAGTCTTCTCTCCCTCAAATTGCAATATGTAGTTGGCCAATATGTATATATGTAAAATACTTATTTTGTTCTTTTTTATTAATTTTAATAATTAATTGATTTATTTTTTTTTTTTTAGCTTCGTCCTCCTTGTTCCGGCCATGATGCATAGATGCTGTCATGCTACATTTAAATATCACCTATACTTTTGCAACAATTAAGCATCTTGTGTTATCAAACACCAGTTAAAGTCCTGTGTTATGCATGAGTATTCAAATGATTCAATATATGTAAAAAACTACTGCAATTAAAAGATTAAATATAAGCATTCATAATTTATTTTAAATTTGTTGTTAATATTATAATTTAATTATATAACATACATTACATTTTGTAGTGGCCAAAAATATATATAATACTTATTTTGTTCTTTTAGATTAATTTTAACAATTAATTAATTAATTTTTTTTAGCTTCGCCCTCCTTGGTCCGTCCATGATGCATGGATGCTGTTCTGCTACATTTAAATATCGGCTATACTTTTGCACCAATTAAGCATCCCGTATTATCAAACACTAGTTAAAGTCCTGTGTTATGCGTGAATATTCAAATGATTCAATATATGTACAATATTACTACAATTATAACATTAATTGTTTGCATTCATAATTAATTTTAAATTTTTAGTTAACGTTATAATTTAATTTTATAACGTGCATTATATTTTGTAGTTTTATATAACTATTTTGGTATCATTCTATACTTAGATGAATGACATGTTCTAAAAGATTACAGTTCTTGGAACTGTGAGAATGCATTGTGTTTTTTTGTTTTGGTACAATAAGGAATGAGAATGTATTATTACGAATGAAGAATTGCACCATCTCATATAAGGCAATATAAAAGGTTGTTAACTTCAAATTAAGACTATTTTTATATAAACGGATGCATTTTTTAGACATAATGGTGCCATTTGAGAGAGAGAGAGAGAGAGAGAGAGAGAGAGTCGTGACGAAAATTCATATAGGTAATACTAAAAAAGTACGAATAACAAAGTTCACTTTTATCATGGATCCTTGGTACAAACTAATTCTTATAGGAAGGACCCAATATTTCCTAGTAGAGCCAAACGGAAGAGCTACTTCCATGATCAAAGTTCCTCTATGAAGGAATTGTCCTTGGGTACTTTTCATTTATTTTTATTTTACTTAGTCCGACTTTGTCACTTCCAGCAACCAAATATATAAGGTTTGGCCGTTGCTTTTTATTTTTGTGAATTATTTTTATAAGAAATTAACATTTCGTATTGCTATATATATATTATCTATATCATGCATTTTAGCATTTAATTTTTTACACTTAATAATCTTGAATAAATATTTAGAAGTACTGGTTTGAAAGTAATAGCATTATGGGATTTGCAAAAAAATTTTCAAAATTGATAAGGAACTTATTGAAATATGAAGAGTTCATTTATAAGAGAATCTTTTAATATGTTGATATACTATTACAGATGCTCTTATAAATATTTTAATGAATATTTCGTTTCATAATTTGACGTTAAAGAACCAAAAGTCATCACTATATAGATATTAAAAGGAATGAGAATATCGAGAAGGTATAATAATGAAAAATTTTGGAAATTATATATTATAATGTATTTTGCGTTGTTTATACCTTTCTTGATGATTATTTTATTTTGTTTACATGGGATAACGTACAATTCACGTGTCTTTCATTATGTTTGATCACGACATGTATAAACCACTCGGTGAGAAAAAAAATTCAATGATATTAATGAGTTATATAAATCAAAGAATATCATCTTAATATTAATAAAAATTCAACATGTAATAATAAAGAAATTTATTTTTTATATAAATATTAATTATATTTTTATTTATCAAATTTTTATTAATATTTATATATCAATTATTTGTAAGGTTTATTGAGCCTCCATGTTTCCATTCTCATTTATCCGACGGAAAATCATAGGTATATCATGGTAAGGAGATTTGAGCATCCTTGTCAGATTCACATCTGTTGCAAAGCACACAAGCCTCCCAGAAGCTCTTATCGATAATGATGTATCCGGCAATGAGAAAGCAAAACCAAGTCACGATGATACAAATTAATCCCTTCTTTTTGGCCAAAAATTTTAGCATTTTCGAAGAAACCGTAATTACATTTCTTTTCCGTTCATGAGTTTTGAGTTTTTTTTCCGCACCTTTTGAGACCCTGAAAAATTGTGAATCGGGGTTTGAAACTTTATATTCTCATTTGTTTAAAAAAAAATGTAAATAATTTACCTCAATTTACCTCTCTAATACTTTCTCTTAATTTACTTTTGCGGTTTAATGTTGTGTCCCTTACATTTTTTTTTTTTTAAACAAATGAGAATATAAAGAAAGTACGATTATATTCCATAAAGAGAGGCATAGATACATGGCCATCTACAAGGGAGGTCAATGACCAACACTAAAACATGTAGTAAACTACACCCATGAGCAACAACAAAAAGAAGGGTTACTGATCTTATTCATCTAGTAGTGGCCATCATATTCCAGAAAACACGTATATTCTTCTAGTTCTCGGGGCGAGGTTTGTGTGGAGGCATGTATCCCTTGCCCTTTCCTGGCTTGTCTTCCTTCTTTGGGGGTTCGTTTTCCTTCTTTGGAGGCTTGTGCTCAGGGAAACCATTCATAGTGTCCTCAGTTTCTTCCACGAGAATGTGACCCTCATGTGGTGGCTTTTTCTCTCCCTTACCTTTGCATGGTTTCTTCTCTTCCTTCTTTGGTGGCTTCTTTGCATCCTCGTTCTCCTCGATGAGAAGGTGGCCAGGATGACCCTTGTGTGGTGGCTTCTCATGCTTTGGTGGTACCTTGTGGCCAGGAAAATGCTTGTTGGCGTCTTCTTCCACTTCTCCCTCTAGAAGCATGTGGCCGTGATGGTGGTGATCATGGGGTGGCAGTGGCTTGTGTTTAGGTGGCATCTTGTGCTTATGTGAATCTAATTCATCGTCAACCTCTTCGGCTAGAATGTGGCCGGGAGGATGACGGTGTGGGGGTTTCTCGGGTTTAGGGTGGTGCTTGTAAGAATCCTCCTCACTGAATTCTAGTAAACGTCGTCCTGGGTGGTGTTTATGTGGAGGTTTGTGTTCTTTAGGTGGTTTTTCTTTCTTGTAAGGGTGGTGGCCATCAGCCGATACAATGGTGGCAAAAAGGAACACCGCCAAGGACAACACTAGGAAGTGCTTGAAAGACATTTTTAGTTTGGTGAACGTGTGTGTGTGTGATAAGTTTCAGTAGTAGGTAGTGATGGAGTGAAGCGTGTGCATAGGGGCTCAATATATAGCAGTTGCATGTGGACTTATGATGTCACCAAGGATGTCAGCATATGGATAAACAATTGAATGGGACAAGCCCATGCAAGCAATCAAGGGCCTACGTAGTGGGAAATGTTGAAAAGTTCACGTTACACAGATTATGTAGTCATGGAGTCGGTTCCTCTTTTCCTTTACTGTCTTTTTCAACCGTTTCCTGGTTTCTCATTGAGAACATCGAATATGAAGAATGAAATATACCGATTCGCAATTTCTAGTCAAAAAACTTCACCTCTGCTTTATTTCTTCACGCAGGTTTCTTTTTTCCATCTAGCTTTCACTAAAAGTTCACTGCAGAGTCTTTGAGCTACTCTTGTTTTTCCAAGTTTTAGAAGATGTCATGGAATTTAAATAAGGTTTAAAGCAAGCTGAGTAACTTACGGAACTCAAAAGTTAAACAAGGAAATTTATGTAAAGTGAACTTACGAAACAAATCTTGTTTATCCATTTTTCTAGTAGCTGCCACGGAATCCATTGACCTTTTTAGTAGTCTATTTTTATTTATATTTTTTTTAATATATCTGATTCATATCTATTTAATTTGTAATATCTTCAGAATTATTAGTTTTTTAATGGATTTTTTTTTATTTATTTCAAACATAGTATTTGGATAAATTAGTTATTATTATTTTTTTTTTTATTCCTCGTTGTGAGTAATGATGGAAAGGTGAAATTCATGATTTTTTATTTTATCCTTTAACAATTGAAAAGTGAATTATAGAAACACATTTGAAAAATATAATTTATTCATTGAAAAACGAAAACTTTATTTAGTTTTTTATTCAAACTAAATGAATAAAAGGGTAAATAAATGTATAGTAAATTGTAAATACATACCCTTATATGCATTCCATGTGCACTTTTACTAATTATCTTTGAAATTGAGTGTTTCAACCTTATGCTCTCAAGAATAAGAGAGATAAGTGTGCATGTGAAACAAACATAAATTGTTTATATTCGAAATTTACATAAACTTATAAGATTTTTTAGGTATTTAATTTTATGAAAATAATAAATACTTACAGCATCATCTTTGAAATATATGCTAAAACAGCATAAAAAAACTGAAAAATATGAAACCAGTGCAAAGAACTTATGGAGCCACTTGCAAATTACATGTATTAGTGAACTGAAATGAATGTGCACAAAGTACGACAGCAAACCAGTGCACTGAACTTATGAAGCCACTCTCAAATTACATATATTAGTGAACTGAAATGAATATGCACAAAGTACGATAGCATACCTAGCTAGGACCTAGCATGGGAAACGTGTTGATCAGTTTTAAGCAATTTCACCATGAGAAAAGGGGAATAATTGAAAAATAGACATGGCCATCCATATAGGATAGGATGACATCGTTGAAAAGGCTTGAAGCCGGACCCTATATGATTAAATTTACAATAAAACTAATGATTCAGGCAGAGAGCTGATGTTAATGCCGATATCAGCTCGAATAGTGACCCTTTTAGTTTTAATTAAGACCTTCTTAGTTTTAAATATTTTTCTATAGGAATGAAATAGCTTCAAATTTCCCTCGTACGTTATAAAATATATAAATTGTTAAAAGAAAATTGTTTAAACTTTCTTCGGATGGCCAAATTAATTTTGTTTTTCTTTTCTGAATTATGGTATAAATCTGTAAAAAAATGCAAAATATACCATTTGTAGGTCTTTTGGAAGGTTAATGATAAAATATGTAACTTAACTGTTCATATATTTATGATTTAAAGTATATATTTTGTTCTCCGAGAGGCATATAACGAGGTCATCAACGATATTTTACTCAAGGGATAAAATTAGTTAGGGAGAGATAGAGAGAGAGAGAGTCACAAAAATATAACCTGCATTTTAGAATTTTTTTTTTTGGCAAACAAGTGACAGATGCTTTTCTCAGTAACATGAGCTGTGATTTATAGCTATTTGTTAAATATTGGATATGGATACGGATACGTATTAAGCGTGATTGGTTTATAATAGTTATTTTAATAAGATAATCTATGCCATTAAAGCCGCGAAGAGATTGTTTGCGTTCATACCCTGCAATTGCAAATAAATCATGCATATTATAGTTCAATTACCCATTTAATCAGCAAGGTATCTATTTTTCAAAAATATAAAAGTTTATTACTGTCATTTTAGTTAATTTTTACCATTTCTCATTACTAAATCCTCTCTCTCTCTGGGGCCTCTGCCCTATATCCACATTTCCTTCCCACTCCTTAAATAATCATATGTTGGAGGTTTTATTTTATTAGTTTCCCTTTTCAAAAATCAATTCCAATGGATTTTCAATCGTTTATATTGAACACCCACATAATAATCGGTGCGGTAAGGGAAACTCCCACCGGTTTTGAGTAACAATTTCTATCGATACTACCACCCATGCAAGCAATCTAGGCCTACGTAGTGTAAAATGTTGAATATTGACGTTATACGGATCTTAGTAGTGACTGGGGGGTTGGCACTCTTTTTCAACCGTCGCCTGTTTGTAATTAGGAACATCAGATATGAAGTACGTAAATACTCCGTTTAGTGATTTCTAGTCAAAAAGCTTCACTGCAGTGAAGTCATGGAGCCACTTATGTTTTTCCATGTTTTTGAAGCTGTCACGGAATTCAAAGGTTCAAACCAAGTTGCGCAATACGATAAATAGTGAACTAAAATTAACATCACTCTCCCCGTCGGTTGAATAATATATATCGATCGCCAAAAGAAAATTTGCATGAATTTTCGTGAGATCCACACATTAATTCATTTCATTTTTCTTAATATATAGTGTACATCTCATAAAGGATACAAATGTTAAATCGATTCTTCATTTGTAAGTTTACCGATAAAACATAGGAAATATTATATACAACATGATGAATGTTTTAACATCAAGTTCAATTATAGAGGATAATAGTTTCGAAAAGTTTAAAGAGACGATAAAACTTTTCAATAACTGAAGTAGTAGATGAATTTTATGTAAAGTGATAAGAATACAAGATGACATCATAATGTCAATGTAACAATGATAAATTTTGGCAATTTAATACTTAAAAATACAAAGCATTCATCTAATATTATGAAATTTTTGTTATCTCTTCAAACATTATAACTTTAGTAAGGTTTATTTAGATTTTGTATCACCTTAATAACGTTTATGTTTTATTAAAATCATAAGAAAATTTCATTATATTTAAACTTGACTCTTTTGTTTTTTTTTTTCCATCTCAACTATTGTACAATTTTGGAAGAGTTTAGTTTTGGTAAGAGGGTTAAGTGCCTTTGACTCACCTTATGTCTCTATGCCTAGATGTACCCATTTCATCCTTAGGATTGAGATAGTCCTTAATTGAGCCTCAATCCTTATCTTTGTTTTTGTTCGACCTAACTTGGTCAAACTCTCTTTAGGCCTTCATTGTATCTTCGACTTTTGGATGCTTTCCCTAAAGTTTGAAAATTTGGGGAGCTTTCTTCATTAGGAATATCAAGAAGGGCAAGATTGATTTGATGCCATTGATTGTGACATTGTGATACCCATGTTGATATCTAGTATTTTGAGCATGGTGGTATTAAGATGAGTGAGAAACTCCCTAGTAGGCTTATCTAGCTGTTATCTTATGAAGCTGAGGGTGAAGGAGTCTTTGGTAGGTGCCTTGCTCACCAAGAAGTGATTATGAAATTGAGAGCCAATCTCATGAAAGCTTGAAATAGAATTTGACTTCATTGTCTTGAACTAAGTGTAGGAAGCTTTCTTAAGCTTGTCTAAAAACGCTTTGCACATGATTGCATCACTATTATTGTGTAGGTTCATCATTATCTTAAAGTGCATGGGACAAAAAATTAATAAGATCTCCTAAGCCATTATAAAAATCAAAAGTTGGAAGCTTGATGTGTTGGCGTAGTAGCTTATGAGATTAGCCAAAGGTGAATTCAATATTGGCCTTATTTATCTTTAAATCTCTATAATTGTTGAGAACTCAAATATTCTCCTTAATCTAGTCTATATTCTTATTAACAAGGAATTGATGTGAATTAGCCTCTAATGGGATAGGGTGCTTGGTCCAAGGTAGTGCTACAACATAGTTATATGCAGTTGTTAGTGCTATAAGTGGGGAGAGTATAGGGGCTATTTGTGATAGGTGGAGATGGAGTGTTATTAGTGGAGGCATCCTTTAGTATCGGAGGATGTCTTATTGTTTCCTCTCATCCAATCGTACCTTCAATTCCTTATTTTCCTCTTGTAATATAAGGAACACTTCTTTCAAGTGGTAAAAATGCTCTAGATCAATGACATTGTCTAAGGGCACCTATTGTGTGTTTTGTTTCGATAGGGGTAAGTTTTCGATCATGTTCCATGGGTAGTATGCTTATTTTTGGTCATTGTGGATGTAGATTTATAGATAGATAGTACCCAATGTTGATAGTTAACCTTTGTAGGAGGCAGTTGAGGTTAGAAGTAACCTATAAACAAGTACATGTGTAACTCAAAGGGGTACTAGCGATAATTCTAATGCAATTGCTCTCAATATCAACTTAGGGAAGGTTTTTAAAGAAGACAATAAGGGTTTGAATTAGAAAATGTGAATCTCTTTACTTATGGAGTTATTTCGTATTTATAAGAGCAACCAACAAGTTTTATCTAAAAGTGGATCATATCTTTAAGACATACTCTAAGTGTTATTGAGGGGATCTTAAGCCAAGTGCATGCTAGCTATGGAGTTTTCTTATCTAGTCGAGCTATTCCTACCTTATCTTCTTTTGACTCTATGGGATAAACTGGTATAGCATGGGCTTAAGGGCTTAGCCTCTAAGGGGCTAAGAGGTGACTAGAGCTTAGCAGATGTCTTTTAACCAAGTCTTAGAAGCTATTGGAAGCTCAATTTGTACTTTAGGAAAGTCATCTATAATGTTAGCAACTTGACCTAGATCATGATGAGGTCAACCTAGCTTTAGGTAGTATAGCCAAGGTTCTAAATAGATCAATCATGGGTTTCTAGGCCTAGCTTTTGCTTTAATGATGTTAGCCAAGACTTAGAGCTCCACATTTAAAATAACCTATTAACATAACCTAAAGACTATTTTGGCGAAAATTATAAGGCCAAAGTAAGTGAAAAATTCAACAAATGACTACATGTTCTATATTTGTAAATGTATGTTTAATGAAATTTGTTGTCATTGGGATGCAATTTAATGATAAGATGGTTTAAGGATATCTTAATTGTTTATGTAGTTGATAATTGTTGAAGTTTTATGCTTGTTCTACTTATTCTTATATGTAAATATATAGAAATTTGAATACCCATAGGCCAAAAGAGCCATCCAATTGGCTATTATATTTTCTCTTCAAATACATCGAGTTAGTTTAGTAATGGGATGGACAATTTTCTAACCAAAACTGTTATGGCCCTCTCTCTTATGTTTTTCTTCCCTTGTTTTATTAAATTAATTAGAAACCTATTCTATGATTCCAGTTTTGTATTTGAGCAATGAAATTGTAAATGACATAAATTGAATGGAATCCTAAAGGAGAACGTACGAAGTGGAATAAGTTATTAACTTTAAAATTGGATTCAAAATTTTCACTTAGGTGAAGCGTGAAATTGCTCCTAGAATATGGTATGTTCATGTAGAAACTATATTTCGACTTATGACTAATATCTCATTCAGGGATTTCTTTAAATATGAAGTAACATTAAGCTTTAGTTTTCATAACCTAACTTGGGTGTATATCATGGTAAAGGAAAAGAGAGCAAGGCAACGAAACTAAATCCCATTGATTTTTTCCCTAAACAAGCAAGCTTTATTATTGAATACATGAATTTGGTGAATGGAACATGATATAAGTTAGCTTGCTCATGCCTTGTACAGCAACAGATTAGTCCTTTAGGGAAGGGGTAGTTTTAATTCATCCTTATTCTATATGACATGGCAGCAGTTTTTCTTTTTTTTTTTTTTTCTTTTTAATAAAAGTAATAAATTTGTGCATTAGTGGCACAAAATGGTATTCTACTAATACAAATTATGAAAGGTAAACGGACCTAAAATAAAATTAAGTTAGCCCTTAAAAGATTTACTCTCTCTCTCTCTCTCTCTCTCTCTCTCATTTTTCTCTCTCCTTCTCATTCAGTCACTCTTTCTATTCTCTTGTTGAAAAAAAGCTTGTCAGGAAGCTTTAAGTTGCAACTTCTCCATCACCACTTTCTATTAACTAAAAATAATTTATACTTTTCTTACTATTTCCTTCAAGAGGTTAGTTATCACTTATCTATTAAGAAATGCTTCATTAGTATTAATACGCTATGTAGATCAATGAATAGTATATAAGTACCTATAAAATTTTAACATGTAAAAACATAATTAGTATTTTTAAAAATGTATGTCTTTTGAGAGCACGTATCGAAACTTTATTAGTACTTATACATCATTTATCATTCTACATGATGTGTAAGTATCATTGAATCTTTTTTCTATCTATCTATTTGTTTTGATTTGTTAATCATATTTAGGTTTCACATTTTTCCTATTCATTGATTTAGCTATATATGTGCAATGTTGTTGATTATGTTGCTTGTAATTAGTGATTTTCAAGCATAGTTGTAATGCTTTGGCCAATTTGTGAAGAATGTGTTGAAGTTATAGTTAAAACCTGGAATCTAAACCTATAAGAGCCCCTGATGGATTTTATGTTTCCATGAAAAAAAAGCAAGATAAAGGATTTTAGAATACTGATTAATGCTTGATTACAATTGCTTCCCTTGTTTTTTTCTTTCTCATGTTTTTCATTGGTCTAGTTTAGAAGTGATACTAATATAAGATCACCAGTGCTATAAGAAGAGATAAGGTAGGGGAATTATTATCTTCTTTCAGGTGGTGATATGAATGGCCATAGAGAGCAATTCATAAGATATCAAATGGGACTTTTTTTATTTGTAATGGTGAAGCCAAATGCATGTGTAACAAATAATGGCAATGGTGTATACACCTAACTAACCATACATTATGCCTTGTTGGTTTTTGTTAAATGAAATATAAAGAAATGTGTTACATATGAATTTAGGGGTTTCTATTAGTGATTTTATTTTTCTAGTGCATGAGGGATGAATGGATTGGTGATATAAGGTAGCTAAGGGAGAAGAAGACACTCATTTATAGGAGGTAGATGGCAAGTCAAATGATAATTTATTTTGTTTCTATATGTTTCAAATGCTAATAGAGTGCTTCATTTCATTTACTAGCCATCTTTATTATATTATACAAAAGTTTCATTATATTATCTAAATAGTTTTATTATATTAAAACCGAGAACTATTTATTGTTTGTGATATGACAAGAGTAAACCTAGAAGTGATATCATTATAATTATGATATTAATGCCTTTTGTTTGGTTTCAAGGCATTTAAGGCTTAATAAACTAAGATAATACTGCTTACTGTTCGAAGCCAAAAGTGAACATAACATAGAGCCTTTTTGTATTGCTTAATATATCTTACTATTGACTAAGGAATTGATTACTGGATCAATTAAATTCTTTAGGCTTTGGTTGTTTCTTTTGTTGGGAAACAGAGAATTGGTGTTCTTAATATGCCTTCCCTCTTGATTTTTTTTTTTCTATTCATTAATAGTGTTTGAGAGTTAAATTCTAATATTTTTAGTTTTGGTTACAAGGAGTGCCCGTGATAGCTGGTTAAAATTGAAAAGGAGGCTATATATAATGACCATTCGGAGATAGTTGTTTTGTTTTAGATAAATTGTTGACATTGAGTCCAAAAATAGTGAGGAGAGATCTATGGATAAGATTACTAAACATGTGGAATACAATAAAATGGAAGGTAATTGGTCATATATATACAACTTTCTTTTTATTAATGAGTTACTAAATTACATGTTCAAGTGTAACAATGCTTTACATTTCCTCTTTTATTAATAAGTTTTATCTATGCAATTTATAAAGGATGCTAACAAGAGGAACAAAAATGGAATGGACGGTTTATTTTAAGTATATTTTCTATTTGTAGTTTTGTATTATGCCATTAATATGAAATTTTCATATAATGTAAACTAAGGTAAATAAAGTTTCACCAACTTGAGTTGAGGTTTTTCTCAAGACTCATAAACATAAAGATAGGGTAAATGTAAATAAGGAAACAACTAAGGTTGTGGTATATTATCAATTAGTTATCTAAATTGAATCTCTTTCATTTTAATAAGTTTAATATGAGGTGTTTTCCTCTCAATAGGAAGAGATTAAGTATCTAATGCAACGTTATGAGGTGAATTTAATTAGGGAAATTAGTTGGAAATTTCTGCATTTTCTATGTTCTTTGGCCCAAAAAAGCTTTGTCAAATCTATAGCAAAGGAAAAGGTCCTACACCTAAAAACTATGGAAGAGTTGCCTTTTTTATGGTGTTTGTATAAGTTGAGAGTCACATAAGAAGGCACTTGATGACACCATCATTTTTGAGGAGTTAGCAAGATTACAATTGGATAAGATTTTGAAATTAAGGATTCAAGTGGCAACATTACTTGCCCTTTAACAAAAAAAGTTGTATCAATGTTCCTTGACCCAAATGCTTATGCCTGCAATTTCAAGTAATTCCTTAACTGAAAAAAATTATTTATTATTTTCTCTTCTTCTACTTTCTTAATGTAAAATACTAGAAGGGTACTTATTATTATTTTTTTCCTTATTTTTTGTAGTTTGAGTCTCAAAAGATGGGGCATTAGAAAGAGAATTGTCAAATCATTCAAAAGGACAAAAAGATTTGAATAACTAAAGAGAAAAGAATTAATATGGATCACAAAATGGTGGTGATGTTAAAGATGACTCTAACATAACGGTGAGTACTACTATACTCATATTAAATTTGTCTTAAACAATAACATATTATTGCAAACTAATTTATGGCCTCATTAGCATTCTTGAGTCACTAAAGGATTCCATGTAAGATGAGAATTTGGATAATATTTCATCTTAACTATAGAATCTATCCTTCAAAATGCTTTATAAGAATTTAGATCTTAGAAAACAATTATTCAAATAAATTTAAGGGTAGGTGTAAAGAGCATGCTACATCAACATAGATGTGGCATTTGGTGGTATTTAGCTTTATAATCCAAGTTGATAATGACGGTTTGATGTGTACATTTCAAGTTACATATATGAGTCTCTATCTTAATAATTAGCTTGGTAAAATCAAACTTATGTATAAGTGATATTTTTATTTTCTCTTTGACATTATAGTCATCAATAAATGTATCTATTAAATTGTCCTAGATTTTTATAAAGTAAGGTTCTATATCAAGCAATGTAGTGTAGTCACTTTGTCAGGAGCTTGGAGAGTATAGAGGAAACTAGCTAGATGTACAATTGTAGAGTTGTTTGTAGGATGATGGAGGGTATTGATTGGTATATAATAATGTAGTGGAAATAAACATTAACTTTTTACAATTTATGTGTATCTTTTGATTTCAGATATTGTTGCACTGTCATAGCTCATTCCAGAGAATAAAACATCGAAAGGAGACATATATGTGTTTAAAATTTGTTTCTATCTTGAATTAAATACTTTTTTTAATGAGAAATAAATTTAGACCTAATTCCAACAGTGGATTGTTTTTGAGGTGTTCTTAATATTAGCAATCTATAAAGCATTCATAGAGGAGAAAAAGCATATATAGCTAGCAATTCTAGGAACACATTTATGCTTTTCCTTTCTATTATATGAGAAAGAAAATAGAGGTAGATTAAAGTATGTATTATTTTACATTATTAGTAGTAGTTTTAAATTAGCATCAAATGTAAAAAATAGAAATGATTTAGAATAACTTCTATATTATGTCACCGGTGATAGTTTTAAGTTACTTGTATATAATTAATTTAATAGCTTTTAATAAATGTTATTGTAGTATATATATACCTTCACTTCTTACAATTATCACTATAGCATTGTATATACCTATATTAGAAAATGTGACGCTAATAAAACTTTAACGCTCTTGTATCCATAATAGTTTTACCCAATCACTAAATTAGTGGCCAATAAATATATGAATAAAATGTCTCTAAAAATTAAAACTCTTGTAATGTTATATTAGTTTAATATACTATGTTAATGTGATTAAACTTCAATATTGATGCAACTTTGCTTAAATGTTATAATATTTTCATGAAGAAATCTATGGGAATTATGGATAATTATTTTTTTTTCCCTTTTAGGGAAAGAAGGGTAACAATTTACAAGATTAATGTTACAATATTTTTATTTTATGGAATTTCTATTATGCTAAAACAATTCAAAATTCAAGAGAGTCATCATCAAATGTTTATAAGAGGAGCGTTTTTGTGAAACCTCAAATATTTATTAGTGGCAAAGGAAACTTATTTTCTACTCCATGCACATAAAGAATAACGGCTTATTCACTTGAAGGGAATAGTGATTCCATTAACCCTTGATTCCTTATTGAGACCTTATTACCATGTTTACTTCCAAGAGTTACGTTTCCTATCAAATTTCAATTCTTAAAAATAAGGAATTGGGATTCCTCATCTTAAGTGAAGAATTGGGATTCATGGCACAAAAGACCCTTACTACCCTTTCCTTTTCATCACAGAACAACATAACACAAATATACCATCACCATATAAAACCACCATTCAGCGACCAAGATACCATGATTACACACCAACTAACCACCATCAAGACACCAATCGTCGCCACCATGTAACCGTTATCCATCTATGTTAGCCATGAACACTTAAAACAAAGATGTAACTAAGCATGAATAGGACCTTCCTCTCTAACCAATGGACCAACAACCAAGCAACGATGATTGACATCTTCTTCTTCGGCAATGATAAACCCAATAAGAAGAATAATGATGATTTAGCTTGCTTTTCTCCAGTAACAATAAACCTAACAAGAACACTAACAATGATTTAACTTGTTCTTCTTCGACAATGATGATTAAACCTTCTTCTACGATTGACGAAGATAGATCTACTAATATAGTGTTTGTTGCAACTTTTTCATGTAAAAAGATTTGATTTTTACCTTCTTGTTGCCAAGATTTTGTGCTTGAAAAAGTTTTAATTTTTTTGCACATTGTTTGATATTTATCCCTTTTTGATCTTGCTAAAATGTTAAGTTCTTAAATTCAAAGTTTAATCAATGAAATCTGTAACTCTATACATGTTTTGGCTTCTACTATTGTTGTATCAATCTTGGGAAGAAGATGAGAGAGATAAGAGAGAGGGATACAGTAGAGGCTATGGAAAGAGATAAAGTAAGGGTAAAATGGTAATATGAAATTGTATTACCTTTTTATTCTTTTAGGCATGTTTTATTCAATTGAACATTATAATGGTTATTGTAGGACTATTCAATTTCAAATGAATAGAAATGCTATTAAATAGTTATTACATTCGATGAAGTAAACATGCCGTAAATTACCAAAGGTTACAGATTACAATGTTATACAACAAGTGCTTAACTATTACCCTAGGGGGCAACAGGACCATTATAAGCAATAAATAGCCTACATTAAGAGGTGAAAATTGCATTATTGATACAATTTTAAAACAAGTGTAGTATTATCATACTATTATTCATTAGAGAGTAGAAAATGTTAACTTTACGAACATATTGGAAAAGTAATGATTCAATGACTCATGTGTACTAGGCAATAACACAATGAGTTTCAAATGTTCAACAAATGCTCAAAACACCTTGGACATCATTTATAGAGTTTGTTAGGGGGGAAATTAGGGGGCAATTTTGGTACTTATGCTTAGTGTAATCTAATACTAGATACCAACTCTTTTTAGCTGATAGTAGGGGTTAAAGAGTTGAACCAAATTATTTATGGGTGTTTTAAGTGCATCTAGCTTGATAAGCTTAGAAGAGGGATAATTTGACTAATTCGTCTGCTCTCGACTTTTCTTGGTTGTTCTGCAAGCATTCTAAGCCTTTCAATAGGCCCCATTGTTTAAATAAGTCCTTATAAGGTTATTTATAATTTTATTAAGGTCGAGCTATATCTAACTCATTAAAAGGATCTATCCATATAAAGGACTAAGAGGAGTTATTAACATATTAAATGAATCCTTCTCATCTATTAATCATCAAAATGATTTAATGGATGTTGTGATTAGCTCAACTCATTTGTCAATTTTTAAAGCCATCCAATAATTGATATTGAGCTTTCTCCTTCTCATTTTGAACATTTAGAGCATTGTAAAGATTTCTAGAAACACCATCGCTTTGCTAAAATCTATCTATGAATGATCAAAACAAAAAATTCAAGAAAAAAAATCGAAGAATGATAAAAAACAACTAAGGGTGATTTTCATCACACATGCATTTTAGACAATCAAGTTTGTTTGTTCTTTCTCTGCGTCTATCTCTAAAATTATATCTTCACATGTCATTAGCTTAAGGTTTCTTAAGATCATTCATCATGCAATTTGATAATTGGAAAAAAAAAAATGGTCATAAGCTTTTCTATGAATTGCGATTTGAAATTTTATTGTCGTTTGTTTATATCATTTACTTGATTTATTTTAAAACATTATTTCTTGTTATTACTTCTCTTGCACAAAACAGTAAACCACAAAGTAAACTATGCAAAAGTTTGAAAAAGAGTAACAGGAGACACCATACTTAAGAAAATGCGAGTGAATTCCATGAAGAAAGGCAGAGATGCATGGCCTCATGGCCATATACGAGGACGAGGATGGTCTATGGCCATCAGTAAAACATAGAGTAAGCTAAACATATGAATGATAGCAGAAGAAGAAATGCTGATCTTATTTTTCGAGTAATGGCCATCATATATCCAAGAACACACATATATTCTAGTTCTCGGTGGGTGGTTTATGTGGTGGCTTGGGTCCCTTGCCCTTTTCTGGCTTGTCCTCCTTCTTTTGGGGTTTGTCTTCCTTCTTTGGAGGCTTGTGCTCAGGGAAACCCTTCTTAGCGTCCTCAGTTTCTTCCATGAGAATGTGACCCTCATGTGGTGGCTTTTTCTCTCCCTTACCTTTGCATGGTTTCTTCTCATCCTTCTTTGGTGGCTTCTTTACATCTTCGCCCTCCTCAATGAGAACGTGGCCGGGATGAACCTTATGTGGTGGTTTCTCATGCTTTGGTGGTACCTTGTGGCCAGGAAAATGCCTGTTGGCGTCTTCTTCCACTTCTTCCGCTAGAAGCATGTGACCGTGGTGGTAGTGATCATGGGGTGGCAGTGGCTTGTGTTTAGGTGGCATCTTATGCTTTTGCGAATCTAAATCATCGTCAACCTCTTCGGCAAGAATGTATCCAGGATGATGATCGTGTGGGGGTTTCTCATGTTTTGGATGGTGCTTATGAGAATCCTCCTCACTGAATTCTAGTAGACGTCGACCTGGGTGGTGTTTGTGTGGAGGTTTGTGTTCTTTTGGTGGTTTTTCTTTCTTGCAAGGGTGGTGGCCGTCGGCCGATACAATGGTAATAAAAAGGAACACCGCCAATGATAACAGTAGGAAGTACTTGAAAGACATTTTAGTTTGGTGGGTGTGTATGTTAATTTCAGTAGTAGGCAGTGAGTGATGAAGTAAAGCGTCTGCATGGCGGGTCGTTATATGGTAGTTGTATATGGACTTATGATGTCACCAAGGATGTCAGCATAAGGATAAACAATTGGATGAGACAAGCCAATGCAAGCAATCTTGGGCCTACGTAGCAGGAAATGTTGAAAAATTCACGTTATACATATTTTGCAGTGTTTAGGTCGGCACCCCGATGACTTTATTGCCTTTTTCAACCGTCGCCGCTTTCAAATTATGGATAAATAATATGAAATATGAAAATAAATCCCCTAAAGTTAATATTTTTTAAAATAATTAAAGTTATAAAAGTAATAGTTAAATTGTTTAGATTTTTAAAATATTTCATGATATTATTGTGACATCATATTTTCTAAAAAATTTAATTAATAACAACTGTTACTTTTATAACTTTAAAAAATTTTAAGAAATATGAAATTTAAAAAATCCAAATCTACTAAATATTCTGTTTAGTGTGATCAAAGACTTTCTACTCAGTGAACTTAACGGAGACACTCTTTGTTTTTCCAAAGTGTAGAAGCTGTCACGGAATTCAAATATTTAAGACGAGTAGCGCATTTGTCGATAATTAGTAAACTAAAATTGAGTACTGTATGGAAACATGCTGACTTAGTTTAATGCAACTTCAACGTAAAAAGAGGGGGAACAATTGAAAAATAGATATGAACATCCATAAATTGGAATAAAAAATGGCTCGGACAGAGAGGTGATGTCACTGCCGATATCAGCTGGAATAGTGACCCTTTGATAGCTAGAAATCGGACAAATTATCATCTTAAGAGGAAGCAAAAGTAATCGACATTCGATTTTAAAAATAGAAACAGTGTGAAATCTGGATTAAATAACCTTCTAAGCACTTTTGGTACAGTTTTATGAGAGCTTCTCTTTTTGAATAAAAAAAAAATCACAACTTAGAAAAATAAATGAACACAAATTCTAGATTTCTTTCTACATCGATTCGATAGTCCATTTCTGGATCACATAGCAGCGGTCTAGGCATGTGGCATTGCCATTATAATCCTCCTTACGATTGATTTCGCCGGTATAGGGACTATGTCCTAACGAGAACATGTTTTGGCAAGTATACCTTTCTCCAAGTTGTAACACGTCCGTATTCGCCCAATTTCCTGTTTAAATGAAATGAACGGATTTGGTAAGAAAATAAAATAAATAAATAAAATGATTGAAGTTAAGTTTATTATAACTTAATAGTATAAATATTAATCTTTTAACTGAATGGATCGGATTTAAATTTCTTATTTCTTAAGTTATAATATAATTAAAAAAATAAAATGATTAAAATAACATAAATAATATCAATGTTGTTGAGAAATATAATAATAATAATAATAATTACTTATATGCATATGATTGATGTAATCCATTTATCCATTACATAATAGGGAAAAAATTGCCTTTTTGCTGGTATGGTTTTGCATACGTTTAATAATCCATTGGACTTTCGCAAAATCATTTTCCAATTGATAAATCTCAGTAGTTTTATTCCAAGGAGTTTCGGTTCTGTGGTTAATCACAAACCCTTTTCATGTTGGTAGGTATTCTTGGATCGCCTACCTTATACCATCTGTTTATTAATATTAATGTTATTTATAGATTGCTGATAGTGTTTATTAGGTTACTTAGATCCAGGCCACGATAATTTTTGGCACGTCGTAATAAATTTTCATAAACTGCAAAATTGTTAAAAAATAATTCAAATTTTAGGAAATACATGACTATATTATTATTTTATACGAGAACTTCTTCGGTCATTTTCACTATTTTTTTGGAACTTGTATTGCTACTTATCTCATCATTCATTTAATATTCATTAAATCTAAATTGTTAATAATAAAATTAATTTAATAATTTATATTTAATAGATATTAAATGAATAGTAAAATAAGGAGTGATATAAGTCTTATAAAAATAATTGACGGAACCATAAAAAAATCTAGTAAAATCTCATTGGATACTATTCTTTCTTACTTTTCCTCGTGGAGAGTAAAATATGTTTGATGGACTTCTTATAGGTATCTCATCTCGACAAGGAGAACAATATAGACGTTTTCAATCTTAAATATGCAAGCTATATTATCTACAATTTGTTAGAAACCTTGAAGTATAATATAAGAATTGCGTATTCACATTTTCTTTATGAGATTTACACCATATTGGAAAAATAAGATAAACTTAGTGAGGAATCTTAAGAAAATTTACACAATTTTTCTTTTCAGTGATCAACCGTATTCAATATTTCATTCGACCCGTGTGCACGATTATTTTTCGTCGTGATTTGCATGAAGCTAACCAGCATGTTACCTGTGCTAGAACGCAAGAGGGCGCAGTGAATATAAAATGAACGCAACAAGAGAGGGATTAAAACAAAAAAAAAGAAGAAGAAAAAGGTACAAGACTGTCTATTGAAAGTTTCAAGGGTATTATAACGTGCCAATGAATCTTTTTTTCATTAATATACCATATGGTTTAATTGGTAGTATATAACAATTGATAAAATTTTAACATATAAAAATATAAATCATAATTTTTTAAAAATTAGATATTATTGTTGATACTCTTATATACTATTCATCAATAAATAGTTTTTTTAACTAGAAAACGACGATGGTTGAAAAAAGATGGTAAGGGGATAAGAGTGCGGAACCCTACCGAATCTCTGCAGCGTGTATTTTCAACATTTCCAACTACGAGGGTCCTACACTGCTTGCATGGGGTTGTCACTTTCAATTCTTTATTAAAGCAATGAGTCTTAACTAAGGATACGTCCGATTAAGGAATGCATGCACCATAAATTCCAAAGACACGCTGACATCCTTAGTGTCATCATAAGTCCATCTACGACCACTATATATACACCCCCATGCACACTCTTCACCTTCACTTCGTCACTCATTACCCACTACTAAAACTTAACATACACACCCATCAAACTAAAATGTTTTTCAAGCACTTCCTAGTTTTATCTCTTACGGTGTTCCTTCTTACCACCATTGTATCGGCTGATTGCCACCACCTTTACAAGAAAGAAATACCATCGAAAGAACACAAACCTCCATACAAACATTACCTAGGACGACGTCTGCTAGAATTTAGTGAGGAGGATTCTCATAAGCACCAACCTAAACACGAGAAATCTCCACACCATCATTATCCCGGACACATTCTTGCCGAAGAGGTTGATGATGAATTAGATTCATGTAAACATAAGATGCCACCAAACCACAAGCCACCCTAGGATCAACACCACCATAGCCACTTGCTTTTTTGGAAGAGCAATTGGTGGAAGAAAACTCCCACAAGCTGTAACTTGTCCCTAATTTCTATTGACATAATAGGCGTTTTGGAACTTATAACTTGTCTAAAATCCACAAAAGAATAACATGAAACTTGTCAATTCATAAACTAATAATCTTGAATTTAAATAAGACTGAAATAATATCCACTCAAACTCCATAACCTAACAATAGGAGTCATAGGCGACTCCATAACCATATAAGTGCCAATAAGCAATTCCAAAAAAAAAAAAAAGTAATTAAAATCTTAAGTCTACTTCTACAATTAAACTATGGCACCCCAGCTCTATCCTCAAAGCAGTAATAATCGCTCTGCTCATCATAATACAGATAGTCAAATCCATAATTCTCTGCATAAACCTTATCATTAACCTCATGACCTATCCTTGCAATTGAAAAATAACAATCCCTATATGGTGAACCAAAGCCCAATACAGGATACCATTCACATATGTATGTAATACAAGTATTAGTCAAAACACACACATAAATAACGCTACTAAATACAATAAGCAATAGATTTAATATTTTATTTAAGTCCATAACCATCATAGTCTCAACGTTCTAAGATTTAGGATTACTCATGACCCTTAATAAGCAATATGTATAGATACTACATAAGTATTGGTATTGGGTACTCTCCAATACCCGAGTGTCATAAACTAACTTAGATTTATTGGGTCTTTTCAATGTAAGACTCTATCGGAGATAGTGTCGCACAAAGATCGCTAAGTACCTCACTAACACCATTGGACCCGACTAGTGGGTGGTTGAAGCTAAGCACAAGTAGCACTGTTAATTAAGTCTGATTTTCAATTAAGTCCGGTTTACATATATACTAGCCTAACACACACATTTAACAAACTGTATCTCGTACCTAGAGTTCCTATCCCAAGATGATCTAGCACCACGCATTCTCTAGTACTTGTCTAAGATATACAAGTTAACTTAAAAATTAATAGTTTCACAACTCAATACTTTTTCCTCCTTAACTTTGCCTTCAACTCCATACTCTAAGTTTCTAAACCGTATTCCATATTTCTTCTCAACATCCTCCTAACATAAACATACGTGATGCCAACATTTACACCAGTCTTAGCATGTTGTCCCACATGTATACCCATAGTGCACATCGCCACTCCAATCCATGTGTACACACACAAACTACTTGAAAACACAACTTTCACACATTTACACACAAAGAAATTTCATAACATACCTATACCCATATAAGACATGATACACGCACACTACACATCTCAATACTACTTCGTGACATCATCAAGATACAATTACATCACAACTGCATCACCACCACCACACTAATAGTAACAATAGCTCCATTCTTAAAACCTAAAAGGAACCCTACAAGCATAAATTAAAAAAGATGGAATGAGGATAGAAGGATAACTTACTTAATTAAGGAGGAAAGACTAATTCTTATTGAATTCCTCTTTTAAGAACACAGATCTTGATTCAAGAATTGGGGTTTAGATAAGTTTTGCAAATTCTTTGGAAGGTAACGTAAGTTTCTGTGAGAGGGAGTTTTGGTAACTATAATGTATGTTTAGATGATTAAAGGAAGTGTAAGTCCTCCTTTTTTTTTCCAGACTAAAATGCCCCTAGCATTAATGTGTAATCACAAGCCATACTGATGTATGAAACTTCTCCTGTAATCGTTTTGCCCTTGATACTTAATTCTTAATTACGAGTCATACCAAAGGCTAAATATAAAAAATAAATATATAAAATTTCTTATTTCCTTTAATTCACTCAAATTAATTTATTAATTATTTTAAACTCGGGTTTTATAGTTTTCCCCCCCTCAACAAAACTTTTGTCCACGAAAGTTTACATACTTAAGTCCTCAAATAGTTCTGAATACTTACTCTTAATCTCCTCCTCAAGCTCCTAGATTGCTTCTCTTTCCGACTAGTTAGGCCATTGAACTTTGACGTAAGGAATAGTCCTTCTCCTTAGTTGTTGTACTTTAGTATCGACTATCCTTACTGGTCGATCCACTATCGTTATGTTCGATTGCAACTTTAGCGACTCTAAATCTATTACTTGCACATACGGCTCTTCTATGTGATATGGACTAGGTTTCTTATATTTTCTCACCATAGACACATGGAAAATGTTGTGCATACCCTCTAACCGTAGTGGAAACTCCAACTTATAGGCCACGTTGCCAATCTTTTCTATGATTTTGTAAGGGCCTATATACCTCGATTTCAACTTACCTCTCAAGCTGAATCTAACCACACCCTTGACTGGGGAAACTCTCAACAATACCTTCTCACCCACTTAGAACTCTAGAGGGAGATGCCACTTATTGGTGTAACTCTTTTGCCTACTTTAGGCAGTTTGCATCCTCTAACGAATTATCCTAATCTTGTCCGCTGCTTCTTACACTAAGTCTGGTCCTACTAACTGTCTCTCACTTACTTTATCCCAATGAATAGGTGATCTACACTTCCGACCATAAAGTTCTTCAAACGGAGCCATTTAAATGGTGGCTTGGTAGCTATTATTATAAGTAAACTCAACTAAAGCTAAAAGCTCATCCTAATGTTTGCCAAAGTCCAATGTATGCGCTCTCAACAAGTCTTCTAGAATCTAGATGGTACGCTCTGACTGACCATCTATTTGTGGATGGAAAGCAGTACTAAACTACAGTTTAGTACCTAAAGCTTTTTGTAAGCTTCTCCAGAAGTCACTAACAAACTGGGTGTCCCTATCAGATGTGATAGACGCTAGTATCCCATGTAATCTTACTACTTCTTAAATGTATAACTAGACAAGCTTTCCTAATTGATACTTGATATTTATGGAGATGAAATGTGCAGACTTGGTCAACATATCTATTATCACCCATATAGCATTATGTTTTACTAAAGTTTTTGGTAGGGTAGTAACGAAGTCTATGGTTATATGCTCCTACTTCTATTTTGGTACTGGTAAAGGTTGTAATTCACCAGCTACCTTTGATGCTCGATTTTAATTAGCTGGCAAGTCTGACATCTGTACACATATTTTTCTATTTCTCTCTTCATATTGTTCTACCAATAGTGATCTTTCAAGTCTTTATACATTTTTGTGCCCCCCGGATGAATGGAATAGGCGGAGTAGTGCGCTTCTTTCAAAATCTCACTTCTTAAACTTAGCTATGCTAGTATACATAATTTGCCTTTAAACTTCACAACTCCCTCAATGTCTACTGTAAAGTTTGGAGCTTTCCCTGCTCCTATCCTATCATTGATCTCTTGGATCCCTTGATCTTCTAACTGTATAGCTTTAATTTGATCTATTCAGGTGGGCTATACCCTCAAACTTGCCAATCTAGCTCTAACCTCTCTAGTCAACACCTCTAACTCAAGTTAACTCATTTTCTTGAGTAATGACCTCTGAGTAGTGATCAAGTTAGCTTGATTTTCTTGTCTTTTCCTACTTAAGGCATCAACTACCACATTGGCTTTACCTAGGTGATACTAAATATCTAAGTCATAGTCCTTGATTAGCTTTAGCCAACACCTCTACTTCATATTTAAGTCTTTTTGAGTGAAGAAATACTTGAGGCTCTTGTCATTTGTATATAGCTTATACCTCTCTCCCATTAGGTAGTGTCTTTAAAGTTTTAATGCATATACCACGGTTGTCAATTCTAGGTCATGAATTGGGTAATTTTTCTCATATAGCTTAAGCTAGCGAGACGCATATGCTCTTACTTTACCATTTTGCATAAGAATACACCCTAACCCTTGTATGGAGGCATCATTGTAAATAACAAACTCTTCCCCATTGTAGGGTAAGGTCAATATCGGGGTTGTTACTAATCTGTCCTTCAATTGCTGGAAGCTTACTTCACAACTATCATCTTATACAAACTTTACCCTTTTTTAAGTCAACCAGGTCAAAGGTGTTGCAATCTTAGAAAAGCCCTCCACAAACTTCCGATAATATCTAGCTAACCCTAGAAAACTTCTAACCTTTGATAATGTAGTAGGTTTGGGCCACTCAATAATTGCCTTTATTTTCTCTAGGCCTATAGCTATACCATTTTGATTTACTATATGACCTAAGAAAGCTACCTGCTCTGACTAGAAGTCACCTTGCTAAACTTAGTGTAAAACTTTTCTTCTCTCAACTTTCCTAATACAATCCTCAAGTGCTCTTCATGTTCTTCCCTATTCTTGGAGTAAATAAGGATTTCACTAATAAAAACAACAACAAACTTATCAAGGTACTCCCTAAATACTTGATTCATGAGGTCCATGAACGTCGCTGGAGCATTTGTCAAACCGAAAGGCATTACCAAAAATTGATATAACCCGTATTTGGTTTTGAAAGCCGTCTTCTTTACATCCTCAGCCTTAACTTTCAATTGACAATACCTTAAACGCAAGCTTATTTTAGAAAAGACCTGTGCACCCTGCAATTGATCAAAGAGGCCATCAATCCTTGGAAGGGGATACTTGTTTTTTATCGTGACCTGATTCAACTCTTGATAATCAATGCACAGTTGCAAACTTCCATCCTTCTTTTTCATAAACAGTACTGAAACCCCCCAAGGTGATGAGCTAGGCTTAATGAAGCCATTATCTTATAGCTCTGCAACTGCTTCTTAAGCTCTACTAACTCGATAGGCACCATCTAGTAAGCTTGTTTTGAAATAGGTTTTGTCCTTAGAACTAGATCAATTTTGAATTCGACTTCCCTATTAGGTGGAATACTTGATAAGTCTTCAGGAAACACATCTTGATACTCTTGTACTACTGGTGTCAAATGTAACTTTGACTCGGGTTTGCACTCTTTTGCTACAAAGGTTGCTGTAGTAGGCCTTTCCCATAACTTGTATAAAATACATAGAGTTGGCCTTTGAGTTTCAACTTTATAATTGAAGGGTACTCCTCCTAGGGGTTGAAAGGACTTTACTCGATTGTAACAATCGAGTGTAGCATGGTACTTTGACAGCCAATCTATCCCCAGGGTGACTTTAAAATCTGATAATTCCAACACCAATAAGTCTCCTGCTAAAACCCTTCCCTCAACCATTATCTCCATATCCTTACAAATTTGATTTAAAACCATTCCACTCCCTAACGGGGTATTCACAGCTAAACAATTATCCAAGACAGAAACATGCAAACCACACATATGTACAAAAGACTCAGCTATACATAAGTGGGTAGCACCAGTATCAAAAAGTGCATAAACACTATAGGATAGGACAAAGAGCATACTTACCATGGTATCTATATCATAGGTTGTGTCTTGATGCTGAAGGGCAGAGATGCGAGCTGAAGCTCTTTATCGTAGGCCAACCTACTAAGGACGAGTCACCCTAACCCTAAGAATTACTTAGGGTCTCACAACTAGTGTTCCCTAAGTTGCCTGGCTCCCTGTATCCCTACAATTTACCATACAATGTCCTCTTTGGCTATAATTATAACAAAACCCCTGTTTTAGGATGATAGACTCTCCGTAATCCCTACTTACATGTCTTATCTTCCCACATAGAAAGCATGCTTCTACTACCCACTTACAAGTTGACACTTCATGAGGCCCAAAACATCGTGTGCACTTCATAACTGGTGCAGTCGCTCTCGTCTAAATTGGTGCTAGTAGTGTCGCAGGTTTAGGCTGCACTACCATTGGCTTGTCTCCCCCTTCTTTGATAACCACCCTTGGAATTGGCCTCTTTGCTTTGTCTAAGCCTGGCATCACATAACTTGGCATAGGCCTTTTCCCTAAGGCTACCCTTGTCTAATGAGCTAATTGATCTTGCTTTCTCTTCATAAGTTGCTCTAAACACTTAGCCTTATCAACTGTTGCTGCATAAGTTATAAGTTGAAAGGCTGCAACCTTCTCCTGTGGCTTAAGCTCTAACCCATGAACAAACCTGTTAATCCTTGACTGTTCATCCTTCATAGAAGCTTCGAGAATAAAATGGGCCAACCAACCCAATTCGGCCTCATAGGCTGCTACAGTCTTACTCTCTTGCTAGAGAGTCTGGTATGCCAGTTGCATCTGTTCTCTCATACTAGAGGGAATGAAATGCTAAAAAAATCTATCATTGAACCTCTCCTAAGTCTATGCCCCCAACTCAAGCTCTGTGCGCGAAGCTCCATTCCACCATTTCAATGTATCTCCCTTTATCATAAACGATGTATAGTCTACTTTCTTATTATGTGGAACCTCAACCATGGCAAAAGCTTTCTCTATCTACCTGATCCACTCTTTAGTAGCAATAGCATCATTAAGCTGAGGATCAAACTCCTTAGCCACTTTCAGGAAACGGTCCATCCTAGGTTGTTGGATTGCTTGCCTCTCTTGACACCAGGCATCAGCATTAGCCTAGATCATTTGTACATCTTGTGTAATTTGCTCTTATTGTTAGATTGTGGCACTTACTAGAATGTTCATAGCATTCAGTAATTACGCTGCATCGACCTCCATAGGTTTGTACCCCTATCGATCCTATTGCCTCCGTGTGTTAGGTAATCCATAACCTCCCTGAGTACCTTGTCCTCCTTACACATTCTGACCACTTTGAGCTCCTTGCCCTTCTGTTGGGTACACTTGAGGTTGAGAAGAACTTGAACCTACTCTCCTAGGCGGCATTCTAAGGATGGAACAAAGGTAATCAACTAAAAGAAGGTTATTAGACGGGTAAACAAAAGAAATAATGAATGATAAGGCAACAAGGAACACTAATTGGACATAAGGTAACTTAAAAACAAAATTTAAATATTTAACAGTTTATTCTCGGATTCAAGCCTAACCTTTAGCTACCCGAGCTTCCTTTTCTTCTTCTTCTTCTTCTTCTTTCTTTCTCTTTCTCCCATTTTTTTTTTTTCGTCTATTACATCTTTACTAGTTACGGCTGTAATGGAGGGGTAATCACTCTTAGATGTTCAATCACGACCATGAAGAAGAGTGAAAATTTCACCCTAGTAATGATCACTCCCTTGATTACAGTTGTGATGGAGGGGGTGATGGCCATTGTTCACACAATTCTCTCTTATTATGCCTGTGATGAAGGAGGTGATGGGCACTGATCACTTGATTCTTGTTAATCACGCTCGTAATGAAGGAGGTGATTGGTTCTGATCACTTAAATGCTATCCACCTATGAGTTATCATTCTTGTTTCCCCAAAGATCTTTAACCTAGTCTTTGATACTACTAAAAGCTATAATGCCCCGAAACCAAGGACGTCATAACCCCGCCATGTGTCCTCAATTTCTACTGACACGTCAGGTGTTTTGGAACCTGCAACTTGTCTAAAATCCACAAAAAAATAACATGAAACCTACTAATTCATAAACTAACAACCTTAAATTTAAATAAGAGTGAAATAACGTCTACTCAAACTCCATAACATAGCAACAGGAGTCATAAGCGACTCCATAACCACATAAGTCTCTATAAGCAATTCCAAAGAAAATAATTACAATCTTAAGTCCACCCCTATAGTTAAACTATGGTGCCCCAGCTCCATCCTTAAAGTAGTAATAATCTCCCTGCTCATCACAGTATAGATAATCAAATCCATAGTCTTCCGCATAAACCCCATCATCAACCTCATAACCTGTCCCTACAACTGAAAAATAACAATCCTCATAAGGTGAGCTAAAGCCTAGCACAGGATACCATTCACATGCACATGTAACACAAGTATCAATCAAAAAGCACACACAAATACCGCTACTAAATGCAATAAGCAATAGATGTAATGTTTCATTTATGTCCATAACCATCACAGTCTCAGCGTCCTGAAACTTGAGGTTACTTATGACCCTTAACAAGCAATATATGTAGATATTACATAAGTATTGGTATAGGGTACTCCCTAACACTCGAGTGCCATAAACTAACCTAGATCTACTTAGGTCCTTTTAAAGTGGGACTCCATCGAGGATAGTGTCGCATAAAGATCGCTAGGTGCCTCACCAACACCACTGTACCTGACTAGTGGGTGGCCGAAGCCAAGTACAAGCAGTACTATAAATTAAGTCCAATTTTCAATTAAGTTCGGTTTGCATATATACTAGCCTAACACACACATTCAACAAACTGTATCTCTACCTAGAGTTCCTATCCCAAGGTGATCCAACACTACACATTCTCTAGTACTTGTTTAAGATATAAAAGTTAGTTTAAAAATTAATAGTTTCACAAGTTAATACTTTTTCCTCCTTAACTCTGCCCTCAACTCCATACTTTAAGCTTCTAAACTATATTCCATATTTCTTCCTAACATTTTCCTAACATAAACACATGTGATGTCAACATTCACACCAGTCCTAGCATGTTGGCCTACATACATACCTATAGTGCACATCACCACTCCAATCCATGCATACACATACAAACTACTCGAAACCACAACTTTCACACATTTACACACATAGAAATTCCATAACATACCTACACCCATACAAGACATGATACATGCACACTACACATCCCAACACCACTTTGTGACATCATCAAGATACAATTACATTACAACTGCATCACCATCTCCACACTAATAGTAACAACACCTCCATTCCTAAAACCTAAAGGAACCCTAAAAGCATAAATTGAAAAAGATAGAATGAGGATTGAAGGATAACTTACTTGATTAAGGAGGAAAGATTGATTTTTGTTTAATTCCTCTTTCAAGAACATGGATCTTGATTTGAGAATTGAGGTTGAGATGAGGTTTGCAAATTCTCTAGAAGGTAACATAAGTTTTTATATGAGGGAGTTTTGCTAACTGTAAGGTACGTTTAGATGATTAAATGAAGTGTAACTCCCTCTTTTTTTTTTGGGGACTAAAATGCCCCTAGCATTAATGTGTAATCACAAGCTATACCGATGTCTGAAACTTTTCCTATGACCATTTTACCCTTGACACTAATTCTTAATTACAAGCTATACCAAAGGCTAAATATAAAAATAAATAAATAAAATAAAATAAATTTCTTATTTCCTTTAATTTGCTCAAATTAATTTATTAATTATTTTTAACTCGGGTTTTACGTAAGCAATTTCCTGCTCATAAGGTACTACTAAAGCGTGAGAAACCACTACACAAGGGTCATCCCAGTTACCTTCTCATTGAGGAGAGCGAAGATGCAAAGAAGCCACCAAAGAAGGAAGAGAAGAAACTATGCAAAGGTATAGGAGAGAAAAACCCCCCCACATGAGGGTCATATTCTCATTGAAGAAACTGAGGTCGCTAAGAAGGTTTTCCTTGAGCATAAGGGTCCAAAGAAGGAAGATAAGTCCCTAAAGAAGGAAGACAAGCAAGAAAAGGGCAAGGGACAGAAGCTACTACACAAACCACCTACCGAGAACTAGAATATATATGTATTCTTGGATATTTGATGGGATTACTAGAAGAATAAGATCTGTTACTCTTCTTTTTATAGTTGTGCATGCTTGAGTTTAGTTTAATATGTGCTTTAGGATTGGTTATTGAGCATCCTCATAGATGGTCACCCATCTCTACCTTTCATGATGGAATTCACTTTAGCTTTAATATATATATATATATATATATATATTGCATGGCATTTCCTATTGGCCTTACCTCCTCTAATATTTTTCTTGAATTCCTCTAATATCATATGTAAAAAATGGTACTATTAAAGCTATCACACTCATATACACATGAGAATTTGAAAAATATTGATAAGATGTTAAGAAAATGGCTTAGGCCAACATATATAAGGTTAGATCTTAAAGGATCTCAAGCTAGTAGTAATCTTTCTAAGTTAAACAAAACAAATATTTGTTTGTTGAGTGAAAGTACATTGGAGTTGTCAAACATTAGAACTCCCCTCCCCTTCATAAGTAGACCTTATAGACACCATTTGAACCTTGGAACATGAAATATCAATTTTAAATATAGGGTTGTAAATACATTATCATTTGGTTATTAACATTCTTCGAAATTATGATGGAATTGACTATTTATGTTTTAAATAAACTTGCTCAAACTCCCTTACCCTTCTAAAGTAGTTAAGGTTATAATTATAACATAGGCATCTTTTCATGGTAATTAATCTATAATTATCTATGAGTAGTAAAACCAATTTTATTACTAAAATTGAACTTGTGATTTTCACACTTTCCAATTAATGTCACAATCCAAAACATCAATCGCATTAAGTATGTATACTCTTACGACAATCTATCAAAATCTTATTTTAGTTTTATTCAAATCATTGAATCTTTTCTAAGCATCTCAAGTTTTTAATTCAACTAAAAATTATTGATCAAGCAAAAATCAAACAAATAATGAACATGAAAAGAAAAAACTTCAAATATCACATACAAAAAAATAAGTATGTATCTATAAAAGGAATGATGTCCTCTCATCTTGACCTGAACCTTTGCCTTAACCCAGCTCTTCTGAATTGCAAAAAGAGATGATTTAAACCAACAAAAGATTTTGAACTTGAATCTATTTTTGAGCTAACAACTCCTTTCATTTCATAGAACCCCAAAAGTATGGAAAATGTAAAGTTTCCTACAAATCATGATTAGTTGTATGGGGAACATGTATGTGGAGGCTTTCTCTCTTAATGAGATGCATGAAGTGGAGGAATATAAGGGTGATTCAACCTAATCACAACAATCTACAAAGGATGATTAGTCTTTCGACCCAAGTATTAAACTCTTATTTATTTCATAATGAGAAAAGGCAAATTGGGTCAAAATAGAGAAATTCTATCATCATTAAGTTATATAGTGCTTCTTTAAGATATAAATTTTTATTTCAAAAGTTGAAGATAGATACTGATAAATCTCAAATAGAAAGGGTGAAATTTGCTTGCATTTGTGTGCAAGTCAATTTCCATTAACCATTAGTGCTTCAATTATTGTAGATGGTTGCCTTTATAAACATCAGTATGAGGGAATAAAATATTGTTATGTTACAATCGTAGGTGCATTAGACACAACGAGAAAATTTGCCCTAATTCCACTAATCACTCTATCAAATAGAATAAACAAGGTAATGGAGAAATTAATCAAAGTGATCAAGCCCCAAATAAATCAAGCCAACAGCAAGCTCCTAATAATAGCAATGAGCATGTTGTAATAAATATTGGGGCAATAAATTTACCTATGGAAGCTAACCCTGAAATTAAGCTTAAAAATGTCCTACAAAGGAGCTTTGATTATGGAAACTCTTACCAAGGTAACTATGGGGCTTGGGTTTAAGAAAAAGACAACATAGAAAAACTCCACTTCTAAGTAAGCTAATGATACAATTAAATTTTCTTAACTAAAGTCAAATCCTATAGATATACCTCATTAGAGCCTTAATGAAGGAAACCTTAAGGTAATATTGGACATTCCAAAAGCAATCGATTCTACATAAGTGAAAGAGGCTATAAATGGCCAAACAAAAGATGTGGAATGTGTAATTGTCAAATCAAATAATGACCTCAACTCACTAGGAGAAGAAGTGGTGTAGAAAACAATAATGTCCTTATGCAATTAGTTGACAATGATGATAGCTCTAAATACACAATAAATGTAGTGGAAAATTACTTTGCATTTAAAGTTGAAGAGCTAACAGAGATCTCTCCTTCTCATAAAATTAATTTAAAAAAGAAAACCTCTTCTTTTACATCTTCCTCAACTAAAATTTCAACTAGAGGAAATGGAGTACTAAGTCACCTTAACATTTAATATCAAAATGCTAAGGCCATACTTCGACCATCCATGGTTGGGGTAGTAGTAGAATCCTCAACCTAGACTAAGATAAACAAGTTCATAGAATTCTAGTAGAGTTCGTCAAGATTAAGAAAATCCCAAGGCACATAGTGATCCCTCACATGGTCCATACAAATGAAAGAGGTAAGTTTTGACCTTAGGCGACGTTTACAAATTTTGCAAAGGTAGCTAATTTTGGTATTATTCAGCCATGTTTATTAAATGTTGTAAAAAATACATTCTTGGTGATGTTGTCAAATATGAAATATAATATATTTACTTGTTTATAATATGACATCTATTATCTATATTATTTAAGCTCTAAGGGCTCTTATAACTAAATTTTGGTGTCTTTTGATGTTTACAGTTTTCATTTAAATTCTTAATTTACCCAAAAACCCTTCAATATGCTTTTGCTGTTATTAATCTAAAACCACTCTCTATCTTTGACCCTTTTCTAAGGCATGAAATTTTATGACACAAACATAAGTGCTTCGAACATGTATTACATTCTTACAATGCTACAATGTACCTTTTACGATCCTCTAGTTTAAGTAATACTAAAGATTCCCTTTTGTTGTTAGCAAAAGCTACATCATACAATTAGTCCCAATTTTATAGCATAGCAGGATGTACAATATTAATAAGGGCTTAGCTAAAAATTGACTTGAGAGCAGATATTAGAGAATGATATTATATGAGAAACAAAAGGAAAGGATAGATTAAGTTTCCTATAAAAGAAGTTTCTTGTTTTGCCCTTTAGAAACATATTAATTTACCATTATATGAGAAGGAAAAATACAGAATAAATTAAATTTCCTATTAGAAAAGGTTCTAGTTTATCGTTGAATATCTTTAAATTAAATTACTATAACACATGGTTTAATTGCTTTTCAATAAATTTGGGGATATAATTGTGATTAAAAGATATAGAGTACCAAATAGAAGATGTGGTCATATAAAACCATTTATTGTTAGCCATTATCGTGTAAATAAAATTACAAAATAATTTTGTTATTTATAAATATTACTTATATGATTTGCCAATGCCATCATAGCTTATGGCATCAATATTAGTCTCCCATTGAGGTAGACGAAGTTCAGATCCCTCCTTAATGTTGTAACATAGTTGGCCTAAAATTTATATATATATATATATATATATATATATACATATATGAAATGACTAAATAATTGATTATTTAAATTAAAATGCTTGAAAATGCAACTATGAAAGTATTTATGTTTTCACCTAAATTTGTAACTTAAAATTTTATAAATAGTGGTAGTAAAATTTAAATTTAAATTTGATAATTATCTTATATTATTTTAGCCTACCATATTCTTATCACTTTTATTGGTTATTTTAATATAAATCTTTTATGTCTAAAACACTAATGTATTTTGTGCTAATAATATATTAATTTCCAAAAACTTTAGCATTATCATAACTTTTGATTTAGAGAGCTTCTAGAATCTTGTTTTCTGTTTTGACGAGATTAGTCTATACTTCCATTACACCTTTAATTTAATGTTTATTATATCTTAACAATTAAATATAGAATTAGTTTATTGGTCTAAATTTAATGAACATTAAATTAAATATGAGATGAAGGGTTAGATTGATGTCGTAAAATATATGGATAGGATTATAGAAAATTTTTTTGTTTTAACTTTTTAAGTAATAGTTCCATCGAGAAATTGTCATTAAATGTTTAATTTTTTTAATAGTACTCCTTTATTCTATTATTGTACAATTTCGATTTAAGCCTTTTAAAGGTAGTACCCATTGAAAAAGTGCTATTAGATGTCTCATTTTTTAATAGTACTTCATAATTGTTTAGTTTTTTAAATGTTAAACCTTCATAAATTTTCAAAATTTGGATGGTATGCCTTCTTCATTGTGTTATTATACCTTTTTCATTCAACTTTTTAAAAATATAGTGCCTATTTGAGAAATTATCATTAGATGTCTAATATTTTTAATGCTACTTCATAATATAAATATGCATGTTAGGAAACTAATATTTATCATAATATATAATTTTGGAAACTAGTATGTTTTTTTTTTATTACCTTTCATCTATTTATAATTTATAATTTTTATGGGCTACATATTTTGATATTTATAGATGTTGAAAAATTGTGAATGGTCATATAAAACCAATAGTTACATTAGTAATATGTTAATTGTGTTAAACTTTCAAATGAAGTTATTATTTTATAATTATATATATTTTAAATTAAAATCCACATATATTATGGAGGATTAATTAGTTAAAATAATTCTCAAATACAATAACAGAGGCATTTGTTTGAGTTTGAGAAGATTAAAAATATATATATATATTTGCATGTTTCCTCTATTAAAGTTATGCAAGGCATTTAGCCACCCACAATTATCTTAATCATATGATCCCATTCTCCTTATCTTAAATTTATTAACTTGATGTGCTCTCTCTCTCTCTCTCTCTCTCTATATATATATATATATATATATATTTTTTCATGCACTCATCACAATATATGGTTTCATTAATACAAACTAGTGCTTCTTATTTTTAAATTACTAACCCATTATAAATAATAGACTAAAATATGATTAGAGTTATATTGAGTGAAAATTTAAAAATTTTGAACTTTACATTTCATAGATAATTATTCAAATAAATTTTAGGGAGGAATCAAGCTTGTTAAATATAATAATAATAATAATATACAAAATTTTGGAATTTAAAAAATTAAATAAACAAAGAATTTTTTTTAATAAGTTTTAGCATTCAAATATGATATATAGTTTAGCATAAAAGTTAGAACTAAAAATATTGTGTTTTCAAAATTGGATAGTTAATTAATAAAGAAATCAATATCAATGTCTCAAAATATAGAGCAATGACATGAAAATATTAACTTCAATGTATTTTCATATAATATAATAAATTTTAAGCTTTTCCATAACTCTTCATTGAAATACAAAGTAGAAATAATTTTATCATGAGTATAATTGACAAAAAATTTGAATTTTAGCCACCTAGAGTTTTAAGATTTAACTACAGAACTAGCCTCAAAACAAATATAAGAAATACGTAGAAGAATTATTGTCCTACTCTTCAATCTTCTCCACTTTTTGCACGTATCATTTCAAACTTATGAACTTTTAACATAACTTATAAAGTGGTTATAAGCTTTTGTTTTAGGCATGTGGGATTGTTGCACCTTCTCTTCCTTTTATACTTCTAGATTTGACATAGTGATGTCCCAACTTTCTCTTTATCTAACTCACTACCCACCTAACCAAACCACGGCTTAAACATACCTACTTAAACTACTATAACTTGACTTTTAAGCCATTATCACCATCAATGTAGAGCAGCCTCCAAATTCTTAGAATTCGTGCACCAAAAGAGTCCCCTAAGTTGAACCATGAATACGTGGAAATTTTTTCTAAGTGTTAGAAATACTTCTCTGACCTAACCACTTTGAGCTTTGGTTTCTTTCATCTACAATCATCACTTAGAGAGCCACCACCACTAATATATTCATTACATAGAAGACTCTAAATATTGCCTAATAACTCAACCAAACTTCTATTGTATAGTAATGAAATTAAAGGTAAAAAATCAAGTTTCCCTTTTTAATTTTACAAAAACAGCTTGATGTATGCATTTATAATTGAATAAAGTTTCAATTTTTACTAATGAATATTTGTAAAAACTAGATGAAATGAAATGTAAGAAACAATAGAATAAATTTGAATCAACTTTATCAAAAGATCACACTTAAAAGAGCTCAAAATATCAACTTGAAATTTGAAATATATATATATATATATGTACATGCTACAATTTTAAGTGTGAAACAATGTAATACCCCAATTTCAATCACCAAATTGATGATGTTTAAGTGAAATATTTTGAGGAAACTTCATGTTACAAGCTAGTTTTCCTGGCATAGTTTCAGTTTTGGTCATTTTATCCAGCTAAAAGCATAATTAACAAGGTGTAATGCGATAGCAAATCCGTGCCAATGGGAGGAAAATTTTGTACTTACTAGAGATTTTTAAACAATAAGGTGACATAGAAAATTCTTCTAGCTCTTAATTCATGAACATGATGGTTTCAAGGAAAAATATGGTATTGTCATGATCTTTGTCAAGATAGTGTCATTTGTGTGAGCTTGTTTCACATCATAAGTAGTCGAGCAAATAAAAATTGAGTGGAAAAGTTGCCTCATCACACATTGAAAATTGTAATATTTTAGGCCTCTTGGTCCATATGTTCCACATGGATTATTTCATGATAAAATCACCTGTTTGTATTATTAACATGTAAATCAAGTGCTTGCATTTGTGGGTGTGAAACATGTAAATTGCAATCTTGCCTAATGGTTGTCCACATGTGGGTTTGGTCTTTATGTTTGGTTTATGGTTATTGTAGCCCAATGATCTTTTTTTTTTTTTTTTTACCTTTTCTTCTCTTTTTATTTTAAACACTTAATAATTTTGTTATTTTCAACATTCAATTTTAGATAATAAAATAACTAAAATTGTTTAAGTATAAATATACCCAAATGAAATGTATTTTAGGAAAAAGTATATAACTAATATATTGAAGAATAGTTTTATTATATTAGTATGTGAACAAGTATATATATAGAAACACCATGTGCATAAATTCTCATTCTTCACTAATACACATGTAAATATAAGATAGTATTATTAATAAGAAATAATTTCTTGATAAGTTCTAATTATTGAAAATACTTATTATTTATCGAGATCGTTTCTTAGAAAGTATACATAAATAGTTCTATAAAAAGACTCTTAGCTATAGTTCTTTGTGAAAATTTTGAATGAAATGTAATGAATATTTCTTGTGAAAATTTTATATAAAATATAATGATATTGATAATTCACATGAATAAGTTGTAATGAAGGACAACAATATTAACAGAAATAATAATAAGAAAAGCATATAACTTTTGGGAGAGGAAAAATAATGATGGTGATGATCAAGGCTTAAGATATGGAGACTTATAATAATAAATTGAATAATAAGATGTGAAGACTTAAATAAAATTCGTTTAAACGATTTATTTCTAAAATCTTATTCTGTGACATCGTAGATATGGTGGACTATCTCAAGGACGATAACTAAGAATGTTAGGAGTATACAATGAGCACCTCCTTTTCTTGCTTGCTATAATACAAAGTGGTTATAAATTTAATGACCATTCATCTGAATAAGTCACTACAACTTTACTTAAGTGAATTATAGGACTCAATTATTTGATAAATAAATGCTATGGTGACTACGTAATATGTGATTTGAAATGGGTTGTTTGATATGAGTACTTAATGAGCATGCCCATTATAGGTGACTTAAGCTTATAATTATAAGCTATATTATGAGGCATGTTATTTGAATTTATGATTGGAAGTGATGCTATCATAGAGTAATATTTTAAGTGTTGGCTGACATACTCTCTTAAATTATAAACATGCCTTATAAATAGTAGTCTTGTGATTATATGTATAGTATAAATAATGTGACTGAAGAAGTGCTTGGTTCAATTGACATATTTGACTATACTTGGTGAATTTCATATTGGAATTAGAGTGATCAAACATATTGATTATAATCGTATCTTCATTTATAATCATAATTGGTAGATAGTAGTTAATACCATGACAATATGTTTAATATGACAATTAATTGATTGGTTGAAAAGATAGTTTGTGCTTGAAATATGTGCTCGGTCATTATTTAATGTAATTCATTGCATCATGTGTATTCATAGCATGGCACAAAGATGGCTTAAGGGCCATATCTTTATAAAGCTCGATTTTGACTACGGGACCTAAGGGTTACATTTGAAAAGTTCAATTTTAGAAATGACCAAAGAGTCAAATTTAAAGATTGATTGAATAAAAGACCTATGGGTCTCAGATTTGTGAAACTTGGTTTATAAAGCCAAGTCTATTTTCAGCATGTAGAATTATATGTTCGATTTTGAGCCACCAAGTGCTACTTAAATATTTTGCTCGGGAGCTACCGAGTGTTGCTCAAATATTTTTCTCAAGAGTTGCCAAGTGTCATTCAAACATTTTGCTTAGGAGCTGCCATGTGCCACTCAAATATTTTACTCTATTAGGATACTGATTAGTGCATGTCACGTGCATTAGCATGGTATAATTTCGCATAAGCATCTATTTATTGTTAAAATTACATTAAGCTCGGTTATGGCTGGCGCTATTATTTGATAAAATTATTATGACATTGATATTATATTTTTAATTAAATATTCTTTAATTGTTGTTGACTATTTAATGTATGCTTTTGCTCACTTGGCTTAATGTAGAAGGTTTAGTTTTGTTCTAACCTAAGGATTAGAAGATGGAGATAACACTAGAGCTAAGGTTTGGGTTAAAAATATTGAGAGTAAGGAATAAATATTACAATACTATGAATAAATGTTGAAAGCCTAAATTAGTTATGTTCAATTTGAGTGACTTTGATGGATATGGGCACTATGATGCCCTTTTGATAGGAATCAACTCATTGGACTAGTCATGCACAGTTGAGCTAGAGGACTATAAGGACTTATATGGAGAATACTAGCTTAAAACCCCATTTAGGACGAGGATTCCTATTCTAATCTCCATCTTTTACAATACTATTGACCCGAGCACCAAGCTCTCAAATGCACTGAGCATATATATGTTGTGTATTCTGCTGTTAATATGTTAGAGAAGTATTACATTATGTTAATTTGAGTGTTTAAGGTGTTATTAGTAACTAGAATAGTGGTGCTCATGCTGGTCAAGGTTAAAATGGTGGTAACACTCTTAGGTCAGTCGATGATAAACTTGATAGACTCACCAATCTTGTTGAGAGTCTGATTACTGCAATATAAGTCAATAGACAACAACCATAGGGTGTACCAGATCATAACCCGCCTGAGAATGTGCCTAAGAGACGATATGGCCAAGGTGGTCAAGTTAATTGCTTAGTTCAACCCCATCGAGCTAGAAGAGTTACAGATTGAGCTACTAGACAAAGGTTGGAGTTAGACAAGATAAAGGAGGATATTGATGAGGAAGATGTAAGGACCAAAGGAAAGGAAGAAGAGGAGATTGAATATTATCAAGTACAAGAGCAAAGATGTCAAGCTCTTCAAGGACTAGATAATGTTAAGGTCCAAAATCCTACCCTTTAGTGAAAGTGGAGATGTAGATGAATATCCAAAGTGGGAAAAAAAGGTTAAGAAAGTGTTTGATTGTTATGAGTATACTTATGTCATTAAAGTGTGACTTGTTGCACGAGAGTTTATTAGATATGCTACCATATGGTGGAAGAATCTAATTGCGCCTAGAGTAAGAGATGGAAGACAAATGATAAGAGCTTAGGAAGAGATGAAGAGATTGTTGAGAGGAAGATTTGTACTTGAGACCTACCTGCAGGACATGTTAAGTTGCAAGAACTTCTATAAGGAAGTGGATTTGTTGATGACTATGTGAGAGAATTTCAGATGTTAATGATCTGAGCATACGTGGATGAACCTGAGGCTCGCATAGTGTCAAGGTTCATTTTTGGACTTAAATATTTGATTTGTAATGTTAGAGAAGTATAGAGGTTCTATACATTGGAAGAGGCCATTAAAGTAGCGTAAAGGGTTGAAAAGTAGAGAAGAAATGCTCTGAGTCGACTTGGGTTGACATTTTCTCAAGCTCTAGCTCTACGTTGACCTACTCATGTCTAGCTGAGGAGACCCTTCTAAGTTAAAGAAAAATATGACTGACTCGATGATAGCTAAGCAGGACAATATAGTTGAGTTAAGTTGAGGAAAGGCTGACCTTAAGGGCATATGAGAAAGGATAGATCTCTAGACAGAAGACAAGTGAAGTGAAGTGCTTTAAATGCTTGGGGTTTTGGACACATGGTAGCTGAGTGTTTGAATCAACGTACCATGATGCTTTGGGGAGATGTAGTAGATAGCACCGATGAGAGTGAGCCAAAGGAAGAGAAGAATGCTAGGAAAGTTGAAATTAAGGAGGAAGAGAAGACCTGTGTCTATACCGACCAAAGAGAGGTAATGACCTTAGTATTAAGACAAGTGTTGAGCTTCTTACCATGCCCTAGGGAAGACTAATGAGTAAATTTATTCCATACAAAGTGTACCATAAAGGGATAGTTGTGCACCATCATTGTAGATGGAGGGAGCTATACTAACGTTGCTATATAGTCCTTTATGAAGAGGTTAAGACTACTAACATCTAAGCACCCCCAACTTTACAAGCTACACTAGCTTCATCATAAAGGTGATTTATACGTCACTAAAAAAATAATCGTACCTTTTAGTGTTGGGAATGCGTATAAGGATGAAGTGATGTTTGATGTTGTCCCTATGGGAGTTTCACATATATTGCTTGGATGACCTTGGTTGTTTGACCATTGTGTTACTCATGATAAATATAAGAATACCTATGTCTTTCTCATGGATGGAAGGAAGATTATGCTACAACTTATGACACCCATCTAGGTGAATGAAACCCACAATTAGCTCACCCTAGTTAGTAAGAAGAAAGCTTTAGTGATAAGTCGAAGAGAGCTCTAAGCTACTAAGAAGGCTAATGAGCCTATATTTTTATTGATAAGAAAATGGTTGGAAATGAGAAATCTAGAAGATGCTCCTAATGAGATTCAAAGATTAATTAATGAATTTTTAGACCTATTCCCTTATATTGATCTATAGTTAAGTGTAGCCTTACCAAACTGACCTATTTACCGAATGAATCCTAAGCAAGCTGCTAAGCTAAAAAGGCAAGTGGATAAGCTGATAGAGTGAGGTTATATGAGGGAGAGCATGAGTCCTTATGTAGTACTTGTTTTACTTATCTCGAAAAAGGATGGTTCATAGCGCATGTTCATCAATAACCGACCAATCAACTAAATTACTGTCAAGTATAGATGTCCAATACTGAGGCTTAATGACATGTTAGATGAGTTACATGGTGCTCAAATATTTATAAAGATTGATCTACAAAGTGGTGTCGCATGAGACTTAATGATGAATGGAAGATTGCTTTCAAACTGAGGCATGGTCTTTATGAATGGTTATGCTATTTGATCTTACAAATGCATTGAGCATATGTATGAGGCTTATGAACCATGTGATGCATTTGTTTATCGAATGATGTGTGGTCATGTACTTTGACGACATATTGGTATATAATACTGACTTAAACAACCACGTTCAACATCTCTAAGCTATTTTTGACATTTTACGAGCTAAGAAGTTGTATGGAAACCTGAAGAAGTATATGTTCTGTAAAAGCGAAGTAGTTTTTCTTTGGTATGTAGTATTAAGAGATGGAATTTGAGTAGATGAGGAAAAGTTTTAAGCTGTCTTAGAGTGGCTAACACTAAAGTATGTTATTGAAGTATGAAGTTTTCATGGCTTTGCTTCTTTCTATAGAAGATTCATTAAAAACTTTAGTACAATTGCAAACATGTTGATCAAGCTAACAAAAAAGAGTAAAGGATTCCAACAGAATGACTAAGCTGAATAGGGGTTTAGGGAAATCAAGGAGAAGCTCACTATTGCCTATGTCTTGTCCCTACCAAATTTTAATAAGCCATTTGAATCAAAATGCGATGTATCAGGTATTGGACTTGGTGCTGTTTTGATGCAACAACGACAACCGGTTGCCTACCATAGTGAGAAGCCTAGTGATGTCGTGTTGAACTACTCTATATATGAGAAAGAATTATACTCTCTTTTACGAGCCTTTATTATTTGGCAACATTATTTATTACCATAGGAGTTTGTAATTTACGTTGACCATAAGTCATTGAAACATCTCGAATGTTAGAACAAACTTTTGAAAAGGCAAGCTAAGTGGCTACAATTTATGGAAGGTTTTTTCCTACGTGATACGATACAAGAAGGGTAGTGCCAACGTAGTCGTAGGTACCTTATCATGTCAACAAGCCTTGTTGACCACCCTGCAGACAAAATTACTAAGATTTTCACTTATCACTGAGTAGTATACTCTTGATCCTCGTTTTGGTCCTATTCTTGAGTAGTGCAGCAAAGGAGTTACTTTTGGAGGATATTATATCAAGGATGGCTATTTATTTAAGGAAAGAAGGCTATACTTATCGAGTTGTTCCAAACGTGAGTTGTTGGTGAGAGAAACTTGTAGAGGTGGATTATTTGGTCATTTTGTAAAGACTAAGACAACTAACCTATTGAAAGAGAACTTTTACTGGCTTGGTTTAGCAAAAGATGTCCATAAGGTAGTTGGTAGTTGCTAGTTGCGAAGTGTAAAATAGGGCCAAGGAAAGAGAGAGTCACATGGAGAGTATATGCCTTTACCTATATTGATCTCAACTTTGGCTGACCTCAATATAGACTTTGTCCTAGGGTTGCCTTAAACATCCAGAGGAAAAGATTCAATCTTTGTTGAAGTGGATCACTTCAGTAAAATGACATATTTTATCCCATATCATCGAACTAACAATGCTTTATATATTACTGACTTGTTTTTGTAAGAAGTTGTCTGATTACATGGAGTACGGAAGACCATTGTTTCAGATTGAGATACAAAATTCTTAAGCTATTTTTAGAAGAATCTTTAGATAAGACTTGGAACTAAACTTTTGTTCGGCTTTAGTAGTCACCCTTAGACTAATGGCTGGACTAAAGTGGTGAATAGAATGTTAGGAAATCTACTCCGAGCTATTGTGGGAAAGAACTTAAATGATTGGGATCTATGTTAACTAGTTGTGGAGTTCACATACAACCAATCTATCCACAGCACCATTAGGAAGACCCCATTCAAGGTCGTTTATGGTCTCAATCCCACTATTCCCCTAGATCTAATCGGTACCCTCACAACTACTGAAAAGAGTCAATATAGAGTCGCTTGAGCCTAAGAATTATAAGAACTACATCAATCCGTAGTAAGGAAGATTGCCAAGTTCAACCAGAGACAATAAGAGATCAGTAGTTATGGCCATTGAATTGTTTCTTTTAGACTAGGAGACTTAGTATGGATTCATCTCAGCCGAGAAGGATTTCTACACCTGAGATAGAGCAAGCTATCTCCACAAGTTAATGCTCCATTCAAAGTCTTAAAGAAGATTAACCATAATGCCTAGTAGATTGAATTGCCTAAGAACTATGGTGTTTCCTTCTCCTTCAATATATCTAACTTGATTCCCCATTGACCAAAAGAAAGCTCAGCAGATGCTAAGATAGAACAAAAGCATGAAGTCACCTTGGATTTGAGGATGAATCTTTCTAACTCCTAAGCAAATGATAGGAATCAATACCTTAGATTTGTTATACGCAACCGAGCTAAAGGATTATAAGGAGTCTCATGGAGAGTACTAGCTTGAAACCCCATTCAAGACGAGGATTTTTATTTCAATCTCCATCTTTTACACTATTGTCGACCCGAGCATCTAGCTCTCATAAGTTCCAGTACAACTCCTAATCTGCTAAGTAATTGTACTGACTTTCTTAGCATGCATGTTGACCAATAGAGCAACCATAATTATTGCTGAGCTTGTGCCATAATCCAAATAGCTCTTAAGTTGACCAGCGTTTGAGCTATGTTACCTAAACACCCAACCTGTAGAGGATCATAATGTTTTCCAACACTTGATTTCCAACTTGAACTTGATCAAGTCTACTTTGACAATTGACACTTTCTTTTATCTTCCTCTAAATTGTATTATTATAGTTGAGCCACTTCAAGGTATACCTCAGTAAGATCAATTGCATTCCATACCACCATCTATCATATGACTCGTGTCTTCTAGCATAACATTCTAAAAGGATTCCTTACTTTTTCTATATAGAATATTCTTTGCTTTTTTTTACCCTTTCTATTATATTTCATGTATTCCAATTGTAAATTACCCTTTCTTTGTCTTTTCCATGCATGCCTTTTAACCCTAATGGGGTTAGTATGTAAACCTCATTTATTTGTATGCAGACAACAATTCATTACATCAAATTATTACGACTTTCCTTTTGTAAGCAACCATAGTTTCTCATTTTCCCTCTAACTCTTATTTATTCTTTTTAGCAAAGAGTAGTGGTGAGTGACTCTATAGTTTGGACTGGTAAGTCACATTCGGCGAATTATAGGTCGAGTAAGATCAATCGGTGTGTCATATCTGATTGGTAGCTGATCAAATTTGTTGAACCCCTTTATTTTCTTTTCGTTCTCATCTATTGCATCTTATGTTATATATCCTTAAAGATGCTTTTGCAATTCTATATAATTATGTGTTATTATAAATTTTAAACTATAGTTGGTTTCCAATTAGCCTTATCCTCAACTTAAGGATGGTATAACGACTTGTATCTTATGCTCCAGTAATGTTAAATGAGTATGCCCTTAGAGGCAAGGTGCTATAGTATACTAAGATGTATTTTCAATTTGAAAATTAACTTTTAACGTGTAACTTCTAGAAGAAAGATGTATTTCCTAGATTAAGAAAAAAAAGAGATACATGCTCAATTTGCAATTTTACAATTTAATTTGTTAGTTTTAAAATAATATTTTTTATGAAAGATAATTTTATACTTTTTTATTCATTCGAATAAAAAGATATCATAAAAGTTAACAACCAACATAATTTAATCAAATTAAAAAATGGAATAGATGGTCAATAATTTGATTTGTGATGGCATAACATTAAATCATAAATTTTCTAACCCTAGAGATTATGGAAGGGGAGAAAAGCTTAGATTTAAAATTAAGTCGCAATATCTCATTAACTTATTTATCTCTTCTCTCCTTCTCTTATACTCATACTCTACTTTGGAACCCTATTCCTCTATCACTCTCCTACTCACTTGCAACCTCTTTGTACTCTAGTCGAAGTGATAAGAAGCCACCCACCATGAGGTACAACTCCTCTCTAGAGCAATTGATGCTAGTTATTGCACCACCTATTGAGAGACACTATTAGGTTGTCCTACTTTTTGCCTCCCACCACCAATAGATACTTTCTTTCTCTCTTTTACTTTGTCGCTATTACCTATGGTTTTGTAGATTTGCTGCTTTTAGCTTTATTTTCAATAAAGTTGTTTATATTTATGAATTTAGGTTTATTTCTTGTGGGGTTTTTATTAAAATTGTGTTTTTTTTTGTTATTGTTATATATGTTTAACTTTAATTTGAGTAAGGACAAAATTTTAGTGAAAATGTTTTTTTTAGGCAGTTATGAAATTTGTATTTCAAAAAAGTCCTAGTCGTACAAATCTTAAAACTAGATTCCTACTTTTATAACATTGTAATTTCCATTCTTTGCTAAGTATACAAAAATATATTCTTAAATAACATGGGCACTGTGCCTTCATGTTAACTTACGATTGTTCACAACTATATTGCAATACAAATTGAAAAATCCTATTTTCATATATTGTAAAAATTTAAGATACTTGAAAGAGTTATATAATTGTTGGAATTTCAATTAATGGAAAAAGTAAATACTAACTTAAGACACAAATCAAGCTTGTTTTTGTATCAATGGTGATTGTTCTTTGTGTTGGTTTTCTTGTGTGAAAACTTAAATTGTCAAAACTCAAACTCTTAAAATAGTAATAATATTCACCCGCGTACTAGTCACCACTACACTCTTCATCTTCTAGTATTTGTAGAAATTTGTGAATCCCATATTCTTTTACTTTCATGTTTAAAATATATTAAGACAATTCAATATTATTCAACAATTGGCTATTCCACTCACAAAATTATGAATAATCTATCTTTTTACTTATCATTCATGGACAATTGTATCTTAATTTGAAAGTAATGATTAAATTTGGGTTTGAGAGAAGAATAATGAAATAAACTTATGAGGAAAAGATAAAAAATAAAAAATTAGAACTTTGTTTAGTACTTGCATTTTAAGTTCTTAGATATGGATAGGGTAAAGTTTGTTTATTTCATGAAAAACATGAAAAGGGTTTAATTTAAGCACCAATGTTTTATTTCAAAAAGCAAGCTACAGCTATTTTAGTATTTCCTCATTTTATAATGTATTGTTTCAATTTTTGTTTCCTTTTGATGTTAGTGGATTTTCAACTTTGGTTATCGAAATGGATTTTGTACAAGTTGTAGATTGAAATTCTAATTCTTAATTATGCCTGACTTTAAATTTCATAAATTTCTACTATAAGGTTTTCTAAGGTGTCATTTGTTCATATTATAGAATGCTAGCATCTTTGTTATTATTTTCTTAATATTCAATGTTTATATTTTACTTAGGTTGTTTTGGTTCATGGAAAAACAAAATGTATCCTTTTAATTTCTATTACAGTTAAGATTAGTATCGATATTTTAACTTAAAGTAATTATTTTAATTGGTAGTTTAGAGTAGTATGAGGAGGTGTTAGTAGGCGGTAGTGTTCAATGGTAGATCGTCATATTAGAAATGACTCAAATTTTGGGAAACCTATTTTAGAATACATCTTCTTCACCAAGCTAATCTAACTTGTAGAAATGTTGGTCAAATTTTAAAGGTTTTTAATTAACTGTCAATATAATTTATGGGTCTCTCTTTCTTAATTAATATAAACCTATGAATGTCTTTTATTTTAATTAGCTACCTAAATAATTCAAACTAATTGGTTTGCATGACGTGTCACCTGTTGCAGCCAGTATGTTTTATATCTATTTCATGTATATGATTGTGTAATTTAGTGGGTTATTATGTGTGAATTTGTATTTAGTGTATTAAGGTATGTGAACGATGTTTCAAGTGTACATACTTATGTTTAGTTGCAAATGTGTTTACTTGCTATTAAATGATAAAAGATAGAGGTTTGTAAGTGTTTTGTTCATATAAAAATTGAAGTTTATCATTCTAAGCTTGTTGTTTACTAGTAATTTCAACTAAAAATTGAAGTTCATCTTTTTTTTTTTTCTAGTATACTTACTTTTATGTATTCTCTATTTACAATTGAAAATAAACATAAGATAAAATAAGTACAAATGTGTAATCTTGTAATAAGTATTTGTTCCTCGAGAGTGACAGCTTTTTAAGTTTTCCAAGGCCATTAAATTGATATAAATTGTTTTATAGCTATCTTGATGTACTGAACTTATCTAGTAATTTATCACTAATTCAATAGTAATTCAAGTTATTAAGAAAAAATTCTTTTAGTTTTTTCCTTTTCAGAATATAATTGCAATTGCTTGTTACTCATTATTCTACGTATGATATAATAAGTCTTCTTGATGAAAGCAATAGCAAAAGGGATGATGATGCACAAGGAGATAAAGGAAATTAAGGATATATATAGATTTATAGACTAGTAATTTAAGATTAAATGTAATGACTTTTGAATAACTTTGAATCTATATTTTGGACATTTATTTTGTTTATAGTAAGCATATAGATATATTGTTATAATTGTGTAAAGATATGTTGTTAGTATTTAATGAATGTTTCAAGAACTTTTTCTTAATTGTTAGTATTTATGGTTGAGGTATAGGGACAAAGCAGAGGAATATTGCTGATGTGCAACATTGATGTCCTTGAAATAGAAGTTGCGAATCAAACTTAGGAATTTCATCTTATATGTAAGGTTAGAGCAAGCAGCCTTACTTTAGCTATATCAACAATTTGTGGTTCTCTAAATCTTACTTTAAACCTTGGCTTTAGGATAGTTTTAAGCAAATAGCATCTACTTTTCATACATTGCCTTAGTGTGCCATATGAGATGTTAACGACATTACTTCCCGTCATGAACAATAGGGTTCAAAAAACTTTAACTGAGTAAGAGCTTACAATTACGTAGATTGCAAGAATAACTGTAGGTTGACTGAAATGGGATTTGTGGGCCTTAAATTCACTTGGACAAAGGAGCAAAATTTCTCATCCACAATGCAAAGAAAATTAGATAGAGCTTGGTGTAACACTAAATAGAGATCATTGTTCTTGAGTTAAAAGTTTTTCATGTTAAAAAGTAGCCTTCTGATTATGTCTTATTGCTTAAAACATACGCCATTCAAGGGTCCTTCCCTTAAAGCAACTTATTCATATTTCTATTAGTGTGGTTCTCACATGAGAGTTGTTTGAATCTTATTAAACAAAGATGGCATGAATGTAATTTCAATTGCATTAAAGCCACCACCAAAATTCTTTGAAAGTTCAAATAGTGGAATAAGTTATGTTTAGGCTTACTTTACCCTCAAAAGAAAGACATTTAGAGTAGGTTGTAGCAATTGATGACGATATTGCTCAATAACCTAATATTTAGCTAATTAATATGAAACAATAGTTAAAGTAAGAACTGGAGGAAATCCTGAATAGAGAAAAATCTTTGTGCAAAATGAAAGCTAAAACCAAGTGGATTCTGAAGGGAAAAGAAACACAAGATTTTACCAAGCTTTAGTTCCAGCTAGAAGTGCAAAAAACAAGATTCATGCACTACCTAGTATAGATAGAACACTTGATGAATGATCATTTCACAAAGTTATTGACTAGTCCTAAGATAGTTAGCCACTAGCAAAATCCTTTACCATACCTTAGAAGTCCACAATTCTCCCTTAAGCAAATGCAGAAACTAGGATCACTTGTATCTTCAAAAGAAATTAAATAAGCCTTGTTCTCAATAGGCTCTTGGAAAATTCCTAGAAAAGAAGGACTTCACTCCATTTTTTTACAAGAAAAGTTGAAACATTATTTGTGCTTCGGTGCCCTACTTGCTAAAAGAGATTTTAAATCTTGTATTATAACATCCTATCTAAACTAAGCTCTCATCTGTCCCCTCCTTAAACATGGTCAAGCTTCTCGTATTTTTAGTTTTAGGCCCGTTAATTTTTGCTTGACATTATACAAGGCTATAACCAAAGTTCTAATCATTAGGTTAAGACATTTTCTTGATGATATCATACACAGAGTTCAACCTAGTTTCATCCTAGGAAGAAAAGTAGTTGATGATGTCTTGTTGCTAAATGAAATTGTCCACTCTTGTCATAGAAAGAAGGGTGTTAAAGGTTGGATGATAATCAAGTTGGACCTAGCCAAAACTTTTGTTACTTTGGAATGGAACTTTATCTTTTAGGCCTTGTAGAATCATGATTTTCCATCTCGGTGATTCTTTATCACCTTACTCATTCATCATTTACATGGACTTCTTTTGAAAAACAATTGAAAAGGAAGTTTTATAGAAGGGATGTGTGCCCTTTAAAATACAAGGCTCTAACCTATAGATTTCACATATTGCCATTATTGATGACTTTGTTTTGTGTGCACGAGTCGATATTCAAAATGCCAATACAATGAATCATGTACTTGATTGGTTTTCTAATATTTCTAGTTTGCAAGTGAACAAATTGAAGTTAGGGATCGTTTCTCGAAGCATTTCTCCCACTGTAAGACAAGAAATAACTAATTATACGGAATGAAATAATAAATTTCATTTGGTAAATAACTTGGCTTTCCACAGAGCAAAGGATTTCAACCCAAAGTTATTAAGCTCTATTTCATCATTGGGAAAGTTCAACACAAACTTAGTGGTTGGAAAGCCAAATACCTTAGCATGATTGGGCCGAATAGTATTAGCCAGGCCAATACTTCAAAGCCTATCAGCATATTATACATAAACGGCTCAATTAGTAATAAATTGTAAATCCATATATTTTTGTTTGACTTTATAATATATATTTTTCTATTTTTAATAGAAAAGATGTGCGGACTCAAGTAATATATATAAGGAATATTTTATGCTAAAATGAAGTTGAAATCGTACTAGAAAGCAAAAAATAGGCCAACCTTGTCTCAACAAATTTCTAATGGCATGGCCCGATACTTCTCAACATATCCAGGCAATTTGTCCCAACATGTCGGCAATTTAAGAAATTGAGAAGACTGGAAGCATGAAATTCAAACGGCCAATTGAATTCATTCCTTATCCAGCACTTCGGTGGCAAAGTCAATGTCAATTTCATTCCAACATGACTTATCTTGGCAAGAAATTGAAGAATTTATTAGCCGACGCTCACATAGAGACAAAGTCATTAGCCCATAAGTAAATGGATTTCAAGCTGAATTACCGATGGTGTCCATCACTCAGAGCCTAGTCCACGTGACGAAGTTTGAAGAATATAAAAAGGCAACACAGAGATCAATTTTTCCCATAGAGGGAGACGAAGAGACATTTTTTATTCGGAAGGCAGGCGGAAGATTCCATGCGAGGGGAGGAGAGCTTGATATATTTTATTTTCCCTTTGCCCCGGAGACGTAAGGATATTCGGAAAATGAGGAGGCATACCAAGAAAAAAATTCTGAGGCAGCATAGAAGAAAAATATTGAGGGGAGAAATTAAGGAGCTCCACACGAAGGAACACATTCGGGGAAATTCTGCACGGACAAAATTCTTCCAGTGGGCTTTCAATTATTTAACTTTTTTTGGGGTGATTTTGTACACACTTCATTTTAGAAACATGTTTTATTGATGATAAGATTTTCATGGCACGTTTCTATCGTATTGTATGTTTTTTTAATTCGATCATGTGTTAAATTGTTTTGTATGGAAGATTGATGAATCCTAATTGCTCATTGTTCTTGTGACATTATTATAATATATATTAGACGCTTCAGTTATTCTTGTTTGGGTGTTGATGTTATGAGCTTGTGTTTAGAGCTCAAAAGATAGGATTATAGAAGGTGTTTTTGAAGTGGAAAGCTATGTTATAGATTATCATGATTCATATTTAATTAAGTTAATAAATTTGAAAGACTGTAATTATCTTTAATTAAGTTGAATTTGCACTTACGGAACATTGTGGTGTTCTTGATAATTTCTACCTAAAGGAATTTATGAGAGATTAATTTAGCACATTGGTCAATTACATATGGATAAATAAGTAATTATATTTTTAAATCCATGTCAAATTGACTAGAGAAATCTAGGAATTTAATTTGATTAGTTAATAATGTGATGATTTGGGAGATGAAATAGATTATTAAAGCATAACAAAAACTTTAGGACTTGGAAGGAAAATAAAATACTTTAGCAAATTCACAAGAATAGGCAAGTAGCTAATTATAATTATAAATTAGTAATAGTGCAATTAGTATATTTTGGTGGATTCAGTTTCCCACTTTGTTGTTAATTGAATTAATAAAATTTCTCTTACCATTCTTTTATTCCATTTCCTTAGTCTTAGTTAGTTGTGGTAATATACTTTTATTTTAGTTTTAATTTTTCGAGTTCTTAGATAGTAGTAGAATTGTTACTGGTCTGGTACTTTATTTGATCTTCATAGGAATGATGCTCTACTTACCTTTATTACTTGATTGATCTAGTATACTTACCAGTATGGACACTTCTTAAGGAAAAAAAAATCATGGGTCAATTATCATCAAGCATTATAGATAAATTAACTTAGATCATTAACAAATTTATATGATTTGTTATTAAAACATGATAAAAAAATGTAATGGCTAAGTTGGGAGAATATTGCTAAGCTTATAGAAAAAAGGAGGGCTAGGTCTCTTAAACCTTCATATAAGGAACAAAATATGTGCAATCAAAAGATATTTTGAAGCTAGAACCAAAATAATAATAATAATCCATTAGGTTCAACTCTTAAATGATAAATAAAAGAGGCGAAATGATGGGGTAGATCATAGAAGCAATCAAAGTTTTTGCTACATTACAAAAGAAATCTTAATAGTCTCTCTAGTTGTATTAATCGGTAGCAGTGGGAGAGCTACTTTTTGGATCGACTCTTGGATTTGATTTGGGTCAATAAGAAATCACATCTAAGGTCTTCTCATTGAATCAAGTATTAAACATACTGAGTGGGATTGCTGGACCTTAATAAATTCTTAGGATGATTCAAAAGTTGGTTTCTATTTATTTGACATAGAATTCCACTAACTTGAACTCTAGAGTAAAGAATGAAAGAGTTTAAGATTCCAGTTTCTAAAGAATTCCTACATTACAAGACATTCACTATGGTTTGGCTGATAAATGAAAGTTAAGCATCAACTGGAATTGGATTTCGAAAGCAAATTTCCCATTGAAAGTTAAGATTTGCCTTTAGGGTTTAGCAAATTTTGCTCCCTTTATTCTCTAGAGGAATAACTCAATTGGCTTCCTATCTAAGATAAGAGTAGATAGAAACTCACATCTAGGCTTTCCTACTTTATCCTCATGTAATTGACATCATAAGCTCATGGCAATCTACTCCCTACCAGCATCCAATTTTTAAGGACTCTTTTCCTCATTGGGTAAAATCAAATGCCACTTAAAGAAAATGGATCTTGCGAATCTATATCCTCTACCATCTTTTACTTTTGTTGTCATGTTATGAAAACTATGATGGCACATGAATTAAATTTTGTTCAACCATAGGGAAAAAAAAAAAAGAAAAAAGTTAAAAAAAGGCTCAACTAACATCCTATCAATAGAACTTTGGCCTTTATTATGGGGACTTCATTATTGTTTTGAACTTAATATGTTAGATCTAGAAATTCATCTTAACTCTTCAACAATAGCAAATTTATTAAGAGATCATACTAACCATTGTTTTTTTATATCACAATTCTATTTATGTAGATAGAGGAAAGCTATCCCTCCTCTAAAGGTGGAAAAATGAAGTTATTCTAAGGGAACACAATTTTTTGGCAAATGCCCTTACTAGTTTGGGCTAAAGGTGATGATCATGGTATACTATTTTTTCTTTTCATCTTATCTTTTATTCATCTATGTTGAAAAAGACTTTTTTTCCTCGAGGTTATATAAGGAGTAAAAAACTATTGTTGGTTCTTGTTTTGCTAGTTGTAGAATGTCCAAGGTGGCTTAAACTTCAGATTTACCCTTAAGTGAAAATGAAGAAACATTTTTTATTCAGAAGGTATGTAGAAGTGTCTATGTGAGAGGAGGAGAACTTGATATATTTTTATTGTACCTTTGCTTTAGAGATGATAAGACATTTGAAAGATGAAGTGGTGTACAAGTAAAAAAATTCAAAGGCAGTATACAAAGAAAAGTATTGATGGGGAAAATTCAGGAGCTCCATACGAAGGAACACATTTAGGGAAATTCTACGTGGATAAAATTCTTCGATTGGGCTTTCCATTATTCAACTACTTTTGCGTGATTTTGTACACACTTTATTTTAGGAACATCGGTTTTTCAATGATGAAGATTTTCATGGCATGTTTCTTTTATATTATATGTCTCTTTAATTTGATCATGTGCTAAATTATTTTGTGTAGGAGATTAATGAATCCTATTTGCCAGTTGTCATTCTATCTTTATCATAATATGATTAGATGCTTGGATTATTTTCATTTGAAGCTTGATGGTATGATCATATATTTAGGAGCCAAAGCATATGATTATAGAAGGTGTTTTCAAAGTGGAAAGCTATTTTATAGATTATCAAGATTAATGTTTGATTAGGTTAATGAACTTAAAAGATTGTAACTATCTTCAATTAAGTAGAATTTGCTTTTATAGTTCTTTGTGGTATTCTTGTTAATTTTTGGTTAAAGGTATTGAGGAGAGATTTATTTAAGCCACTATTTAATTACTTATTGAAAGATAAGTAATTGTATTTTTGAATCCTTGTTAAATTGACTAGAGGGATCTCAGAATTTCATTTAGTCAGTCAATAATTAGATGATTTGAGACATCAAATAGATTATTAACACATAAAACAACTTCAAGACTCGGGAGGAAAATAAAGTTCTTTAGTAAATTCATAAGAATAGCTAAGTAGTTAATTATAATTATAAATTAGCAACAATACAGTTAGTATATTTTGATGGATTCAATTTTCCCACTTTGTTATTAATTAAATCTATAAAATTTCTCTTCATGATTCATTTATTCTATTTCCTTAGACTTATTTAGTTTTGGTAATTTAGTTTAGTTTTATATTTTAATTTTTCAAATGCTTAGATAATAGTAGAATTGATACTAGTTTAGTACTTTATTTAATCCATGTGGGAACGACACTTTACCTACCTTTATTGCTTGATCTTCCAATATATTTACTTGTGTCTATACTTACTAAAAGACAAATTCATGGATCAATTACCTTCAATCATTGTAGAAAAATTAACTTAGATCATTAACAAATTTATATAGTTTGGTATTGAAGCAAGATAAAAAGTACATTGGTTATGTTGGGAGAATATGACTAAGCCTATAGAAGAGGGAGGGTTTGGTCTCTAAAACCTTCAATGTGAGGAGCAAAGATAATGTTGCTGTACGGAAATGGTAAACAATTTCAATCCTATAAAAGAGAAGAGGTTAGGCTTAGGGGAATGTTGGAGCTAGTCTGATATAGCTACTTTAATGCCTATGTTAGTTTGAGAGTGAGAAAGTGAGGAAGTAAGTAAAGAGAGTTTATAAAAAGTGTAAAAAAGGTATAGAGTCCTTATAGTGTCTATGTTTCCATATTTATAGGTGTTTATTAGGTAGTTTGTGTTGTTTAATAATCCTTTGGTTATAGACCATGCGTCAAGGCTATAATTTAAGCACATGCCTAAAGATCTGGAGTAATAGAATATTATTTAGTTAAGATGTGTAGGTACTTAATTGTCCATGCCTCTCTTTTTTAAATTCAAAATGTTTAAGTAAGCTAGCCGGGCTCTTTAGCCCATTAGCTTTGGAAAGCCTATGTTCTTAAGTCATTAGGGTAGGTTGAATTGTGGATATAGCAAAGCAAATTAGCTCGGCAAGGGGAATGCCAAGATGTACCAAAATTCACTATTCATCATTTGCCCTTCGACTCCCATAGTTAAGAACTCAACTATACGCAAGGGAGTTACTCAATTCACTAAGTCAATAAGTAGTCTATATGACGATGGTGCTTACATGTAATCCTATAGTTGCCAAGTAGTGTAGCTGATGTGTCTTCAGGGTTGGACATATGGAGAAGCATCATAATGAAGAAAACCAAAAATAAATAGGGAAAAATTTAGCAAAGTCCAAGCAGTTGCCTAATGTATATAACGCATCACTCAATCCTATTTAGCCTACAATCCATTGAATATGACATACCAGTTCAAGTTGAAAGGTCACTTGCTACTATTCCTTGCTAAAAGGAATAAATAAGAGTTGAATGATAATGAGAACACTAAGGTTACTCAACATGAATAATTTTGTATTGACTAGTTGATTCTCTGTATACAAGAAAGTGAGGTTTTATATACCCATCCACTAAAGTTACTTTACATGTATGAAAAGACAAGAGGGTATTCTACAATTAGGTTACATAAAATATACTAAAAGGGGTAAAAGAGATAAAGAAAATTTAGTGTTGGAAAGAAGGAATTATTCTAAGAGGCAATGTTTAGGGAACACGTATCACTTAGTGGTTGGTCATTAAAAGTATGATACAAAGTAGGTGAAAGCAAAAAAGTGTTGTAGTTAAGGTTTGACTTGATCTTGATTAGATTAGAAGCCAATTAGTCCAATAAAGAAGTTAGTTGAATTGTAGTCAAACACCTATGGTTGATTGGGGAGCTCAAATTAGCTAGTCCTAGGTTATCTTCTAGAATAAGACTTCATTGTTGGGCGGAAGCATGTGTGACATATGTGAGGATTTGGTAGACAAGTCAACTGGAGATTAGTTTGGCATTAGGATCCCTATCTCAACTTTGGTTTCAAGCCATCATTCTTTACGTAAGTCTTTAGAGTTTTGTAGCTCTATTACGAGTAATTGGTCTAGAGGCTTGATTCCTATCATCTACTTAGGGGTCAAAAAGATTTTCCCTCTAATCTAAAGAGGTTTCTGCTTCTTCTTCTGGAGCGCATGTAGGGTCTCCTTCTATTAGTTAGTGAGGGACTAGATTGGATACATTGAAGGTAGAAATAACATCGTAGTCTTTAGGTAACTCGATTTGGTAAGCATTGTGATTGATCTTCTTTAGGATTTTGAATAGACCATTAGCTTGAGGAGATAGTTTGTTCTGTCTCAAATGTGGGAATCATTCTCGGCTAAGGTATATCTATACCATGTTTTTCTGGGTAGAAGGAAATAGTTTGATAACCTCGGCTACCAATTTTGTGTTGTCTCTAATTGAATTTGGCGATCTTTTTGGTTATAGATTGGTGTATTATATGCAGTTCTTAGGCTTGATCAACTTCGGATTAACTCTCTTTAGTAACTACTAGAGCATTGATCATATCCAAGGGAATAGTAGGGTTAAGGTCATAGACAACCTCAAATGAGGTCTTCTTAGTAGTGATATGAATAGTTTAGTTGTATGCGAACTCCACAATTGGTAGGCACATATCCTAATCCTTTAAGTTTTTTCCCACGATAGCTTTGAGAAGATTGCCTAGCGTTCTGTTCACCACTTTAATTTGGCCATCAGCTTGAGGGTGGCTATTGGAGCTTAATATAAGTTTGGTTCCAAGTCTTCTCTAATGAGTCTTCCAAAAATAGCTCAAATATCTCGTGTCTTGATCTAAGACAATAGTTTTTGGTACCCCATGTAGTTAGATAACCTCCTACAAAAACAAATTGGCAATATATAAAGCATCATTGGTTCAATGGTACAGAATGAAGTGTGCTATCTTACTGAAGTGATCCATTACAACAAAGATAGAATCTCTCCCTCTAGATGTCTAAGGTAACCTTAGGACAAAGCCCATGTTAAGGTCAACCCAAGGTAATGTTGGTGTTAGCGGTGGCATGTATTCTCCATAGGGTTCTCTCTTCCCCTTAGCTCGCTTACACACTTCACAACTACTAATTACCTTATAAAAATCCTTGGCTAAACCTAACTAGTAAAAGTTCTCCTTTAATAGATTAGTAGTCTTGGTCTCCCTAAAGTGACCTAATAATTCACCACTGTAAGCTTCCCTGATCAATAGCTTACGCATAAAATAGTTTGGTATGCATAGCCTTTAGTCTTTGAACAGATAGCCTTCCTTAAGATAATACTCCTTAATAGTAATTCCATTACTATACTATTCTAGGATAGGGCTGAAATGAGGATCATGAGCGTGTTGCTTAGTAATGAGTGAGAATCTTAATAATTTTGTTTGCAAAGTAGTCAACAAGGTCTGCTATCATGATAGAGCATCAATAACCGCATTTGCGCTTCCTTTCTTGTATCGGATGACCTATGAGAACCCTTCCATAAACTCCAACTACTTAGCTTTCCTTTTTGAAAACTTGTTCTGATTCCCTAGATGCTTTAGTGACTCATGGTCTTTATAAATAATAAACTCTTGTGGAAGGAAATAGTGTTGCCAAACAGTAAGGGCTTGGTAAAGAGAGTATAACTCTTTCTCATATATAGAATAGTTCAGGGCAGGACCATTAAGCTTCTTGCTATGATAGGTGACTAGTTGTCACTCTTGCATCAGGACAGCGCCAATTTCTACTGTCGATGCATCATACTCTAATTTGAAGTGACACGAACGATGACAAAAAATAAATAAGGCTGGTCGATGGATGGATTCAAGCTTGTAAAAAACTTGAAATGGGTTAATGGGGGAAAGGTACGAAAGGGGTAAAAATGATGAATGAAATAGTAAGCAAAAACCTATTAGCATCTTTAAAAGGTATGACACACTAAAGGAACTTCTGAGGACTTACGATAAAATTCGATATGATACATGAATTGGTCCAATGAGATTGCTCGCCACCTAACCTTGCTTAAGGGAAAAGATAAGAGTGATGCCGAGAGTAAACAAGCAATGTTTACGTAAGAGAGGAAGTACTCAAGTATATTGAAGGTAATTTGATCTCTTACAGTTATAAGTGTAAGGGTATTTATACTCATAAGTTAGGGCAACTTGCCTAAAAGGAAAAAGACAAAAAGGATATGTCCTAAAAAAACGATATACATGATATAGAAGGGTAAAAATGAATATATAAAGAAAACAATCATTGGTGCTACAGATTCTACAATGATATTGTATACGTGGCGATGTTGCATTAGTAAGTTTGTTAGGATATGCAGACAAAAAGTATGGATAGATGGGTTTATCCGAGTAGGGATGGCCCAATTAGTTCGGTCTCTTTTTCTTGGCTTCTTAGCAAGGAAGATGCTGTTGACTTAGCAATAAAGAGTAATCATTAATTCGACATACCACAAAATAATGGGTGGTCATACGGCACGGCATTAGAGGTGATTTGGCAAGGAAGTACTTGGCTTCAGTAGGGGTTGGTTGGAGCACAAGGATTTGTCGTGCCAGCTCCTCTAGTCCTTAAGCTCGGCTATAAGTCAGAGGCCTCGTAGCTTGATTCCCATAATTCCTTCCGAGTTGTTTTGGATTTAGGATCAAATTCGAATGGTGTTCGCTCAGTTCTCCATCAGGGTGATATGGACTGAGGTCAGCAATGTTAAAGGCATTAGAAACCCCATAGCTTGATTCCCATCATTCCCCCCGCATTGTCATTGATTTTTTAGAGGATTTTGAATGGTCCTTCTACTCTTGCAGATAATTTGTTTTTCCTTTTGTTTAGGAACCATTCTTTGTTGAGGTGTAGTCATACCAAGTCTCCTGATTGAAATTGTTTAGCCGACCTACCCTAAGTCTTTTCTCGTATTCTTTTGGTAGCTTGGTTAATGTGTTGAGTGACCTTGATATAGATGTATTGGAGAGATTGTGCTCTAGCTAAGGCATCGTTAGTTTTAGTGTAAGGCACAAAGTATACTATCTTACTAAACCGATCCATGACGACTATTACAAAATCTTTTTCTTAGGTAATTCTCAACAATTCAAAAATGGAGTCCATGCCTAGTTTAGTCCACGGCCTTGTCGGAAAAGGTAAGGGCATCACTTTCCCTTGATCAACTTAGAACTTAGCCTTTTTGCACTTAGCACAACTTTCGACCATTAGGTGCATATCTCTTCGTATTCTCGACCAAAAGAATTGGCCATTCAATAGTTCACAAGTCCTTCTCTCTCTAAAGTGTCTGGAGAGTCCTCCATTGTGGACTTCCTTAATTAATAATTCCTATAGGGAACAAGTCCGTACGCACAGTTTTCTCCCCCGGAACAGATAGCCATCCTTTATGTAATACTCATTTACTATCCTCCCATCCAAGCATCACAAAATTATTAGTCTAAAGTGTAGATCTTTGGAGTACTGTTCTTTAATACTCACAAAGCCAAACAGCCTAGTCTGCAGTTATGATAAGAGCACATACCTCCTTAAAAGAGCATCTGCATCTATATTGCTCTTTCTATGATTGTACTTGATTACAAAATTGAATCCCTCTAGGAATTTAACCTGTCTCACCAATTGCTTGGATAGCTTGGTCTGACTTTGGAGATACCACAAGGACTCATAGTCAATATATATGACAAATTCTCTCAGTAATAGATAGTGCTGCCACACTTGTAGTGCTTGGATTAATGTCAAGAGCTCTTTGTCATATATGAAGTAATTTAACTGGGGTCCTCAAAGCTTCTTATTATGGAAGGCAATTGATCAGCCTTCCTCCATCAAGATGGTGCTTATTCCAATGCCTGACATGTCACACTCTAGCTCAAACTTTTGGTCGAAGTCAAGTAACACCAACACCGAGGTGGAGATCAACCTCTTCTTAATCTCAGCAAAACCCCTCTCCTTTCTTTCTCCCTATTGGAAGTCGGTGTTTTTCCTCGTTAATTCAGCAAGTGGCGCAGTGAGGGTGTTGAAGTTCCTGATGAACCTTTGGTAAAACGAAGCTAGTTTATGGAAACTTCTTATGTCGGCACAAGTAATAGGAGTCGGCTACTCAACAATTACTCAAATCTTCTCATCATCGACTCGCAAGCCTCCTCCACTAACTACATAGCCCAAGAATATCACTTTCTCTTAACAGAAGCAACATTTCTTCAAATTGCCGAATAGTCTCTTAGCACGAAGGATAGCCAGGACTGTTTTGATGTGTTTACAGTGACTCGACATGTTAGTACTGTAGATCAGGATGTCATCGAAGTACACCATGACACACTTCCCGATGATATGTCTTAGTACATGGTTTGTAAGTCTCATGAAGGTGCTCGGGGTATTCGACAAGCTAAAGGGCATGACCATCTACTCATAAAGTCCATGTTGAGTCTTGAACATAGTCTTCCACTCATATCTTAGCCTCAAGTAAATTTGATGGTAGCGAGACTTGAGATTAATCTTACTGAAAATTTTGGCTCCACTCAATTCATCTAATATGTCTTCTAGTCTTGGGATCAGATACCTGTATTTGATCGTGATTTTATTCATGGCTCGACTATCAATACACATTTGTTAGGTTCTATCCTTCTTTGGCACTAGAAGTGCAGGCACAGCATAAGGTTGAGACTCTCTCTCACGTATCCTTTTTTTAGCAACTCATTAACTTGACGTTGAAGCTTAGAAGCTTGCTCGAGATTCATTCGATGAGCTGGCTTGTTCGACAATGTTACACCGGGTACTAAGTTAATGCAATGCTCTATTCCTCAGGTTGGGGGCAACCCTTCTAGCAACTATTCTGGGATTATGTTGGCATGTTCATCCAACAATTCCTTCACCTCTTGGGGTACATCATTCCGCTTCTTCATTTCCAGTAGTTGCCTAACCAACAGGAGGGTCGGCTAATTAGCATTAATGGCCTTTTGGAGCTTGGCTCTACTCATCACCGGAGCTTTCTTTGATCCATGAGCAAGTTTTGTTTGTAACTTGTAGACTTCTCTCAATAATATCGAATTTAGCGTGATCTTCTAATCATCCTTCTCGAGCATGTAGGTATTCTTGTAACCGTCGTAGATGACTCTCCTATCAAACAGTCACGGCCTTCCTAGCAATATGTAAGACACACACATGGATAATACATTATAGAGAATCTGGTTAGAGTAATTGTCGATAGTGATCGGTAGTAGTATTTGCTGAGTGATGTGTAATGCTCCCTTTTCACTCAACCAGTGTAACTTGTATGGCCTTAGGTGTGCAACAATCAGCAATCTTAGTTTTGAAACAAGGTTGGCTGATGCTACATTGGTATAGCTCCTACTATCCACGATGATGGTGTACGTCTGATCATTGACCTTATAGGTGATATGAAATAAGTTCTCTCTATGCTTCTCCTCTCATGAGGGTTCTATGCTCATAATTCATTGAATAACTATGAGTAGCTGGTCTAAGTCCTCGGCATATACATCTTCCTTAGTCAACTCTTTCTCAGCATTCCCATTTTCAGCAGGAACCTCCTCTTGGGGTTCTTTATCCGTACTCTCTACGTCTAACTTCAGGATGTCTCCCTTAATGACCATCGTCCTTTGGTTCGGGGATTGAGCAGCCATATGTCAGAACCCTTGACACTTGAAGCAGTTGATTTGGCTGGTCTTCTTACCAAACCCTTGCCCCTTCTCATACGTTCGAGTTGGTGCTACATCTTCAGGTTAGCTTTTCTGCTCAGCTCAAACATCAACCCTTCTACTTGGCTCTATACTCGGTAGAGTCTGGTGACTTACTTGTCCCGGTCGGCTAGTCAACATTCTGGTCATTGCTTAGCTCCTTCTCTACCTCTTTACTCGTTGGGCAATTCTACTAGCTTCATCCATTGTATCAAATCGCTGGAGCTCTACATTGTCTTGGATGTCACCTCTCAACCCAATGATAAATTTTACGATTATTTAGGTTGGTGGTTTCTCCACTTCACATCTTATCATAAGCGTTTAGAATTCTTGAACATATACATCAACAGCTCGGCCTCCTTGTCTCAACTCCTAAAGCCAAGTTAAAGCATCTTGGAGATAAGTTTCTAGCATGAATTGGTTTTTAAGCACTCTCTTCATCTCGAGCCAGGTTTTAATCTCTCAGTATTCCTCTCTTCTTCTCATGGCCTGAAAATTCTTCCACCATATGGTAGCATATCCAGAGAATTCAATAGCAGTAGTCCTCACTTTCTCATAATCCTTATATTGATAGTAATCAAATACACACTTCAACTTCTCTTCCTAATCTAGATACTTGTTAGCATTCCCAAATCTATTAAAACTCAGAATCTGAAGCTTTACATGGTCAGATGCTCTAAGAACTCGTATAAGCTCCTCTTCAAAATATTCTTCTTCCTCTTCATCAAGCTTTCTCAGGTCTATCCTTCACTTTACTTATCCGCTAGTTCCTCCACCTCGAACTAGTTGAGCTGGGTTCTAACCTCTAACAGGTTGAGCAGCTTATGGAGTGTTTTGTATAGCCTCAGTAGGTTAGCAACATAGAGCACGAACAGCTCGGTCAGATTGACCAAGAGGTTAGCTACCTTATCAAGTCTCTTATCAGTACTTTTAGGAGTTCCTTGAGATTGTTGTCCATGGTGAAAAACTCCACTGTCATCACCAGCATTAACATTCATACTTGGGTCTGTCATTTTCTCTTAAATTCAAGAATTAAACAAATACGTCAAAAAGTAAACAGCTAATAATACAGCGGTCAAATGAATTCAGTAACTAACTCTGTTTCACATATGCAAAACAGTGCACAAAAAGAACTGACTATAGATTGCACAAAATCTCCATTCTAATACCAAGATGATGTAAATCATGATCAAGAATAGATAAGACCAATCACTAGATTAGTCCAAGCTTGCAGAAAGCTTGAAATGGGTTAATGAGAGAAAGGTACAAAAGGAGTAAAAATGATAAATGAAATAGTAAGCAAAAACCTACGAATAGCTCCAGAGGGTATGACGTACTAAAGGAACTTCCAAAGACTCATGGTACAATTCGGTATGATGTACAAATTGGTCTAATGAGGTTACTCGCCACCTAACATTGCTCAAGGAAAAAGATAAGAGTGATGCCGAGAGTAAACAAGCAGTGTTTACGCAAGGAAGAAAATACTTAAGTGTATTGAAGGTAATTTGATCTCCTACAGCTATAAGTACAAGGGTATTTATTACTATAAGTTAGGGCAACTTGCTTAAAAGGAAAAAAGACAAAAAGGACATCTCCTAAAGAAGTGATGTACATGATATAAAAAAGTAAAAATGAATATATAAGGAAAACAATTATTGGTGCTACAGATTCTACAATGATATTGTACATGTAGCGATGCTACATTAATAAGGTTGTTAAGAGATGCGGACAAAAAGTATGGATAGATGGGTTTGTTCGAGCAGGGATGGCCTAGTCAATCCAGTCTCTCTCTCTCAACTTCTCTACAAAGAAAATACCAAGTAGTTGGTCAACTTGGCAATAGAGAGTAATTATCAATTTGGCATACTACAAAATAATGGGTGGTCATACAGCTCAGCCTTGGCAGGGATTTGTTGGAATATAAGGATTTGTTGTGCTAACCACTCTAGTCCTTGAGCTCGATTATAGGTTAAGGGCCTCGTAGCTTAATTCCCATCAGCTATTACCTTAAGGCTCTCACGCTTCCCATAAATTGTCCTCACAAGAATGTAATGGAAGACTTGAGCATTAATCTTCTCTTAAGTAGAAGCCTTAGATTTGCTTGCCATGAAACTGCTCTCAAAGGAGTTTTCTCTCCAAAACTCATTTAGTGAAGTTCCCTAGGGAAGACTTATTGGCAGATTGACAAACTCCTCATCCTTAAGCTCCGCTTGGGTATACAACCCCATCACCCATATTAATGTTAACATATTGAAGGTATAAGTTCGTCTAAATGCAAAGAACTCCACCTCATTGTCTATTTTGGAGTCGATATACTCATACTTAATCTTGAAAGATGAGAGGAAAGGTAAAGTTATTTGTGAGTAATCTTCTCTTGAATTGTAAACAACTTTAGCCATGGTCTATTTCCCAACAACCGTTTTGTAGCTATCTTTAAGCCGTACTCCCCAAGCACATCCCAATCTACCATACAATGTCACTTGATAATTTTCTTAGCAGCAAATTTCTTGAATCTCTCTTTTTGTTCCTCAGTCATACTCATTGGTAGAGCAACCGCCTTATTGGAACTTACTGCATCAGATCGTCTAGGAGAAGGAAAAGGAGACCAAGCAACTCTCGGTCTCTTATGCTGAGAAGTGGTTGATTTTTTTGGTGCCATCTACGAACATCAATGTTAGTTCAAACTCATGTACAATTCAAGTACAATTTAGACAAAGCAAACCCATTCTAACTTTCTTCAACTTTAAACATAAAGCATCTATTGACTAATTATGATCTACCTTAACCAACTTCCTTCAACTATACAACACCTCTAATTAGTGTCTTCCCTTAACTATACAAATGAATTCAAAGTGACTCAACTTATAACTCGAGCATCAACTAAGGATTAGTGTCTTCCCTCAATTATACAACACTCAACTTCACATTATTACACATAAACATAACACTTCAATCATATATAACAACAACTAGCAATACAATTCTACATAACACTTAAGTACTACTGCAAGACTAATTCATCAACTTAGGCTCAATTTGCAGAAATCCCTAATTCTATCATTATCAATAGAAATTAGGGTTTAATCTTGATATGCAAACTTCCTTCACAAAATCATTTAAATCAAAATCTAATTATGATACAAACACAACTCCTATTACTATAACAACACTTTTACAGATCATGGTAAACATGCATATATAAACCCCAAAGTAACAAGAATCAAATCTATGAAAATATAGAAAAATGAAAGAAAGAGAGGAAGACCATACCTTAGAAAAGTGTAAGGGTGATGAAAAATGATTATGTAGGTGTTAGAAGTGGGTGGAATAAGGGTTTATGTGAAGAAAATAGGGGTGGAGTTTTGTAGGAAATCGACGTGGTGAGAGTATTATGGGGTAGATTTTCAAAATGTGAGAAATGAAGCTAGAGAGAGAGGGAAATTACTTATATAATAGGGTGGTAGGAATATGATCATGGCCGTGACTTGGGCCATGATGCCCTTTTTAAGCTTGGTCATAGGTGTGATGATTTTCATGATTAGCTTTGTACCCAAAATTTTAGAATTATCATGGCCTTCACCCTTTGATAGTCATGAGTGTGAATGAACCCATGACTAGTACTGTGGTAAAAAATTTCATACGTAACTCATTTTATCATGGCTGTGATTGAATTGAAAAACTCCTAGGGTAATGATTACGGCCGGGATTAAAGTGCGAAATTTTCTAGGGAAGTGATCACAACTATGATGGATAGGCAGATTAACCCTGTTAATTTATCACAGCTGTGATTAATACCATGATAGATGCTATGCTTGAAAAATTTAAATACTTATCTTTATCATGGTCGATATGCGTATTAGGCTTCTATCCTCCATTTACGTCCCTACACTTTATGAAATTCTTCTCTTCCCTTTGAATTTCCATGACTTCCACTTAATATTTCCTATACTTGTGCATCAAACTATAAACAAAGATACTTAAAACAATCCAAACAAATAATAATAACAACAATTAATTAATTTAAAACTTAAGCAATTTCAAAGTACTCAAAACAAACAAAATGAAATTGATAGTCTAATTAAGAATACATGCTTGTTTAACGTCTCGAGCTCAATGTTCCTATAAGCTTTTAGCTTCATTCCTTGACAAGAGAGGTCTTAACTCCTCTTTTCCTTATAGTTACAGCTTGGACATGTTCTCTTAGGTTTCCCTCCATCTTTCCTAGAAGAGATCCTAGAGCCTTTTCTGAAAGTGCTTTTGCAATCTACCTAACTTGGTTTTCTAAGTTATGGATCGATGCCCCTTAATTTCTCTAGGCAGTTTCAATAGCCTAGTGACGTGCTTTAGAAGTTTTGATGTGCTGAGCCAACATCTCCTCAATGGACATTAGCTTATTTTGAACGGTGGTACTTATCTTTGAAATCCAAGAGGATGTATGTTATAGTCTTGATCGATGTTGTTAATCCATTTGAAATTGGGATGATTCTTCCAACCCGATTGTAAGTGTTACTGAAAGGATCATTCCTTAGTCTAATCGGGTTCCCCATGTAGTGAACCTATTCCATTTGATCAATTTCTGATGAGCTTACCAACTCAGAATCTGAAACTACTAAAGCTGTGTTTTGACCCATGGTTAGACTATTAAGCTTCCTTATCAACACCTCTACCTTATGTGCTTAAGCGAAAGTGGCATCCAACTCATGTTTTCCTATTGGCCTTCTTTCTCTTCCTCTTACAGATGACTATTGATAATGATTATTGGCTATATCTTCAAATAATTGAATTCATTACTCCAGCAAATTATGGTTTAAGCTTTCTCCAGCAGCTACATCAATGAGCTGCTTGGTGGTATAATTTAGTCCATTGTAGAATGTTTGAACTTAGTGCCAATCCAGAAGCTTATGATGGGGGCATTTCCTTAATAAATCCTTCCATCTCTCTCATGCTTCATATAGAGTTTCTATATCCATTTGACTAAAGGAAGAGATATCTACCCTTAGCTTAGCTGTTCTTGAAGGTAGGAAGTATTTTCGCATGAATAACTTAGCCATCTCTTACTAGGTATTAATGCAATTCCTTGGCATAGAGTTGAGCCACTTCTTTACATTGGATCTTAATGAAAATGGGAATAGCTTGAGGGGGATAACATCATATGAAACTCCACCTATCTTAAAGGTGTCACAAATTTCCAAGAATTGCTGTAAATGGTTGTTGGGGTCTTCATCGCTGAACCCATCAAACTAAACACATTATTAGATCATTTGAATGATACTTGGCTTGATTTCAAACATATTAGCTTAAACTCTAGGCCCAGCTATGCTGGTATTAGCCCCATCTAGGTTAGGCCTACAATAATCCAACATTATCGTAAGAGCCACAGTTAGATTTACTCCTAGCTCATTTCTCACTTATACTACATTCTGATTTCCATCAAGAAGTGGGTCTAAATTTAATGGTAGATCTCCTTGGATACCATCTTTTGGATTTAAAAACTGGTTTCCTAATGGTAGCTTGACATTTTGATTTAGATTATTCATTTTGGATGATGCTATTCTGATTCTCAATGGTTCTTATCCTCTTACTCCCTTACTAGCCAATGCTTGTTTCTCAAAATACTCTCGATCTTTTTTCATGTTATTTCTAAGTGTTGTCTTGGGTTTAGGATCGAAGTCAGCTAAATTAGTTGTGCTAATTCGGGTCATAAACTGCAAATTAACAAATAAACCTACATGAACACAAATATTTTAACTAAACTATTAATAAATATAAAAGAAAACAAATGTTAGAAGAATAAGAATCTTAATTTTTTTAATGATGATGCCTTTTTCCCCATCAATGGCACCAAAAACTTAATTACCTCTAATTAGAGCTTTTGAGATTTAAAATTTATAAACCTATATTCTATCCTTAACTTGGTTTAACAAGCAAGTGTACCTAAGGGAAAAAAAAATTCAAACATTAGTACTAATTACTCCTCCTATTAACTAATAACCCAATTTATCAAATGATGTACAGATTAAATTGTCTAATTTACTAGTTACTCTATACTAATCTACCATAACTGCTACAGACACTATTAGTACTACAATGATTAACATACAGACTTGCTTCACCTACTTGTTATGATATTACCAACATACTTTTATCTTAATACTTGTTATTTGTAGGAAATTATAGATATGTAAGCATTCTTTTCAGAACTACTTACTTCAAATCTTAATTGTATCCATTAGAATCTCTTCTAAATTAACAGCTAATTTGGTTCACATTAATGTCATGTTTATCTCCCTAAGAATGCAGCAACTTTCCTAATAATATCTCTATTATTAGGAGTAAATTATTCTAATGAATCAGATCTATTCAATAAAATTGTCTCTTCACATATTCTAATGAAATTTGGCCTAAGATAATGTTGTACACTACACTATACTTAGATTGATTAAGTTCAATTCACTAGAACTAACAATTATCAAGAATTATGCACTTATTCATACCGAGTTGATGTAGCAAGTCCTAAATGCTACTCATACATGATGAAATAACAAAATGTACTAACAAATTGCAGGAATAACAAAGAAATTAACATAGGACAAGTAAGAGATACAACCTCGTTCTTAATTCTACAGGTAAAGTCTTTACAACAAATGAATGTTGAATTCCTGTTGGCTCGCTCGAGTAATTTTGGGAAAAGTACATTACAACACTATATTGAAAAGGGAATTACAACACATACAAAGATGAATGACTCGGTGTGATTTTTATTTTTTTTCATGAATTGATGTTCTTAATGATGTTTATTCTTTATGATTTTTATTCCAAAAGTTAAGGTATATTTATACTCTTCTCGTCAAAGGATTTGAATCTACGTCTTCAAGGCATTGCCTGATGTTTTCCACGTACTAATTCATGTGAAAAGGTTAAAAAAAAATAGTTGTGTCACTCCCATCACACTCGTGACTTGAGGTGTGACCGTTTCAAAAAACAATATTCTTCACCAATCACGGTTGTGATAATGAACATGAACTTCTCATCACTTTATTACAACTCATATTGCTCATGATTAAGGGTGTAATCACCCTTCTATTATGCAATCATAGTCATAATTAACAAGGGGATCATCAGTGCTTCCTCAATCATGCTCGTGATGAAGGGTAAGAATAGTACTAGTCAATGCAATCATTCTTCATCATGCCTGTAATTGAATAATTCTTGTTTCTACTTCAAAGTTTTCTTCTCCTTACGACTGTGATTGACTTATAAGTCGTTGTTCATGTGTAAATTTCATCCCTTTACTCGTAATTTACCTGAAATCAATACATTATATAATAAAGTCCTAAAACTTAAGAATGAAATCATAATTATGATCAATTTTATGGCTAAACATGCCTTGAAAGTGCAAAGTAATTTACACTTAGCATTGTGCACCACTAGTTTAATCACCAATAACACCCTAAACACTTGAATCTAACTTAGTGTAATACTTCTCAAACAAATTAATAACTCACTAACAACTTTAATACCCAATAATCACTTTGACAGTACAGCAACGAACTTGCTATGTTTTCGTAATGAAAAACAGAGTAATAATGAAACTACACTTACATACACACATTGCAATAGCTACGAACAAGAACATAGTAGCCACTAATAGTAAGGCAAACTAAAATTTCAATACAACGTCACACATTCCCTTATGGAACCATGCTTTGATACTAGAAAAGTTGATGTGTCTCTAGAGTTGAACATATGGAGAAGCACCACAACGAAGCAAACTAAAAACAAACAGAGAAAAAGTTAGCAAAATCCAGGTAGCTATTGAATGGATATAATGCACCACTCGATCCTATTCGATCTGCAATTCACCAGATATGATACATCGGTCCAAACTGAAGGGTAACTCACTACTGCTCCTTGCTTAAGGGGGTAGATAAGAGCTGAATGATAATGAGAACACTAAGGTTTCTCAACGTGAATAATTCTATATTAACTAGTTAATTCTCTGTATACAAGAAAGTGAAGTTTTATACTCATCAACTGGGGTTACTTTACAGGTATGAAAAGACAAAAGGATATTTTATAATTTGGTTACATAAAACATACTAAATGAGGTAAAAGAGACAAAGAATATTCAATACAAAAAAGAAAGAATCATTCTAGGAGGTTGTGTTCAAGGAACATGTGTCACTTGGTGGCTGGTCATTAAATGTATGATACAAAGTAAGTTGAAGCAGAAAAGCGTTGCAGCCAAGGGCCAGATCAAGTTAGGAGCCAATCAGTTTGGTAAAGAAGTCAGTGGCTGGTCATTAAATGTATGATATAAAGTAGGCTGAAGTAGAAAAGCCTTGTAGCCAAGGGCCAACCTGATCTTGATAAGGTTAGGAGCTAATCAGTTTGGTAACGAAGTCAACTGAATTGGAGTCAAACGCTTATAGTCAGTTAGGGAGCTCAGATTGGCTAGTCTTGGGTTGTCTTCTAGAATAAGACTTTACTGCTAGGTAAGAGCATCTTTGACACAAGTGAGGATTTAGTAGACAGGTCAGCTAGAGATCAGTTTAACATAAGGATCCCCATCTTAGCTTTAGTTTTGAGCTAGTATTCTCCACGTGAGTCCTTTAGTTCGGCTATGAGTAATTAGTCCAGGGGCCTGATTCCTATCAGTTGCCATGTACTTCATTGATATTTTCACACTTAGATGTCTATTATATCACATCTGTTTCTAGCCTAAGGGTCATAACTTCTGGTTTTCCTACTTATTCACTTGTCACATTGGCGCGTGATACAATTGTTAAAGTCTACCACCATTACTTTATAGGCATTAATAATTTATAATAGTATGGTGCCCATTAAATTTCTACCATCAAATACGTATCCTTCATCTACATTTGGTAATCACATCGTGCTCTAAATCCTGATTAACTCTATTTACATCATTTGAGAAGGGATTATTGGGGCGATCAGTATAAAGGCTTCGAAACTGTTCTTTAGTAGTTTTCTTCTTCGTTTTGCTTTAAAAATTCCTTGTTTCATATTGTGAGTTTTTTAAGTTTCTCAAATCCTTCTTTCCTTACTCTCCAACTTTCCTACTTCATCAATTCTCAATGTTTTGTTAGGTATCGCCAAAAGAAAAATTTGCTCCTTTACTACTAGTACTTTAGATGCTACTACTTTTTCCCCCTCAAAAGAATCAATTTGACTTCGTAATCTGGTAGTCGACAAATAACACAATTGAAGGATGGGAGAAGCTTACCTGTATCATAGCCTTTCCTATTGAAAATTACCTGACTATAGGTAAGAAGGATCACTTGCTGGGTCTTTGTATAACAATGTAATATACAATATTGATTCTCATGATGGAGTGGTAAGTAGTATGGTTGGGACACTTGTTGCAAAATACAATAAATATTGGTGAGATCTCCTAGTTGCGTGGCATTTGCGTAGGCCGAGAGAGGATGAGGGGGTTTGTTTTCCCATTTAGCACAAGTTCCATCTTTATATGAAATACTTTTATTCTAGGTTGCATCTGCCCTTCTCTTCATTTCAATAATAGTTTTTCAATTATTTTCATGTTGTGTTGAGTATGTTCTCTTCAAATACATACAGGCTCCTTGTTGCATTTGAGATAATATGTGAAGATCTTGAGGTTAGGGCCATACCTCGCTTGTTCAGGTTGTTTTTTACAATAAAGAGACAACTAGATGGTTGGTTTTATGTAGCAACTTGGCATGGTCACAAGTTCATGGATGGTTTGGAGTCCAAAATCTACAATGGTAGGATAAATATGCTTGAGTCAAGTTGGATGAGGATTTAGATTTCTAGAACAGATGGATTGAACCCATTCGAACCAAGGATATATAACTATTGCTAAATGACACCATTGCAGCTAAGAAGATTCAAGATAGGTAGTGCAACAAAATATTTTTTTAGAATTCTCAGAGGATCATCTCCAGATATGGAAAAAGGGAAGCTTATATTTTCTATCGTATTGAGTTGAGCTATAGGAAGAAAACCTATCTTTATGACTCATTGGTATTTTAGGGAGGGTGGTGAGTTGGAGGAGGGATTGCTTTTAAGCTTCGTTCGGTGCGAGTTTATGAATTTTACTAATTTTCCTTTTTATAATTCTTTCTCTTTGTGCAAATATTGGAGCAAGTGATGTAGACCCTAAGAAATTAAAAGCCTAAGCCAAGGCTAAAAAGTTGATGTTGGATAATCACGCTACTAAAGTAACTGCAAGTTAAACCGCAGTATCGAAGCAGGCTGCTAAGGAGAAGGCCATCAAGGTGCTAACCATTCAAAACAAGAAGAAGGAAAGATCCTATACTAAGGTTGAACAATTACTACATTAGAGAGAGGCACCTGAGGTTACATGAGATGAAGTGTCACCTATAGTAAGGCAATGCTAATATTGCTGTTGAAGGAGGATCGTTTGGCAATCATAGTGATATTTTTACCATCAAGAATATGCTAAAGGTTACTATTCATGAGGTTGTGGTTAGTTCGATAAGACCAACAATACTACCAAGCCCTAAAAAGAGAAAGGGGTGGGATCATGCTAGAGAGCCTCTTGCCAAGAAGAGCAAAGAAATGTATGAGAGTAGAAAGTTAACTCTAAAAAATAAGGCTTTTGGCATTAGGTCTACAAAGTTTCTTCCTTAGACCATAAAGAGATGTTATTTGGTTTATGTTGGAAGCACACAATTTTAGGTTCCAATTTAGCTTTGGATGATAAGACGAAGTCCTTTACCTTGATGGAAGGGGTTATTCTACCACAAGATAAAGAGATAGCGAGAAGGGGTGTAGATAGAGTTAGTGGCTGTAATAAAGGCTACATTGTCACTAAGTTGCATGATGTAAGTTTTTACTTGATCACAATTTGCTTTAGCTCATAATATTTGTTTTGTTGTTGACCTCTTATTGCAATATAGACCAGTATTTGTGTTTTGATGACCTTAGATGACATAAACGAGGAAATGAGAAAGGTACATTCAATTTTGTATTTGATGTTGTTGAGAGTTAATTATCTATACAGTTTTGTGCTTTGTTATAGAAGGTAAAGGAAGCTTACAACTCCAAAGCACAAGCTATTACAACCAAAAATCTAAGGAATAAGGGCGAGATGGAGGCACAAAAATTGAAGGAAGAGCTTTCAGCTGAAAAATTATCACATTCCTTAGTAGCCGACAAAGTGTTGAGCCTTCAAACCAAGAACGAGTGGCACTTCAAGGAGATCGAGGATTTGAAAGAATCGCTTCATAAAAAGAGGGAAGAGTGCTAAGGCTTAGGGTAGATAATTTCGTTAATAACTATGACGAGGAGGACAAACTAAGGGTTTAAATAAACAACTTGGACATCAATGGCTCTAAGCTTGAAGTACGTATTGCTAAATTGAAGGAAGTTACAAAAAGGAAGCCTTTTGTAGAGAAGGCACTATCAATAGTAACCCTAAGTCAACAATACGAGAAATTGCTTTGTAAGAAGTTCTAAGAAGGGGTTCAACTAGCTAGAGTAGAAAATTTAAAGGTTTACTCTAAGTGTGAGCTTTTATGCCTTGACTTTGCCTACATTGATAATGATGATGATGGTAGTTGCAATGATGAACAAGTCGGCGAGCAAGAGGAGGTAATCAGTTAAGTGTAGGGTGATAATAGACCAGCTAATGTTGAAGTCCTCGTGGATGCCGATGAGCCATTTGTAAAGGAGACCCCTTATGTCTATGGATAATCCTTCAATACTCTAGCCAAAGTGCCTAGTGTTGACAAAGAAATCAATTCTAGTAAGGTCTCAAAAAGCTCCACCGATCGAGAACATAACTTTGCCCAGTCTGTAAAGGAGAATAACCTTGACCCCTAGGAGGTCAACTGATTTTATTCAACTATTTCAAAAAAATTTTGTGGACTTTGGTTGAGGTCAGGATGCCAACCTTCTAGTTGTAATTAAACTTTATTTTATATCGAATGTTTCAATTTATAGCATGTTTTATTTCATGCGCATCTAGTTCATTTGTCTATCCATAGACATAGCTAAAGAAAGTTCGTTAGTCATATAAGATTTGAACTTAAAATATTAGCGTTGGTTTCCAAACAATGTGGTTGCTTGATGAAGGCTGTTTTAAGTTCATTAGCTGTATTAGGCTAAAACTCCTTTCAAAGAGAGTTATGCCTATTTGCCATCTAATATTAAGCTCGTTAACCAACATAAGTCAGAACTCATCAAGTAATAGTTCATTTGCCATGTAGCTAGAACTATCTTTATTCATTAATTGTAGTTAGATTAGGAAGCAATAAGATTAATAATATACATGACAAGTTGAAAAGGAAGTACTTTTAATTGATAAAGACTAGACTATTGCCTTACATAGTCATAGAAGGAACAAGTGCAAACACATAACATGGTGAATAACATGAAATGATTACTTAAAGTAAAATTTGAGATTCTTGACATTCCATGCATGAGGAATGACTTAACCATCTAACCTCTCCAATCGATAGGTCCCATTGCTTATGACTTCTAGGACCCTAATTGGGTCCTCCTAATTTATGCCGAGCTTCCCTTAGTTGTCTCACATACCTATTGCCTCTAACTTTCCACAAACCCAATCTCTAGGTTGAGATACCTTGTGTTTGACCTTTTAGATGTAATACCTTGTTGCTTTATGTTGGTAAGTAGCAACCCTTTTCTCTTGTAATGCCTCTTATCTCTTCAATCATGTCTAAGTTAGTCACTAGGCTAACTTGGTTTGTCATGACATTAAAACTTTGTATTCATAAATTAGGCAATTTGAACTCAATTGGCAAAATAGCTTCTAACCCAAAAGCTAATCTAAAAGGAGTCTCTCTTATCAAAGTCTTATGAGTAGTCGTATATTGCCATAAAATGTTAGGCAATTCGTATTCTCACTTGCTTTTGGCTTGATTAACTCTCCTCTTTAAGCTATATAAGATAGTCTTGTTAACAACCTCTACTTGTCCATTTAATTAAAGATGTGCCTTTGATGTACAGGTTAGCCAAATGTTATGCTTCTTATAGAAAGCTCGGAATTTGTTGTTATCGAATTAGGGGCCATTGTCGGTAATGATCATAAAATGGATTCCAAACCTTGATAAAATAAAGTTGAAGACAAATGATTCAACCTTTTACTTAGAGATCTTTGCTACCACTTCGACTTTCACCTATTTGGTAAAATAATTGTATAGTAGCCCTAGGAAAGGGTCCTAATATATCCAATCCCTATTAGGAAAAAGGTTAGGGGTTAGTTAAGCTATGTAGCTTAATGGAATGTGCATGTCTCAAAACTTCATGCTTTTAGCATTGTAGACATTGTTGCACCATAGCCTAAGCATCGTCTTTCGTGGTTAACCAATAATAGTTGAGCCTTAGTACATGAACATATAGAGTTTGTAACCTTACATGGTTACCGTCAGGACCCTAAAGGGGGCCTAGTAGGATAACCTAAAATTTCCATAACATGTGTGCACCCATGATATGAAAACCATCTTGCAAGTCAGAGATTGCAAGACTCTAAATGATTAATCACTAAGGTTACTGATTTTTAAGTAATTAATTTACTATAGAATACAAATATAAATAACTATGGATGTCCGATATCCCACAGTTTCTCAGAACCACAGAGAATCGGTATCCCCTACCAAATAATAAGACAGGATTACCAACATTATAAAAATGCAAGAAGAATTAAATTATAATAAATTCTAACTTGTGAATATTTTCTATAAAGAGTGTTTATGTATCACCTATAAAGATCTCAACTAACTTTAACACTAATGTACATATCTTCATCTCGCACTCAGCACTCGAGACTTATCCCAATCCCATTGTATGTAAACCTGCAAAAGAAAGACTATTGGGGAATAAGCTATAAGAGCTTAGTGAGCTATCCCTCATACCATACTGGTAAACAAGTTATCAAACAAATTATTACAATCATATGAATGCATGCACACGTAGTATGCCAAACAATATATGCAGTTGACCGGTATTGCATATAATATCGGATTTTAATGCCCTCCGAGATAAGAGTTAGAGATTCATCGACACCAATCATGACTGGGCTCTAGCACCTGGGTTTTTACCCATAACTTTGAATTCCGTATTTCACAAAAATACATTTCCATTTCCAAAAATTCAGTAGTTCACAAAGTCCCAGGCCTAATGGTGAGGTGGCCTCCATAGTCCACACTCATACCCTACAGCGGAGATCTTTAGACTCAACCCTCAGCCATACGGTTGGTGTCTCCATTGCCTAGTAAGCCCGTAGGTTTGGGTAAGGTCATGTTGTACGAGTGCACCGTACAGAAACACATTAATAGATATAAACAACCCCCGTAAGGCCTCTCTTTATCTCCGCATGAAGTGACGGTCGGAATAAGTAAATGCAATGCATGGATAATTCATGACCCTTTTAATTTAAGATAAGCCAAATATAATTAAGTTAGATTATGAGGCGATCAATCAATATCAGCAAACCATCCAAATCATATAAAAAAATCAATCATACCATCAAATCATCAATTATCGTATTTAACAATATTTCTTACAATAATCAAGCAATATCAAGCACATGCATATCCCAAAACCCCATGCATCAAGTTGTTGATATTCATTTTAAGTGCACTAACTACAAGTACAAACAAGTATAGAATCATCGAGAGTACTCACTTGACTATGACGACTCGCTCTAGTCGTAGTAACCGATTGGGAGATCCTCACCCTCATTGAGATCACCTGATCATTACGAGATAACAGGGATAATAAGTAGTTGAATCAACTAATGGTTCTAGACATCTATCTACCTAATTCTACTTAGATTACTATCAGCCCTTCTTCGATTAAACTTAATTGCTAATTGTACGTAACTTTTTCATTTTATTTTCAATATTTACGAATTTATAGTCATTTTTCATCGTTTTCGGACGCACGTTCACATGGTGATGTCTGTTTTGGACGTTAAGACCCATGTTTTATGATATGGACTAAATTTATAGAAATTTTTAATTATGAAAACTTAAGTACTCTTATTACTTATATTTTTATCTTTTATTTATACTTAATGATTTAGTTAACCCTTAAATTCTTATACTTAGAGAATTTTACTTTGTTATTGCTAATTCATGTACTTAATTAAGTATAATCTAATTTAGAGGGTGTCTTAAGATTTACTAATTTAGGTACCTAGTTATTATACACTTTTCTTATTTTCTCATTTTCTAAACTTATGCTTATATCATCGCTTACATCATCATTCGCTTATGTCATTCACTTATGTCATCTACCTCATTGCTTACTTCATCATCTAATTACATAAGCCTTACCTCATGCTTATGTAATGTCTTATGTACACTTCAATTAAACTACTATATACATATACCTTTACTATACTTATATGTATACTAGTATACTTAAACATATACTTATACATGTACTTATACTTATACTGTATTTATATTTGTATACATACTCATATACCTATACTGTCATATACGTATTATTGTACAAAATTTCGTATGCCTAACCTTTTCCTTAAGAAAAGCTTCCTAATTCCATTTTTTTTTGTGTTTTTAAGTGTGTAATTAGTGTAGTATAAGTATGTATGGTTAGATTTTGTTTTAATTTAGGTTATGTACATGGAAAATACTCATGTACCATGCTTCTCATGCTTCCCTTCTTTTCGGTTTACCTCATGTACACATTCTTTGAGCACATATTCATGTTTTCCTTTCTTCTTCTTCATGATTCCTAGATTTCTATACTTAAAGATGAGAACTTTGTGCTCTCTTCTTCAAGATCATACTTTTCACATACCTAATTGTCTAATCTACCTAATCAACTAACTAATGAATAATATAAAGCAACGTAAAGCGACTTAGGTACATACCTTTAGTTGTGTTGGGATTAAGGAGACAAAAGGAGGAGTGATGAGAGTGAAATGGGAAGAAGAAGGTCACGGCAATGGAGAATGTTTTTGTTTTGTTTCTTTTTCTTTGTTTTTGATTATGGAAGAAAACAAATGGTGGGGTTACAATGAAGAATAAGTGGACGGCAAGTAAAGAAGGGAAGGGAAAAAGAAAAACCAAAAGAAAAGGAAAGAAAAGCCATCATTAGAAATGTAGATATTTTCCTTATCTCTTAATGTCTTTTGTTGATTTTTCAAATTGTTGACTTTAGTCAACAAGTGTTAACTTGGTCAACATGTGTTGACTTGGTCAACTCTCCTTAAGCATATGTAATTTTGTACACATAATGTAGTAATTAAGGGAAATTAAGGGAAAAATTAAAGAAATGAGGTATTTGGTGAATTGATTAGTAAATATAGTTGATGAAGTCTTACTTTAGGTCTTTATAGCCTATATATCTTATTTGATAAACTACTTTGGATAACAAGTGCAAAAAGTACTAATTCGAATATTAAAGTTCACTACATGTAACCTAATCTTCAACTATACCTCTAACTCTATGTAATACTAACCTAGTTATATACTTAAAAGATAAATGTGATCTAGAATGCAATATCTCAGTTTCTAAGGGATCACTTAAGTATTCTCGTTTTTAGTCGTTTTTAGTCGTTTTTAGTCGTTTACTGATAAAATGGCAAAATATGGAGGATATATTATCACTTAGGATTTTAGAGTAAATTATGGTGAATTAGTACTTTTATATCCTTAAAGTTATGGTTTTAAGGTTTTTATTACTTTAGGGCACAATCTCTAATGTTTTTACACATTTAGAGTTTCATATATTCTTACGCGATTAAATCTTCGATTATTATCTTAGAGTTTTGATGAGGTTTGAGGTTTTAGGGTCTTCATATGTGGTTAGGGGTTCAATTGATGATTTAAGGTTTTTCATATCCACTTTAGGTTTTGGATTGAGATTTTAAATCGGTTTTAAATCTCATTGGCTCTTTTGAGTTTAGGAAATTATCTACAGTTTGGATGTTTGTTTGTTTCTATACTTACAAAGCTAAATTCGTGGGGTTTACAGTTACTATATACGGCTTCATACAAATAAGAAAGAACTTGTTAAGCATCCCTTGTTGCAAGGCAATGGAGGATAGGTTGAAAAAAACAAATAAGTATGCAAAACTATATACTTATCTAAAAGATTTCTCTGATAATTATATGTGATTTAATAGATTTTTAAGCAAGTGTATGAATTTTCATTGAAATCACATATAATTCCTTAACATAAGTGTAATTTATATTTTTGTATTTTAATGCTCAAAAGTAGTATAAATTTAAAGAATTTATCTTTTTTTTTTTGTTTGATCTTACAGGTCCTAAGGCTACCATGTCTTAGAGAGAAATGTTAATCTAATATTAGCTGACTTTCACTTTCCTTGCCTTCCCTAGCAACAACACCAAAATCTTAGTATTGTGATCACCTTCCAAAATGTTACACACAAATATAAAATTTTTCCCTTTTAAAAATAGTGGAAACACTATACAATAAATTGAACTCGCTTCAATCTTTTGAAAAATATTTGTGAAAACAATAAGTTAATAGCAAGCATACCGATTAATTTATAGTGTATGGTGAGCACCAAGGTTACATTTTGCAGTGAAGGAAAAAATATATAGATAGGTACTACCTTAAACTCTACAATATACCCAGTAGGCTCTCAACACTCTAACTTTGGCTCAATCTCTCAAAACTAGTTGGTTAGCACAACAATTGGAGAGGGATTCTCATCATCAATCACCAATTCTAAACCCTCCTCTCTAATCTTTATCTTCTTCTACCTCAACGATTGTAGAGGAGGTCTCATCTCCAATTTCCCATTCCCATTCCTCCTCTTCAATCGCTTCCTCTACCTTTGGGGAAAAATGAATGATGGGGTCCTTCATGTCTCTAAGAAGCATCACATTAGTAAAGAAACCTACTTCAATAATTCTCTTTTCATTTGGTTTCTCCTACTTCTCACTTAGATTAGCTTCTTGTTCATGGTTGTTCGAATTCACTTCTATGCCTTGACACTCTTCCTTCTTATCCTCCACCTCACCTTCATTAATGATCTCCCCTTTAGAGTCCTTGTCATGCTTAACATCCATTTATCCCTCAAGTCTAGGCTTTTTGATATCATCACTTCTGACCATTGTTCTTCATAAGATTCAATTGATTGTCCTAGTTTAAGTGTCTCATTATTCCTATACTACCTAGCTTCCATCTCTTCTATGTGCTGAACGATTTAGGCATATGCCTCAAGATATTAATGCATACTTTCATATGGCAACTCTAGAATAGACTTCCCTTAAGGTTTATCCTCTTTATGAGTGTTATGGCTCATCGTATGGATGGAATGATCATTTCATAATGTATGTTTTGAGGGAAAGGGTTTTGATAATGGGGTTATGGGATAGGTCGAATCCTATACTCATGAGTCTAATGACTTCCTCTACAATTCCTACAAATCATGAAAGATGAGTAATTAGGAGTGGTATCTGTGTATCTTCCATATGGAACATTAGGAAAATGAGTTGTTGTGGTAGTGGATGGTGAATTATTGGGATTGAATTCAAGACAATCAATAAGAACATGTTCATTTCCATAGTGACAACACACATTGCTCATAAAACCCATTCTTCTTTTTAATAACCAACAAAACTTAAGACCACTGACAATGCAATTCTTGACCCCTTATAAACTATGGCAATAGGTTTATCATTTTTACAATCAACCAACTAAATCTCTAATATCCACTTCATTAGTCCTACAGAGCAACAAAAATAATGCAATAAAAAGTTCTTAACAAAATAAAGATGTAACTTTACTCTAAACATGCAAAGCTAACTCTAACAAAATCTACTCTACTCTAAACCTAGTTTTAGAGAGAAATACTAATCTAATATTATCTAACTTTCGCTTTAATTGCCTTCCTTGGCAACTGTGCAAAAAACTTGGTATTATGATGACCTTCGACAATATTATGCACAAGTATAAAATTTGTCCCCTTTAAAAATAATAGAAACACTATACAATAAATTGAACTCACTTATAATCTTTTGAAAAATATTTGTGGAAACCGTGAGCTAACGGTAAGTGTACTGGTTAATTTATAGTATATGGTGAGCACTAAGGTCACATTTTGAGTTGAAGGAAAGAATAAAGTATAGAAAGATAACTAAGTACTAGATTCTACAATTTCTACTCTAATCTAGGCAACCGATTGAGTAATTTGATGGGAAAGAACATGCAAGTTATCTAAATAGAAGTAAGAACTACAATTGAATTAAACGTTGATTTTAGCAATTTCTCAGTATTAGGATATAGATTTCTTTATAAGAGATATATGAGAAATAAGTAAACAATGGTCTGAGATCACTATAGCTATGCTATTAGAGTATTTATCTTAGTTTAAACATGGATCTTAGTCACACTCATAGAATTTAACCAACTATCATTTCATACATTCTGTTATGTAGCAGGAGCATTGTATTATCAATATTTCATCTACATTAGCAGCTAGCTATTTAAGTCCCATCATTATTTAAATAACTCTATTATAATTGATTTCTCATTCCAACCAATTTTTAGCTTTAGTTAAGTACAAGGAATTAAGTCCTAATTCTCAAGAATTACCCATTCAAAACAAGGACTTCTAGGTTCTATTTGAGGTTTTCAAATCCTATTACAGTATTTAGACCCTATTAGGATAACAAGGAGGAAGGCTCAATATGTACGAAACTATATCTAGCTCGATAATAACCCAACACTCAAGTTATACTTAATTGTATCATAAAACTAGGTAAAATTCCAAATTTGCATTATCACAATACAAAAACATCAATAGCTACAACTACTTCATCATGTTTACACATTACCTATAAGCATAATAAGCTCTATTTATCACATTTATAGAGAATAAACATTCAACACATAATACACATGAATATGAAAACAAACATTGCATTATACATGGAAAAAAAATGAGAAACATTATAAAACCGAGCTCCTTAACCTCAATAATGAAGTTTCTTAAGATTTTCTCAACAATCTCCATGGATACAATGGAAATCCATAAACCCAAATCTCGAAAAGAGCAAAAATCCATTAATAGTTTATGCTACAATTATGAAAATACAAGAAAAATCCATGGAAATCATAAAATTATGCTAAAAATAACCTATGATAGCCTAAAGAAGAGAGAGATGGCGGAAACTAGAACTTAAAACCTTAAAAAATGTAAAGCCAAATCTACAAAAAATGAAAAAGAAGAGGTTTTTATATCAGGTCATTACCGCTATGATGATATGTAAGGGTACCGTCATAATGGCGGACACGTGTCAAGTGCTTCTACTCTTTCCTTTCAATGAAACGACACATTGTTACTTTAGGAGTCAAGTATGCCTTCATGATGGTAGCTAGGTACCATCATGACATTATACCCTTCTAGTTTTCCAACTTAATTTGATTCTGTTTAAGGTACTAGCATGACGGTAGATCTATCTTGACGGTTGATGGGCTTACCTTCATGCTAATAGTTTTAACTCCAAGTTTGCTTCTTTTACATTTTTCTTTGTTTCTAGCTTCTTGAATTACGATTGCTATCACATGCTTTTAAGACCTATAAGATCAAACATGAAAAGCTTAAATTCATTAAGTATATGCTACTTTTGAGCATCAAAATACAAAAATATGAATTACACTTATGTTGAGTAATTATATATGATTTTAGTGAAAATTCACACACTTTTGCTCAAAAATCTGTCGAATCACATATAATTATTAGAGAAATCCTTTAAATAAGTATATGGTTTTACGTACTTCTCAACAGATCAATTACCTTCAAGCATTGTGGATAAATTAACTCAAATCATTAGCAATTTTATATGGTTGGTACTAAAGTAAGATAAAAAATTTATTGGTTATGTTGGGAGAATATTACTAAGCTTACAGAGAAGGAAAGATTAGGTCACTTAAACCTTCATGTAAGGAACAAAGCATGTGCATTCAAAAGATATTTTAGAGTTAGAACTAGAAAAATGCTTTGGGTTTAACTCTTAAATGCCAATTACAAGAGGCTAAATAATGGGGTAAATCATAAAAGTAATAAAATTTTCTCCTACATTGCAAAATAATTTTTACAATCTACTTCCTTAATTCAATTATCTCTAATTGGGTTGATATGTAATGGTAGGAGAGCTAGTTTTCGATTTGATTGTTAGAGTTGAATTAGGCCAATAAGAAATCTCATCTAAGGTCATCTCACTACATGAAGCATTAAACTCACTATATGAGATTGCTAGTCCATAATAAATTCTTAGGATGACTAAAAATTTGTTCTACATATTTGACATCCTTTTGAACATATAGGTCTACTAAACTTAAACTTTAGAGTAAATGATGCAATAGTTATAAATTTTAGTTTTGTAAGAATTCTTATACCACAAGACATTGACCATGGTTTGGCCAATAAGGGAAAGTCAAGCATCAATTGGAATTGGATCTAGAAAACAAATTTCCTACCAAAACTTAAGATTTACCTCTAGGGGTAGCACATTTTTCTCTTCGAATTGCTCACAACTTGTTCTTTAGAGGCACAACTCAATTAGCTTCCTATCTAAGATGTGAAGTGCATAATGAAACTCACATCTATGCTTTCCTCCTCTTTGTTAGATTAAATCAAGTTGTCACTTAAAGAAAAAGGACTTTGCAAATTTGTCATGTCATTGAAATTATGGTAATAGAGGAATTAAAATTTGTTCAACCATAAGAATATCTAGGAAAACATAAATTAATCTATCTAAGTAACTACTCATGAACATTGGGTACACTTAAAAGTCTCAAGAAAGCTTTACCAATTGAGAACATAAGTCTTTCATAGAGCCCTCCATCAAAGGGATGGATAAGATCAAACATGGATGGATCTTTCTTGGCATCTAAAAACCATGCAATAGTAATAAGAGTTCTAAGGGACTCATATAGGAAATGCAACTATGGTTTTGTAATTAAAAAAATAAATGGCTCAATCGATGTCCTATTAATAGAACATTAGGCTTTATGATGGTGACTTGGATATCAATCTAAACTTATTATGTTAGACGTAGAAATTCTTCTTGACTCTTCAATAGCAACAAGTTTATTAGGAGATCATGCTAACCATCGCTTTTTATATCACAATGTTAATGAAAGCAAAGGAAAGCTATCCCTCCTCTGGAGGTGGAAAATTGAAGTTATCCTAAGGGAACTCAATTTTATGGCAGACACCCTTACTTGTTTGGCCTAGGATGATGATCGTATTGATACTATTTTTTCTTTTCCTCCTATCTTTTGTTTATCTATGTTTAAAAAGGACTTTATTTCTATGGAGTTGTGTAAGGAGAAAAAAAATCTTATTGTTCTTCTTTTAGTAGTTGGAGGACATCTAGGTTGGATGAGACTCAAGGACAATCCACTTCTAACTTTTGTATCTAGCTAAATGTTAGTTTACATGTACGTATTTTTCTAAGTGTAGCATATTTCCACCAAAAGAAAAAAAAAACTTTAAATATCAAAATTTCATCATAAATAACCAATAATCATATTCTAGAAAAGTTCAAAGGGAAGGAAACACATAAAGAGACTGACTCTTCAGGATCATCTTCAATCCCATCTATCCAATGTTTAATCGACATATCTTGATGATTTAAAGGCTCTAGGATATCACTATATTATGCTAAAGCATGAAGTTTTAGTGTTTAAGAAGTAAATTACATAGTGTCTAATATAAAAATGCTCCATGTTCTTTTCTCCTCTAACAAGTATCTAGCTAACATATGTTGCACCTGAAAATGAGAAAAGGAATTATATACATCATTCTCCTAGTGTTTGCATTCTGATGTGCAAAAAATGAGAAAGCAAATGTATAAGTCCCTCTTGCGCTCCTTATAGTGAATGTTTGTCAGCAAGGAAATGAGAGTTGAAATTAAAGGCCTTCTTTTAATTCTCTCACACCAAATTGAAAATTGATATGTTGGAATCAACGTATCTCTTCTCTATAAGAATGGAAGGCAAGTTGAACAAATTGCTACTAAAGTTGTCTAAACATTATACAAAGAACAAACACAAAAATTCCTTAGGCAACCTTTCTAAAATGAAATGTAGGGTGAATAAACCAACCCAAAATTGAGAAAAGGATCCAAGAATCCATACATAAGAATCACATATTAATGGAATAGAAGAATATGATTGCAATATATGCCAATTGAAACCCCTTTTTCAATTCTTTTCTCATTATTTGTATAGTTGATTCAACAATGTATAATTTATAACTTCTATTGTATTTTATCCATAAATATACTATAAATTATACGACAATGTGGAATTTAAATTGAAATAAATATGTGAACATATACATTTATTACCATGCAAGGGATGTTCTTATTGTTTGTCTAAAAGGTAGGCTTGAGCAAGCAAATTGTACTTTAGTTCTAGACAAGAGTATGTAAAGTCAAAAGACATAAGATACTGTACGAAATGCATCATGTAGAAAGTCAAAAGATACTACTTCACCTTCCCTTCAATGACTGGTGTACTATCCTTAAGGGTAAAGGAATTGACCTAATAACCCTAAGATACAAAGGAATTAAGGGGACATTAGCTACAACACCACCAAGGTTTTCACCACCTACCATCAAATGTAGAGTCTTCCTCCGGCATCTTTGCCATTATCCTCACCATTACTAGAAGCACTACCTCTGCTACTATTTGCACCAAAGTAGGTAGGATGGGGGAGTAAATTTGAACATCTCCTAGGTCAAAGGCAATCAATGTTATTGGTTCCATACCTAAACAAGTGCTAAAAGTGTCACAATCTGAATGATGCTCACTTGTGGTAGGTTTTCGTATACCGTACAAAGATCAATGCTCAACCCCCCATGTTGCTCATTAATCTTTCATACAATATAAAAATGTTTCCTTTATGATTAGTGCCTCTACATGCCTCTACATGTGCTTGGTAGAAGTAATACCAAAGCAGATAAAATAGTCAATTAAACATAAGTTTCACATAGTTAAATTAGATATTAACTAGGGACTTTGGTCACCAAAATACTCAAAGTCTTACCTTAATATCCAAAGAGTCAACAAGATAAGTTAAGTTTAATACAGTAATCTAAAATATAAATATAAATGAAATCAAATGGGAGTCCTCAACTAGAATTTTATCAAATAGTTCGCTTTTGCTCTCTTTGGCTCCTTCATCCCATTCCAAAGTAGATAGGTTCTAACCCTAAGTATACCCTTGCCCAGTACCAAGAAAAGGATTTGTTACTACAAAAGAAAACTATAAAAGAGTAAGCTATACAGCTTAGTAAGTTAAGCACTCAACCATACAACAAGTAAGTTTATCAAACATTATACATAACATAAGAATACATGAACATACAGTATACCAAACATAATACATATAGTTGACTAGGTGTTATATGCAACTCAGATTTAACGCCTTCCGTAATCAAGATTAGAGGAACATTGGTCTATTAGACCCTATTACTATACGTGAACTTGATTTACTATGAATGAGACTCTATGTTTTTGTTGTATGGTGTTTAGATAAAATCTTTCCTCTAATGTAAAAAGAACTAAAGGGTATTAGGGCTAGTTCGATGCGGCCACTTCATTGCCTAAGTTAGTAAATAGATTTAAGAGAAGATAATGTGAATAGTTATAGGCTATCAGATGGTTCTTATAGTGCTTCTTCTTTGTATTTATAGGCAAATGTCAGGTGTCCAAAACAGTAGTTATTCACATGATAATTAGAACATGTAAAGACCTTACGATCAAGTACATTCCGAAAATGTAGGAATAGTGGGCAGTTATGTAATAAAGCTGTGCTAAGCGATAACTATTTACACCAGTTTCCTTAAATTTAAACCAAACATGGTTGTCTTAGTTAGCATTTACTGAGAGGTGAATTACTCGGCTTCTCATTAGCTAAGTTGACAAGTAAATGTAATAGATGAAATTTGACTATCAACATTTGCCCCAAAACTCCCATAGTCGAAGATTCAACCAAGGGAGTAGATAGTTTAATATTCTATTTGTAGATTGAGTGAAAAACTATTTCCTAAATGCTAAGTAATGTGGGAAGTTCTTGATTTTCATTTAGAATGACATTCTTCTTTTTCATTTAGAACAACGGATTGTATCCCATCCAAAGGGTTGCAACTTTTCAATTTTCTTACTTATTAGAAGACTAAGTGGTTGCATTTATGACAGCTATCACCTTAACCATAATTATATCATAGGCATTAATAACTGTCAAAGCCTCAATAACCATTAGATTTCTATCTCAAAATACATGTCAATAATCCATACCACCATTGTCAAAAACATATTGTAGTTACAAGAGTAAATCATTCATATATAAGGAATTTTTCAATAGTGAAAACAGATTTCATTTCATCTTCATCTACATCCATAAGATTTTGCTTGTTTTCAACATTTTGTCTTCTCTTTCAAAATTCTCAAAAGTTCCATGACATTCGTTATGTAACCAAAATTAAGTATGGTTCAAAACGTAATTTTTTGACTTTTTCTTTTAGATTCTAAGGTGACTAAGACTAAGGATACTTCTCCTCTAAAAAAATGGAGCGAGATGACATGTTCCTTGAATAACTTGGCTGACTATGTGGTAGAGCGATGGTATGAACTTGCTCGAATCAACTCTCTTGCAATAGATACTTATCTAGATGATGAAGAAGGAAGATCTATGGCAAGGTATTTATATAATAATATGATTTACTTTAGCGATTCACCAAACAGAGTGGTTAGTACTACCGACAAAGTTCTTATCTTGAAATACAATAAGTACTGGTAAAATCTTCCTAAAATATGGAATCTTCAAAGGCCGAAAGAGGAGTGCGAGTTTCACATCTATTTGAAATATCTCGACTTTGGACTATACTTCCCATTTTCAGCTTTTGTCAAGCAATTCTTCAACTATTTATGAGTTGTGTTAACTATGTTCTCACTAAATACTTATCGGCTTCCTACAGCTTTCGAGATAGTTTCTAAAGAGGTTGAGGTTAGGGCTATGTATCAATTGTTTAGGAGTTTCTTTACAATAAGGAGGCAACTTAATGGCTAGTATTTCATAGCCGCTAGGCAAGGGTGGAAATTCATGGGTAGATTGGAGTTTAAAATCCACAAGTGGCATGACAAGTTTATGTCTATTATTTCAAATAAAGAGCTGGACTTTTAGACCTAATGGACTGAACCTATTTTGACTAAAGACATTGAGTTGATGTTGAATAATGCCTGATCACCTCTAAATAGAGCTTTTGAGTTTTACAAATTAGATTCCTATATTTTATCCTTTATTTGTTTAAATAGGCAAGTGTACCTATCGTTTATTAGTACAGATAAGTATAGAGTCGGCTCTACTAGGAAAAGGATTCAAACACTCTTCCTATTAACTAGCTACCAAATAATTTACTGAAGTAATTTAACTAATCTTTACAACTAAATTGTACTAAATTTAAGATTACACCGAGGAAACACAACAGATAGAATTATAACACGAAAACAATAATTTATAAAGCAAGTTTACTCCACCATATTAACATAGCTTATGAACTATTCCTCCTAATAATTACTCATCTATAGGAATTCTCTACTCATGAGTATTCTTCTCAGAATTACTCAATTCTAATCCTGATTACACTCCTTAGAATCTCCTCTCAAAGAATGGATAAGTTAAGATTGCATTAGAAACTTACTAATCATTGAATTCCCTAGATATGCAGTGAACTTCCTAATAATATCTCTATTAACAGGAGTAGTTCATTCTAGTGACTAAGATCTATTCAATGGAATCGTTTCTCAAAGTATTCCATTAAAATCTACTGTAAGATTCTATCATGCACTATGCTATCTTAATTTGTGTGAAGTTCTAATCACTAGAAATTTGTAATCATTAGGATTAGTAACAATTCACAATATATTCATGTTAAAAATGACTTCATAAACCCTATTGTTATTACTCACCCATCATAGAACAAACACAAATATAGAGAAATAAGGAAAAGGAATTAAAACATAACATAAAGGAATAGAAAATAATAAAACCCCTTTTGATTCACTTGAAAGATCTTGGTACAACGATATACAAACACTGGATTCTTCACAATTGTCTCGAAGTTAGTGAAGAATGTTGCATACAAAATTCACGTTACATTTTCCATTATACTCAAAATATGAAGAAGATAATGGATTTTGATGTTATGTGATGTTTCTTGGCCATATTCATTCTATTGAAATTCTCTCCATCTTTATTTGGTGTTCTTTTCAGTTTCAAAAGCCACAGTATATTTATACTCTTCTAGTCAAAGGACTTGAATCTACCTCTTCAAGACACCTCCTGACGTTTTCCATGTATTATTTCATATGAAAAAGGTTGAAAAAGAGCAGTTGTGTCTTTTTCATCATGCCCGTGATTCGGGGCGTAACAATCTCAAAAAACAAGATTCTTCACAAATCATAACCGTGATGAATGTCATGAACTCCTCATCACTTTATTACATTTCATTATGCTTGTGACTTTAGCCATGATCACCCTCTTACCATACAATCATGGCTATGATTGACAGGGGGATCAACAATACTTCCTCAATCATAAGTATGATCAAGGCTAGCATTTCCATTCCTTTAGTATCACACCCATGATTAAGTGAATCCTAGCACTACTTCAATGCTTTCTTCTTAGGGGGGCCATATGAATATGTCAGCATTATCCAGTAGAAAGCTAGTTAGACTGTTGGTAAGTGTTTCCCAATTTTTGTCATCTTTTCGAGATCATCAACCAGCAAAATTTCCTTTACTTCATCTACAACATTATCTATGCTGACTAGCTTTTCTTTTGGGCGAGATTCAATTTGAAAAATTTCTTTTCACATTAACGCCCTCATATACAATGACCTTACCAACTGTTGATCCTCTTTACATACCCCAACCTTAGTAGGAGTAGGAAATTTAGCCTTGATGTGAGCAATAGAAGGGATAATGTCGAATAAGTGTTAATACTGCCATCCCATGATCATATTTTATGGGGCCCAACATTTGACAACAAGGAATTTCACTTTATCTTTCATGACATGAACATCATCTCAATCAAGATTGGTAAAGAAATTACTCCAATCACCTAAATGGGATGATTATTGAAGGCATAAAAATTGTAGCTATAGGATCTTAGCTGTGCCTTGATCTTCAGTCTCATATGATAAAAAACGTGTTTAAAAATAATGTCTGTTGAACTTCTAGTATTAATAAGTATTTTCTTGACCTCGAAGTTGGCAATTCTTGCACTAATCACAAGTGCATCATTATGGGGCCTTTGAATGCCTTTGAAAGCTTCTTTTGTGAAGGATATTGTATTGTCAAATTTGACCTTCTTCCCTTGGACACTACAAATATAATGAATGGCATTAGTTGAGTTCAAGGAGCTTGATCGGCTTTTGGCAGAAGGTTTACCGATAGTAGTGTTAATTATACCATTTGGTGCTCTACTAGTACTCCTATCTCTCGTATCTTTCCTAACATGAGTTGGTCGAGTGACATTCTCTTGCTCTTCTTATCTCCTCTAGGTTGGTCGATCAATATTCTCAGCATCATACAGGAGAAACTTATGCAGGTGTCCTAGTTGAATTGCATCCTTAATCGCATTCTTAAGTTCAATGCATTCTTTGGTGTTATGGCCTTTGTTTCCATGGAAAGTGCAATATTTGTTGGAATTCCGCCTTGATGGATTTGCTCTCATCCTTTTTAGCTACTACAACATGCCTCTTTGCCTGTGTACATTCATTAATATGTCTAAAATTGGATAGTTGACTAGTATGTGGACTAAATCTGTCAAGATTCGTAGCTTCCTTTTCTCAACGTTAGGGCATTGGTCATCTTCCATTCCAAGCTGGTCTTTCATACTTCTCTTTCTATCACCTTTCTTGTCCTCTCTATTTTGATCAACTTTACGATGAGATTTGATGTTATCTTCTTATCAGATGTGAGACATGGCTTTGGCCTTGAACTAATGGCTTAATTTTGGAAAGAGACTTGAAAAGCCTTTATAGGGCCTGATACCATCAATAACTGTGTTTAGAGCCACATTCATATCCAGCTTTGGAATTTAGACTATTTTAGCCATAAACTTAGCTAGATAATCTCCAATAGATTCATCTAATCTCTATTTTATTGTGTTAAGGATAAAAGAATCCTTAACAAGAAGCTTACTCATGAGGAAGTGTTGAAGAAGCACTTCTACTAAATCATCGAAACATGAAGTTATACTCGACTTCAAGTGCTTAAACCATGTACTTGTTGCATTTCTCTGTGTTGAGGGAAAAGCTTAACAAGCCATGGCATCGCTTAAGCTGTACAACTTAGCCAAAGTGTGGTAGTACTCAAGGTGATCTTCATGATCCTTCATTCCATCATAGGTTTCAAATTGTGGCAACTTAATGCATTATAGTATCATCTCGTCTAAGATCTTGGGGATAAAAGGGCTTTTCTTATTTTAAAATTGTTTACTCACTGTAGCAAGGGTACAAACATGCAAGGGTTTGGCATGGTGCACCTACTATGGTTACTTCCCCTTATCATTTTCTTGAGCATAGGGGCCGAAGGTCCCATTGCGACTTTGGGTTGCTTTCTTGTTAATTCAGGGGAATAAATTGAGTTGTCACTGTTTTTAGCATTATGATCACTATGTTCTTTATTTTGACTTAAGTGGACATTATTGTAGAGGAGGCCAAGGATCTCTGCATGCTTTTTGCTCAATTCTTGGTTTTCTTTGGCTAAGATGAGGCAAAGTTGCTCTAACTTAGCCAAATGTTCATTAATGTGCCTACTTCTCCCTTCGAGGTGGTGGGATGAAGTATCAACACTTATGCTTTTAGTTAGTCTGGTTCTTGCCATGTAGGTATGTAAGAAAAAATAGACAATGCCAAATTTAATTGTATAATCTTTAGATAAAATCTTTCCTGTAAAGTAGAAAGAACTAAAAGGTACCGAGGCCAATCCGATATGGCCACTTCAATGCCTAAGTTAATAAACATGTTTAAGAGAAGATAAAGTGAATAGTTATGGGCTATTAAATGGTTCTTATAGTGCTTCCTCTCTATATTTATAGACAAATGTTGGGTGTTAGAAATAGTAGTTAATCACATGATTATTAGGATACGTGGAGACTTCACAATCAAGTACATTTTTGAAATATAGGAATAGTGAGCAGTTATATAATGAAACCTTACTAGGTGATAACTATTTGCATCACTTTTCTTAAATTTAAACCAAACATGGCTATCTTAGTCAGCATCAATCGAGAGGTGAATTGCTAAGCTTCTCATTAGTCAAGTTGATGAGTGAATGTAACAGATGAAATCCGACTATCAACACGAGCCTCATAAAAAGACACTAATAAGATATATTTTAGGAAAAAGTGAGTTCCAAGTATAGCTACAAGTAGGCTCTCACAGTCTGCACTCATCCTAAAATGAAGGTCCCAAGACTCAATCCTTAGTTAGGCAGTTGTCATCTTAGGTGCCTAGCAAGCCTATTGCCAAGGTAAGGTCATGTCATACTTGTACATCATACGAAAACACACCAGTCTCAAGACTTATATATATAAAAGGCAATCTCACAAGGCTTCTATTACCCCCAAGTAGTGTGATGGCTAGAATATTTTAATGAAATGCATGAATTGGTTAAGTTAATTTAAGTCAAGTATAATTACTCATTTCCTCAGCGATCAAGTAATATTACAGACATCCATATTTCCTATAATGGACTATCATACAACAATAGTTCTGTTATTGCTAAATTTAAGATAACTTCACAAATAGGTAGACAATATCAACCATAAGCATTCCCTAAATACCCAATGCATTCATTTATTTTATCATAATATAATTAGGTGCAACTAAGTACAATTACAATAATGAATCGAATCATCAAGAGTACTTATTCTGCCATACCTATAGTTAAGGGTCATGGTAATCAATAGGCAAATCAAAGTCTATGTTTAAATCACCTATAAATAAAGTAATATTACTATTAAGGTGGGGTTTTAGAAATAAATTCTTATTATTTGGTTTTTCTTGTTCCTTGTGTTGTTTAGGTCGTCATTTTTTTTTTATTACTAAATCTTCAATTGTGTATACCTTTTTCATTTTAGCTTCAATTTTTATGATATTATAGCCAATTTTTATTGTTTTTAGGTTTACTTTCACATGTTAAGGTTTATTTTTAAGGGTGGGACTTACATTTTGTGTGCTGGTTAGACTAGTAGCAAATGATCCTTGTATAATTGGCTTAGCACAAGTTAGGCTAGATATGGCCTTCTAGTGGGTTCACCATTTTAGGCTTTTTAGGGTCCTTTCTTCTTGATTTAAGGGATTAAGTAGGCTTATTGTAAGGGTCTCTTGTGCAACTTATTAGGCTGAAGCTTGAATGGTTAGTAAGGGCTTCATTTTGTAAAGTTTTTACTTCAGCCTCTTAAGGTAGTTTCTTCTTGCTAAATCCCTTTTCTAAGTCTTTGTTGGTAGATCATTAGGTAAGCTTTTACTCCTTGAACATGGTTGGGTCGAGAGGGTTTTAGAGGCGGTTCCTTTTGAACTTTGATTCATTTTACCCAGTATTAGGTGTTTACAAGTCGTCCTTTACATCATGTTTAGTTAAGTCTATTTAGTTAAGTTTAACTAATTCTTATTCCCTTAAGTTTTCCTTATCTTTAACCATAGAAAGGAAGTGGTTCCCATCCTTACATATTGTTGGTTGTAAAGGTCTTAGGAGGGAATCCTTCTCTAAGTTTCCTAAATGTTAAGATACTAACCCTAACATCCTAAAGTTATATTGTTAGATCCTATAAGCATTTAGTAATGAGCATGAAAGATGAATGTTCTACTAAAGTTAGCGATTAGGGCTAAACAAACTCAAGTACTTAAGGAACATGATAAAAGTGTTGAGCTAACAAACTTCATATGGATGGATAAAGATATGTGTATCATTTTGACATAAACTTAAGGAAAGATGAAAAGTGAATATGGCCTTCTAGTATATGAATATCTAAGCATGGGTAAGGTGTTTCTCTAAGTGGCGATCAAGGCATTGTAAGTGAGTGATCATGCTTACTTTACTTGAAAAACGTAGCTTTATGTACAAGGATGTTCATGGTTGAAGCATGGTAATATCATACACTCTAACCTTAAAAGATAGATGCCTTTTCATGCTTATACTCCTAGTGAATTGACAGTAGGAAGTCCTTATCTTATTCTCTAAGGAAATCAAGTGTACTAGATGGTAGTGAAGAGGGTCTCACCCCCTTTTTGGCCTTCACTAAAGTGTGCAGTCCCTCCTCCCTTAGTGCTTCTTCTTAATGTCAAAATAAGGGAAGAATATTCTTGGAAAGGAACTTAGAGAGTATATGTGTAAGCAACAAGTATTGGAAAAGAGCAAGGATCCCCTCTCTCTCTCTCTCTCTCTCTCTCTTTTCCTTTTAAGTGGTTCAAGGACAAGATAGATTTAGGGGTAGCAACGTAATCCTTTTAGGTAGATTTTAAGCATGGCCTAAGGATAACTAGGATAGGTTTTTTACGTACTCTTCACTTGTAAGGACATGGGATTATAGACTCTGTAAATTTAACCTTCTAAACATAGTATCGGATTCGAGTTTCATAGACATTTCCCTAAGTCAATAAAACTACATAAAATGAAAACCAACTAAAATTTTGAACTTAGAACTTAAAACGAACTTGAAAGACCCAATGATATAATTTGGAAACCCTTATCATGCAAGAAAACCCCAATCCCTACATACGTGTACTTTAAAAAAAATGTAAACCTAAACTTAATAGAAACCGTAAATGTTAAATAAAAAAAAATTTAAAACTCTATAAAATTATCTTAACACTTGAAAAGCCATAAATTAATGAAATTATCAATAATTTTTGTGAAATCATATAAAATTGATAACAAACGAATTAAAGATTATTTCAAATAATAATAAACAACAAAACTAAGCTAATTAAAGGAATAAATTAATAAATTTACAAAAATTATTTTACTTGCGTACATAAGTAGCCCGACAATATGTATATATAAATATATTATTAAGCGATTTCCTTTTCTTAATCTATCATATGTATATACATATATATATATATATGTTGCATAATAAAGCGGTGTTCCTAAATAATTAAGCCAATTGATCCTTAAGCTCCTAAGTGTAAGTGAATTATTCCCGAGTTGGTGAAAAACCCTAAAACATACATAATCTCACTCGAACTCTAAAACATGCATAAACTCACTCGAATCCTAAAACCTACGATGATCAAGGACTTACGATCCTAAATAAATAATTAAAAATATAATTTCAATAAATTTTATTTAACTCTAGAAAACTCGAAAATTTCTTAAGAAGCAAATCACAACCTACAAATTAATTCGAGAATCAAACCTTAAAAGAATTTCATATAAGACAATTCTCTTATTTTCACTTATAAGCCATGTTACGTATGGATAAATTGTAAACCCTACTTTTAGCAAACTTATTATTCAACTAAGAACACTTCCCAAATATTCCCAAGGATAAACTAAGCTAAGAATCCAAGTTTACATTTAAAAACGAATTTAATTTTCCAATTCGAAACCCTATTATCGATAAAACTCGAATACGAGAACCACAGACTCTAAACGCAAAACCCTAAAACAATTAAGGACTTGTAACCCTAAGCGGCTAATTAAGAATTTAATTTGAATAATTTTATTCAATTCTAGAAACTTTCATAATTTTATAAAAATTAAATCATAACTTACAAATCTATTTAAGAGACAAACTTCAAAAGAATTTCAAATCAAACAATCTTCTTATCTTCATGCATAAGATTTGTGTACATGAATAAGTAAACTAACTGTAAACCCTACTTTTAGTGGGCATAGGATTTGAGTACGAGTAAATTCTGAATGTTCCCAAAGGATCAACTAAACTAGAAACTTAAGTTTACACTTAGAAACAAATTAAAATTTTCTAATTCAAAAACCAATTATTGAGAAAACCTGAGCTTGAAGAACTACAAGCTCTAAACTCACCTAAGACCCTAAACCTTAAAACAATTAGGGAATTTTGACCCTAAATGACTAATCAATAATTTAATTTGAATAATTTCATTCAACTTTAGAAAATTTCACAATTCTACAAAAATCAAATCACAAATTACAAAACAATATAAGATAAAAACCCTAAAACAATTTCCTATAAGGCTATGCCCTTATCTTCATGCCTAAGCCTTACACTTCAATAAATAGATCAACCAATCACTTTAGATAATTATCAATTGAGAGTTGGAATCATTTATCAATTGATAACTTATCAAAATCTAGTGATAAGACATTTTCCTTATCACCTCTTCACTTATACTACATATGGACAATTTTTCACAAGATTTCATAAGCTTAACTTTAATAAATGAGACAAGACCATTCTATGGACAAAAAGGACTTGAAATGGCAGATCTAAACAAGGAAGAAAAGGGGGCCATACTCTTGTCTTTCAACCATCAATCACTTTCTCTTACATACCACTATTCACCCCTTAATGCTTACATCATCAATAGTTGCAATTGTTGACTTTTGTGTAAGCTACAAGACAATCAAATAAAGCTTCTTGCATACGCTTCTTTTCTCATTTAAAATCTGCCACTCTCTCCCTCTTTCACTCCCATTTTCACTTCCTTTTCTCTCACTTTAAACACAAATCAAAAGAAAAAATCTAACTCCACAAATTCCCAACATTTCCGCCACCATTTTTGCTTCCATACTCACGGCAATTTCTCCTCTTATTCTTGTGTTATTTTCTTTCACCATCTAAGACCTTTTAGAACCATTAGAACATTCCACAAACCCCATTCCAAAAGACCAAACGATTCGGGTTCCAAAAGGTGGCAAAAGGGAGGAAGAAAAGTTAAGAGCTTAAGTGGAACCTTTGTGCACAACCACCATATTTTGCTTTAAGGACGAGTAAGTGTTTCTTGTGGTTTGTGGGCTAGTGTTTATGATTAGGAGACTTTGATTTCTTGAAGATATAAGTAAGGTTTAAGTTATTATAACACAAAAAATCGTTTTAAGAAACAAACCATGAAACCCTTACATGAAGTTGAAACATGAGCAAGTAAAGTTGGTGTTTTGTAAAGACATTTGTTTAATGCTTTGAATGGAAGATTTTAAGTTAAGAAAATCTTGAAATGAGAACTTTAATGGAGGATGAGCATGCTGGACGTGAGGGTTCCATAGTCATTTGGATGTTGAGTTTGTTTCCATTAAGTTAAACATGTTCAAATCTAGACTTAAGTTAAGGAAAAATTCATCACATGAAGTTTTATGAAGAAATCAACTTTGTATGACATGAGCTATGATATGGGAGTTGTATCAAATATAAGAACTTCTATTTCGTTGTGTGGAACATAAGTTAAGGAATCATCTTATGGAAAAAAAGTTAAGTTGAGATTTGGACACAAGTAGTCTAAGTGCATAATTTACCACCTAAACCTAAGGAAATGATGAAACAAGTTGAAAAACCAAGTAAGGAACCCTTGGAACCATCATGAAAAGATCTGGAATGTGGGAAAAAGAAGCTCAAAAATATGATAAAAGTGAATAAACAAAGTGAAAAGATCAACTAAAGCAAGTATAGTAAACATACAAAGCCCAAAAGCACTCCAACACATGAGGAATGCTACTGTTCTGACCCATGGATAGAATTGTATGCCTCATTTCAAAAATATAATCTTATCACGTTAAATTACACTCGAAAACAATAAAGATTGACTATAAGATCATAAAAATCGGATTTAAAATGAGAAAGTTATACGCGATTGAACTTTTAAGTAAAACCGGGAAAAATTATGAAACCAAGTCAAAAGTACAACTTAAAGGGTTTTAGCTTAGTTTTCTAGGTTTTAATTCAAATCCTTATAGTATCGTATTTGCGATGTCCAGGAGACTCGGCTTTGGGGAGACAACCTATCCCAGATTATTTTGATTGATCCGCATGGTTGAGTGAGTAAATTTCCGATGACTCTTTACTTGATTTTGCTTATAGAATAGATGCACCTAAACTTATATATATAAATTTGGATGCTTGTGGGATATGGGAAATGCATGTGTATGAATTTTTGGATGAATGCGATGACTTGAAAATTATATATAATAATGGGAATTGTTTGCATTATATATATATGTGAATTATATGGAATGAAATTGTCTGATCACCCTAAAAATCGAGTTAATCACTTATACGATTAAGAAATCAAAATGAATCATGCATACCCCATATTGCATACGAATAACACCGACTGCCGCTTCATGCAGAAGATAGGAAGGGACTCACAGGAATATGAGTTTCCTGCAAGATTGGGCACTAGTTATGTCATCATATATATTGAGTCTCTGTCTTAAGCTAATGGGCTTACTAGGTGCCGGGAGACGCCAACCGTCGGCGAGGGGCCTAGTCTTATGGCTTCTACTTAGGGCGTGTGTTTGTGGATTGCGGAGGCCACCACATCGCTAGACTTAGGATTTTGAAAATATGATTTATTACTCGGTAGTGAAGGTATATATATGTAGATATATACTTAGTTTTGTTTTGACTTAAGCACAATAGTGCTAATGAATTAAAACCCAAGTTCTAGAACCCAGATTTTGGTTTGGGTCGGTTAATTATCTCTAAACCCCGACTTCAGGGGGCGTAATTCTGAGTCGTATGCAGTTCCTAGGCCACTGCATATGTTGTTTAGCATACTGATTGTTCATGCATTCATATGATTGTATATCTAATAAATTTTGCCATACGATATTGATGAGGGTAATTATCTCACTAAGTGTAAGCTTACACCTCAACAGTTCTTTTCCTTGCAAGTTGATCGATAGTTAGGACTGGGATAGGAATCGAGTACAGAGTGCTACCATTGAATCAGTATGATGAAAAGGCTTGTGTAGTTAATTCAGAATGCTCCAAAAAACGACTAATGTCTCAATTAAGTTTAGTATATTTGGTAACTTTAGAATTTCCTAGAATTGTCAATCTTATTTCGCTATTTTGGTAGGGGATATCGATTTTCTGTGGTTCTAAGGAATTGTATCCATAATTATTTATATTATATAATGAGTCAATGAACTAAAATTGAAGACTCTAGCAAATAACTATTTAGAGTCTTGTAATCTCTAACTTGCAAGGCGATTTTCTTATCATGGGTGCACACGTGATATGGAAATTTTAGGCAATACTACTAGGCCCCTCCTAAGGTCACTACAAGGATGATATGATAGACACTTAGTTAACATAGGAGCAACTTTTTTAAGGGCATATAAGGGGTAGCGTGAGTGGCATTATGCAACACAATCTAGTCAAAGAAAAGAAAGAAAAAGTAAAGTCAAGATGGATTTGATTGATTCTTTCATTACAATGTTCAAAGGAGATAATGATGGGGGTTTAGTTTGACAAAAAGTTACTTGTTTCATGTCTTGCATTGAGGAAGGTGTGAGGAGGTCCCCATGTAGCAATCTACAATTGGAAAGAGAAGAAAAATGTGGTGTTTAGTTACCCTTTTGGGTGTACTTGATAGGGTTAATGATGGTATAAACTAAGGCCTTTTGTCCTTGGCTCATTATAACTTATTATGGTGGATAAGATGGCTAATTAAGGAGTCTTTAGGAAGGGGCTTAGATAGTTGAGTTCAATTACTATAGTTAGCTTTTGAATTATCAATATAATATGTTGTGCATGGTGATCGACACCTTCGTCCCAAATCTAAGCCTACGGTTGGTTTTTCTATATCATCTTAAAATAATGGTGATCAACACCTCTATCCATACAGGGCTTTATATAAGGGCATTTAGATCGTACAATGGTAGCTATTATTATAGGAAAATTGCACCAAGGGCGGATGAATGTACTTGCTTCCTTTAAACTCTAATGTACAAGCCCATAACATGTCCTCCAAAGTTTGTATGGTTCTTTTCGATTGCCCATCTGTGTGAGGATGATATACTATGTTAAACTATAATCTTATTCCCAGCACTTTTTATAAGCTTACCCAAAACTTCGGCACAAAATTATCTCTTTTCAATCCCTCATGACACACTGTGCAATAGCATGATTTCCTTTAGGTAAATTTAAGCTAGTTTATCTAAAGGAAAAGTCATATTGACAAGGAAGAAGTAAGCGGATTTAGTAAGCCGAGCAACTATGACCCAAATAACATCAAAACTAATGGTGGTCCTACATGAATTGTAACCAAAGTCCATGGAAATTTGTTCCCATTTCCACTTAGGGATAGTTAATGGTTGTAAAAATCCTCTTGGTCAATGGTGTTCTACCATTACTCCTTGACATGTCTCACATTTCATTACAAAATTTACGATGCCTTGTTTCATACCATTCCACCATAAGTGTTTCTTAAGATCTTGAAACATGTTTGTTCCTCTTAAATGGATAATGTAACTAACATAGAGAGCCTCACTTATGATTTCCTTTCATAATCCTGGTTGATTTGGTACACACATTCGGTTCCTCATGTGTAACATCCTATGTTCATCCAATTTGAAATTCATATACTTCCTGTTTTCCGGCTCTTCCTTTATTTTTGTTAGGGAGGGGTCCTCTTATTGTGCCATACGAATGTACTCTATTAAGGTTGACTCTACCATCAGATTTAAAAGTTCCTCATCTATTTCCTACTAGCAAAACTCTTTGTTCCACTTCTCAAATTCCTTGATCAATTCTTACTGTTCTATAAGGAAGGATGCAACCTCAACATAGTTCTTTCTACTTAGGGCATTGGCTACTGCATTTATCTTGCTAGGGTAATAATCCTTGATTCGTTCAAGCCATTGTCTCTCTCTCATATTTAGCTCTTTTTGAGTAAGTACTTAAAGGTCTTATGACAATGTAGATCTCACATCGTTGTCCATACAAGTACTGTCTCCATAACATAAGGGCAAATATTATGGCCACTAGTTCCAACTCTTGCGTCAGATAATTTTTCTTATAAGGCCTTAGTTGTCTTAATGCATATACTATCACTTTCCACTTTGCTTGTATACACAACCTAAGCCATTCTTGTAGGCATCATTGTGTGTAATAAATGGTTCATTGTTGGGTAATGTGAGGACAAGAGTAATACCAATCTATTCTTCAATTCTTAAAAGCTCTTCTCTCTTTTTTCATTCCACTCAAATTTCACATTTTTTCAGTGTCAATTGGGTGAGTGGTCTTACAATTTTTAAGAAATCCTTTACAAACTTCCTATAATACTTAGCTAAATTAAGGAAACTTCATACTTCTGTAATCGTTTTTGGTCTTTTCCGATCAACAATGGCCTTGATCTTTTCTGAGTCAATTGAAATACCAATTTTAAACACAACTTGTCTTGGAAAGGATATTTCATTTAAGCAAAAGTCACACTTGGATAGTTTAGCATACAGTTTATGCTCCCTTAGAGTCTACAACACTAACCTTAGATGTTCATGCTTTTCATCAGAAGAAGAGTATACTAGAATATCATTAATGAACACTATCACACACTTATCCAATAGGGGTAAAAAAATATGGTTCATCAAATCCAAAAAGATAGTAGGTGTATTTGTCAGGCCAAATGGCATCATAAGAAATTCATAGTAGCTAAGCCATATCGAGTTTTAAAAGTTGTTTTAGGGATGCTCTCTACCTTAATTCTCAACTAGTGGTAATTGAATCATAAGTGCATCTTAGAAAATAAACTTGTATCCTACAACCAATCAAACAGGAAGTTAATGTGAGGTAAGTCAATAATCAATATGAAGTTGTAGTGAGTTGTCCTTTTTCTTAATAAACAATACTGGTGCACCTGAATAGGAAACACTAGGTCTGATAAACTCTTCATCTAACAACTCTTACAATTGTTTTTCAATTGTTTTAGCTCCACTGCGATCATCCAATATGGGTCCCTTGATATGAGCTTGGTTATAAGGGCAAGATCAATGACAAAGTCTATCTCTCTTTTTGGGAGTAGTCTCAATACTTCGTTAGGAAAGACATCTAGGAACTCGTTCACTACTCAGATTTCTTCAAGACCAAACTTTTCAGTATTAATCTCTAAGGGGTGTCTCTAAGTCACATTTGTTAATAACTTTAGAGAGCTCAAGTCATGCACTTTCACCATGGTAGAATCCCTTTTAAATTCAGCTTTTGTCCCTTTAAATGTCTCAAAAGTTACTTTCTTTTCCTTATAGTTAATCATAGCCTTAACACTAGTCATCCAATTCATTTCTAGGATGGCTTCATGTTGTTGGTAGATTTTGGTAATTAGAATTATCCTGCAAAGAAAGGAAAAGCTCTTAGTACCGAAGCCAGTTCGATGTGGCTACTTCAATGCCTAAGTTAGTAAATGAGAGTAAGGGAAGTTAAGTGAGTGGTAAAGAGTTATCAAATGTCCCTTATAGTGTTTCTTTCTTGTATTTATAGGTGAATGATGTGTTTGAAGCAGCATTTATCGGAATGATTAACAAAACAAATGGAGGCCTCTTGATTGGACACATTCTGGAAATGTAAGGAGAGTGGGCAAGTATGTAATATAACCATGTTAGGTGATAACTATTCGCATCGCTTTACTCAATTTAAATCAGATGCTGGTCCATGTTACTTAGCTTTAGCTAAGAATCAAGTTACTCATCATGTTGATGTTACTCAGTATAACCAAGAATAGGGTCTCTTATCATGTAGGCAACCAAGTAGCCAAGTGATGGAAAGTCGACTATCAACACTTCATACTTATTTATCCTAAGGAGGATCATATCAACACGACTATTTGATAGGAATCAAGCCCTTAAACTAATCACTTGTAGCCACTCTAAGGACTCACGTAGAGAATACTAGCTTGAAACTAAAGCTGAAACGGGGATCCCTATGTCGAATTAATCTCCTACCGACTTGTTTATCAGATCCTCACATGTGTTAGATCTACTCCTACCCAACAATGATGCCTTACACTGGAAGACAGCCTAAGACTATTTGGGTTGAGTTGTTGGACGGATCATAGACACCTAACTCTAATTCAATTAACTTCTTTACCGGATTGACTAACTCCTGACCTGATCCAAATCAGGTTGGCCCTTAATTGCAAATGTTAATCTGCTACCGCCTACCTTGTATTATATTTCTCACATCTAACCACTAAGCGACACATGTTTTATGACACAATATTCTAGAATGAATATTTCTTTCCTGTATTAAATATTCTTTGTCTTTTTTACCCTTTTTTAGTATGTTTTATGTAACCTAATTGTAGAATACCCATTGGTCTTTTCATACTTGTAAAGAAACCCTAGTGGATGAGTATATAAACCCCTACTTTCTCATATGCAAGGAGGCAACTAATCAATACAGAATTATTCACTTGAGTAACCTTAGTGTTCTCATTGTCATTTAACTCTTATCTATTTCCTTTAGCAAGGAGTAATGGTGAGTGACCTTTTAGTTTGGACCAATGTGTCATATTTGGTGGATTGTAGGCTAAGTAGGATCGAATGGTGTGTCATATCTATTTGGTAGCTGCTCGAACTTTACTAACTTTTTCCCTATTTGTTTTTGGTTTACCTTGTTGTGGTGTTTCTTCGTGCGTTCGACCCTAGAGATGCATTAGCTTCTCTAATATTAGAGTACGATTATATGAGAGAGTGTATGAAGCTACAGTGAAGATTTTAGTTTGCTTTGCTATTGGTGATTGTTGTATTCCCTCCGTAGCTACTATAGTATGTTTGAGTGTAAGTATAGTTTCACTATTACTCTGTTTTTACTTTGGTTTTCATAACAAAAACATAGTAAGCTTGTTTCTGTTCTATTTAAGAGACTATCAAGTATTAAAGTTGTTAATGAGTTGTTAACCCATTTGATAAGTATTGTACCATGTCAAATTCAAGTGTTTAGAGTGCTATCGGTGACCAAAGTAGTGGTGTTCAACCTAGTCAAGGTCATAATGGTAGTAGCACCTCAGGGTCGATTATTGACAAACTCGATAAACTGACTAACCTTGTTGAGAGTCTAGTCATAGCAATGTAAGTTAATAGACCACAACCTCATGGTATATAATACCATAACCCATAGGAAAATGCTCATGAGAGATACCATAGCTAAGGTAATCAAATCATTCGCCTAGTTCAATCACAGCAAATTAGAGTAGTAGCAAACCTAGCTACTAGACAAAGATTGGAGTTAGAGGAGATTAAGGAAGATGATGAGGAGTTAGATGTTGAAGACTGTGGGGAAGAAGAAGAAGTTGATTATTACTAAGCATAGGAATGAGGATGCTGAGTCCTTTGAGGGCTAGATAATGTTAAGATTCAAATGCCGCCCTTTAGTAGAAGTGGTGATATAGATGAATATTTAAAGTGGGAAGAGAAGGTCGAGAAAGTATTTAAATGTTATAGGTATACAGATGCTATTAAAGTCCAACTTGCTACACTAGATTTTATTGGATATGCCACTTTATGGTGGAAGAATCTCAATGCAACCGGAACAAGAGATGGAAGACGGGGTGTTAGAACCTAGGATTAGATAAGAAAGTTGTTGAGAGGTAGATTTATACCCAAGACCTACCTATAAGATACATCTGTAAAGTTGTAAGAGCTTCACCAAGAAAGCCGATCTATTGATGACTATGTCAGAGAGTTCTAGATGCTAATGATCCGAGCTGATGTGGAAGAACTAGAGATTCATATAGTATTGAAGTTCATTTCTAGGGTTAAGTACAAGATTCACTATATCATGGAAGTATAGAAGTTTTATACTTGGAAGAGGTGATAAAGATAGTGTAGAGGGTTCAAAAACAAAGGAGAAGTGCTCTAAGCCAACTTAGGCCAACATTCCCCCGACTCTTAGTTTTGCATCGACCTATTCAAGCAGAGTCGAGGAGGCCATATAGGGTCGAGGATAAGAGTGACCAGTCTAATAATAGTTGAGCAAGCCAGCAAGGCTGAGCCAATCAAACAGGTCAACCCGAGGTTAAGCTAACCCTAAGGATATATGAGAAAGGGTAAACCTCTAAATGGAAGACCAAGGAGGTGAAATGCTTTAAATGCTTGGGCTTTGAACATATGGCCATTGAGTCTCCAAACCGACATGTTATGGTGCTTCGAGGAGATGTAGTGGATAACATTGACGAGAGTGAGCTTGGGAAAGAAGAAGATGTTGGATAACTCAAAGTCGAAGAGAAAGAGGAGACTTATATCTTTACTGACTAGGGAGAAGTGATAAACTTAGTCTTAAGACGAGTATTGAGTTCTTTGCCCAATTCTAAGGAGGACCAGAGGAAGAATCTGTTTCATACTAAGAGTACCGTCAAAGGCTAATTATATACAATTATAGTAGATGGGGAAAGTTGTACTAATGTTATTGTAAAGTCCATTGTACAAAGGTTGGGTCTATTGACCTCAAAGCATCCCTAACCTTACAAGCTGCATTGGCTTCATGATAAGGGTGCTTTGCATGTGATTGAACAAGTGACCACACCATTCAATATTGGGAGTGTACATAGGGATGAAGTAGTTTATGATGTCATCCCCATGGGAGCTTCACATTTGCTACTTGGACGACCTTAGTTGTTTGACTGATGTGTTACTCACTATGGATATAAGAACACTTGTGCCTTTGTTAAGGATGGAAGGAAGATTGTATTGCAACCCTTGACCCCGTCCTATGTAAATGAAACCCATAATTAGCTCACCCGAGCTAATAAGAAGAATGCCTTAATGATGAGCTAAAGAGAGCTCCGAGCTGCTGAAAAGGTTGAAGAATCTATGTTCCTATTGATTAGAAGATTGTTGAAGATGAGACATTTGGAGGATATCCTTGATGAAATCTGAAACTTGCTAAATGAGTTTTTCGATCTATTCCTTGAAGAACTACCTCTAGTCCAAAGCATTGAGCATTGTATAGATCTACAACCAAGTGCCAGCCTACCAAACCGACTTGCATACAGGATGAACCTTGTACAAGCTGCTAAGCTAAAACAACAGGTGGATGAACTCATAGAGCAAGGATATGCGAGGGAGAGTATGAGCCCTTGTGTTATACCAACTCTGCTCTTTCCTAACAAAGATGGTTCATGGTGCATGTACATCGATAGTTGAGTAATTAACCAAATTACTGTTAAGTACCGATACCTGATACTGAAGCTTGATGACTTGTTAGATGAGCTTCATGATGCCAAGATATTTTCAAAGATTGATTTATGAAGTGCCTACAACCAAATTCGCATGAGTCTAGGTGATGAGTGGAAGATTACCTCTAAGACTAGGCATGGACTCTACGAATTGTTGGTTATGCCATTCAGACTTATTAATGCATTAAGCACATTCATGAGGTTGATGAACCATGTAATGTACCCTCTAATTAGAAGATGTGTAGTCGTATACTTTGATGACATATTGGTATATAGTGACAACCTGAACCACCATGTACAATATCTTCATAAAGTATTTGACATTTTACGAACTGAGAAGTTGTATGCAAATGTAAAGAAATGTATGTTCTACTAGAAAGAGGTGATCTTCTTAGGGTTTGTGGTGTTAGGAGAAGGACTCTAGGCAGATGAGGAGAAGATTTGAGCTGGAGTGGCCAATGCCAAGGAATGTCCTTAAGGTTTGAAGCTTTCATGGCCTAGCTTCTTTTAATAGGTAATTTATCAAAAACTTCAGTACCATAGTTGCCCCCCTTAACCAAGTTGACAAAGAAGAATTAAGGGTTTGGGTAGAATGATCAAGCTGAGTAAACTTCAGGGAGATTAAGGAGAAGCTTACCTTGATGCCTATCCTTTCATTACCCGATTTTGACAAACCGTTTGAAATGGAATGCCATGTATTAGGAGTAGGAATTGGTGCTGGCCTAATGCAGGAGTAATGGCCCCTCACCTACACAACAAGAAGCTTAGTCGTCTTGCTCTAAGCTATTCTATATATGAGAAAGAGTTGTACTCTCTCTACCGAGCCTTTGCTAATTGGCAATCACTATTTGTTGCTACAAAAGTTTGTTATTTATATAGACCATAAATCTTTGAAGTATCTAGGAAGTCGGAATAAGCTTTCGAAAAGGCAAGCCATGTGGTTAGAGTTTATGGAAGGATTCTCATAAGTAATCTGACATAAGAAGGGGAGCACAAATGTGGTCACCAATGCTTTGTTACGATGACAAACCTTCTTAACTACTTTGCGGACCAAATTATTGGGATTCTCACTCATTACAGAGAAATACACTCATGATCCTCATTTTGGCCCTATCATAAAATAGTGTAAGGATGGAATTGCTATTAAGGGATATTATCTTAAGGAAGGCTATCTATTCAAGGACCGAAGGCTGTCCATACCAAATTGTTCTATGCGTGAGCTATTGATCAGGGTAGCTCATAGTAGTAGATTATCGGTCACTTTGGGGAGACTAAGATAGCTAATTTATTAAGGAAAAACTTTTACTAGCTAAGGTTAGCCAAGGATGTCCATAAAGTAATTAATAGTTGTGAAGCATGCAAGTAAGCTAAGGGGAAGAAAGAACCCTATGGAGAATACATGCCGCTACCAACACCAACCTTGCCTTGGGCCAACTTCAGCATAGACTTTGTCCTAGGGTTGCCTTAGATATCTAGAGGCAAAGATTCTATCTTTATTCTAGCGGACCACTTCAACAAGATGGTGCACTTCATTCCATGTCATCAGATTAATTATGATTTATATATTGTTGATTTATTTTTGTAGGAGATTATCTGACTGTATAAGGTACTGAAGAATATTATCTCAGATTGGGACACAAAGTTTTTAAGCTATTTTTGGAAGAATCTTTAGAAAAGACTTAGAACTAAACTTGTACTTAGCTCTAGTAGCTACCCTCAGACTGATGGCTAAACTGAAGTAGTAAACAGGACGTTAAGCAATCTGCTTAGAGCTGTCGTGGGAAAGAACTTACAGGACTAGGATTTGTGCCTACCAATTATGGAGTTCACATATAACCGAACTCTCCATAGAACTAGTGTGAAGATCCCATTTGAGGTTGTCTATGGCCTTAACCCTACTATTTCCCTGCATATGATCGGTGCTCCAACAGTTAGTGAAGAAAGTCAATCTAAAGTTGACCAAACCCAAGAACTGCATGAGCCACACCAGTCTATAACCAAGAAATTCACCAAATTTAATCAAAGATAGTATGAAATTGGTAGTCGAAGCCATCAAATTGTGTCCTTCCACCTAAGAAACTTGGTACAGATACACTTCAACCAAGAACAATTCCTACACTTGAGACAAAATAAGCTATCTCCTCAAGTTGATGGTCTATTCAAAATCTTAAAGAAGATCAACCACAATGCTTACCAAATCGAGTTGCCTAATGACTACAATGTTTCTTCCACCTTCAATGTGTCCAATTTGATCCCCCACTAGCTAGGGGAAGAAGAAGACCCCGTATTTACCCTAGAAGAAGAAGTAGAGACCCCTTTAGATTTGAGGGAAAATGTTTTCAACCCTTAGGTGAATGATAGAAATCAATCCCTTAGACTAATCATTCATGGTCAAGTTCGAGGGCTCTAAGGAATTAAGTAGAGAATACTAGCTCAAAACCAATGTCGAGATGGGGATCCTTATGCTAAACTAATCTCTTGCCGACCTATCTGTTAGATCCTCACATGTGTCGGATTTTCCCTTGCCCAACAATGATACCTTACTTCAAAAGACAACTAAGACTATCCGAGCTAAGCTATCAAACCGACCACAGATATCTAACTCCAATTCAGTTGACTTCTTTACTGGACTGATTGGCTCCTAACCTGATCCAAATCAGGTCATCCCTTGATTACAAATGTTAATCTATTACCGTCGACCTTGTATTATATTTCTTTCATCTAGCTACTATCACAACTCAATAGTATCGTTGTCATGATAAGTCACCATGTACCGTAAAGGTCTACTATCAACCCCCTTACTGATCGCAGGCCTTTCATATGACACACAAGGCTCCTTCCACTATACGTTTCTACTAGGCCCATAGATAAGTAATATACAGCAATTTAACTAAGATTACTTCTATGGTATAAATTAACTAATCGTGTGGACTCATAAGACCCACACCAAAAGAATATTACAAACAAATGCAGTTCATAAGGAAATTGCATTAGAAATTTTAATCTATGTTATAAACAAAAATGTAAAAGTAACTAATTATCTACGAATCTATTACAAAATGTCCTCTTCGCTTTCTGATCGCTCTAACCCGTCCCTACATGAAACTTACCATGGGCATGCCTCGGCCCAGATTAACAAAGAGATTTTCTTGCATCAACAGAAATCTATCGAGGTGTAAGATTAAGCTTAGTGTGATAAATACCCTCATCAGTACCATATGGTAGAAATTTATTAGATGTATAATCATATGAATACATAAACAATCTGTATGCCAAACAATGCATGTAGTGACCTAGGAACTGCATACGACTCAAAATTATACCCCCTGTAGTCAAGGTTTGGAGATAATTAACTGACCTAAACCAAAATCTGAGTTCTAGACCTTGGGTTTTATTTCATTTGCACTATTGTGCTTAAGCCAAAACAAAACTATATATATATATGAATATGCATATACTTTCTTTACCAAATAACAAATCATATTTTTAAAATCCCAAGTCCAGCAGTATGGTGGCCTCAACAGTCCACAAACACACGCTTTAATTAGAAGCTACAAGACTTAGCCCCTCGCTGACGGTTGGCGTCTCCTAACGCCTAATAAGCCCATCAACTTAGGATAGAGACTCAATAAAATTGATGACATAACTAGTGCCCAATCTTACAAGAGGTTCATCCTCCTGTAAGTCCCTTCCTATCTTCTACGTAAAGTCGGTGTTATCCGAATGTAATTATGGGGAATGCATAATCCATTTAATTTTTTAATTGTATAAGTGATTAACTTGATTTTTAAGGTAATTAGACAATTTCATTCCATACAATTACACGTATAAATTATCACAAACAATTCCCATTATTATATAATTAACAAGCCATCGCATTCATCTAAAAATTCATACACATGCATTTCTCATATCCCACAAGCATCCAAATTTATATATATAAGTTTAGATGCATCTATTTCATAAGCAAAATCAAGTAAAGAGTCATCGAGAATTTACTCACTCTGCCATGCGGTCAATCAAAGTAATTCGGAGGTAAATTGTCTCCCTATGCGGTGTCCCCTAATCATCAAAATCATAATACTATAAGGAATTGATATAAACTTAGGATACTAGGCTAAAATCCCTTAAATTATACTCCTGACTAGTTTTCATATCTTTTCTCGGTTTTTACTTAAAAGTTCAATCACGTATAACATTTTCATTTTAAATCTGATTTTTATGATCTTATAGTCAATCTTCATCGTTTTTTAGTGTACTTTAACGTGGTGAGGTTAAATTTTTTAAATGAGGTATGAAAATCTATCCATGGGTCAGAACAGTAGTGATCCTCATGTTTTGGAGTGCTTTTGGGCCTTATTTGATAAATGGGCTTTTTGGTAACTTGAGAAATCCTTTGGGTATGGTCTTATGGTTTCATCCTAAGCTCAAAATACTCATTTAGGTCAGATTTACAACTTTGATTTATACTCCTAAGGCTAACAACCACTTCATGGGCTCTTTAGTGAGCTTAAATTGTCAAACATGCTTGTTTTTGGCTCAACTCAAAGATGGTCACTTTCTCGAGCTTAGAGAGTGTTTTGTAGGCTTCTTTAAAGTCTTAAAACAACTCTTATGAATGTGTCAAGTTGCTGGTCAGAAATTTAAGGGTGGTTCAACTTGACATTTGAGGCTTGTTTTGGAAGTTTTAAGCTCGGTTTTAAGTTTTAAGTTTAATATACTTATCATACTTGCCTTGGTTGGTCTTTTTACTTTGTTTACTTACCTTTATCACATTTTTAAGTGTCTTTGAAGGATGTTTCCAGATCTGGTTGGTTTATATATGAGGGCTTCCAACTTGTTTCATCATTTCCTTAAATTTAGATGTTAGATCATAAACTTAAACTACTTGTATTCAAATCTTAACTTGACTTTTCTTCTATGGGATGATTCTTTAGCTCATGCTTTACACGAAAAATAGAAGATCTCATACTTATTACCACTTCCATATCATAGCTCATGTCATACAAGGTTGGTTTCCTCATAAAACATCATGTGATGGATTTTTCTTTAACCTAAGTCTAGATTTGAGCATGTTTAGCTTAATGGAAATAAAATCAACACCCAAATGATCTTTAAATCCTCATGTCCAGCATGTTCATGTTTCATTCAAGTCCTTGTTTCGTGATTTTCTCAATTTAAAATCTTCCATTCAAAATGTTAAACAAGTATCCTTACAAAACACCAACTTTATATGCTCATATTTCAACTTCATGCAAGAGTTTCATGAGTTTGTTTCTTAGGATGGTCTTTGATGTTATAACAACTTATAATCATACTCATATCTTCAAGAAATCAAAGTCTCCTAACATGAACACTAACCTACTAACACAAGAAACATTTACTTGTCCTTAAAGCAAAGTATGGTGGTTGTACATAAAAGTTTCACTTAAGCTCTTAACCTTATTTCCTTCTTCGCACCCTTTTGGAAACCTGAGTTGTTTGATCTTTTGGAGTGGGGTTTATATAAGGTTCTAAGGGTTCTCAAGGAGCTTAGATGTTGGAAGGGAAGGACACAAGAAAAGAAAATGAAAGTGTCATGAGTGAAGCTTGGAAAATGGCTGCAAAGTTGATTTTGTAGGGCTTAAGTGTTCCCACTTTTTGGGTTGCTTTCTATTGAGAGAAAAAGGAAGTGAAAATGAAATTAAAAGTGAGAGGAATGAGGGAAAGAGTGACCGGTTGGGAATGAGAGTGAATGTGTTTTTAAGAAGTCTTGAAATTGTTATCTTATAGCTTATACAAAAGTCAACAATTGCAACTATTGATGATGTAAGCATTAAGGAGTGAATAGTAGTGTGTAAGAGAAAATGATTGATGGATGAGAGACAAGAGCATGGCCCCCCTCTCCTTCTTGTTCAAACCGGCCATGGAGTGTCCTTTGAGGCATGGAATTGTCTTGTCTCATTTAATAAAGTTAAGCATGTGAAATCTTGTGAAAATTTATCTATATGTAGTGTAAGTGAAGGGGTGATAAGGAAAGTGTCTTATCACTAGATTTTGATAAGTTATCAATTGATAAATGATTCCAACTTTCAATTGATCATTTGTCAATTGATAAGTCATCTAAACTGATTGGTTAAACTACTTATTTATATGTAAGGCTTAGACATGAAAATAAGGGCATAGTCTTATAAGAAATTGTTTTAGGATTTTCATCTTGCATTATTTTGTAATTTATAATTTGATTCTTATAAAATTGTGAAATTTTCTAAAGTTGAATGAAATTATTCAAATTAAATTATCAATTAGTCACTTAGGGTTAAAAGTCCCTAATTGTTTTAGGGTTTAGGGTCTTAAGTAACTTTAGAGCTCGCAGTTCTTCAAGCTCAAGTTTTATCGATAATTGGTTTTTGAATTGGAAAAATTTAATTTGTTTCTAAATGTAAAATTAAGTTCTTAGTTTATTTGATCCTTGGGAACGTTCCAGAAATACTCTTAGTTAAATCTTAGGCCTGATAAAAGTAGGGTTTACAGCCACCAAGCAATACATGTCTTTTGAAAAAATATTCCTAAATGATTATTTCTTTTCCATATTGAATATTCTGTCTCTTTTACCCCTTTTTAGTATATTTTATGTAACCAAATTGTAGAATACCCTTTAGTCTTTTCATATATGTAAAGTAACCCTAGTAGATGGGTATATAAACCCCTACTTTCCTTTATATAGGGAGGTAACTAATCAATAAAGAATTATTCACTTGAGTAACCTTAGTGTTTTTATTATCATTCAACTCTTATCTATTCCCTTTAGTAAAGAGTAGTGGTGGGTTACCATTTAGTTTAGATTGGTGTGTCATATTTGGTAAATTGTAGGTCAAGTAGGATCGAGTAGTGTATCATATTCATTCGGTAGCTACCTGGAATTTGCTAACTTTTTCCTTATTTGTTTTTTGTTTGCTTCGTTGTGGTGCTTCTCCATATGTCCAAACCTTATGATGCATCACTATTGCTATTATATATTCTCAAGGGGCATTTTTAGATCATTTCCTTAGTTACTACCACACTTCCAGTCGGGGTCTTTACTCTAAATTTGTTCTTGGTGCTTACAATAGGCACATTCATTCGTAAAGCTACTTCAAGCATGATGAACAAGTATATCGCTCCAATGTCAAATAAAGTATACATAAGGTGTCCACCAACTTCCAAATTTCCTGAATAGTAATTATTGTTTTACAACTAGTTCAAATGACCATTTAATTGTTATTATATGAGTTTTTCTCTTTTGTTGTTCTTTATTTATGTCTAAACCATAATGACCAATTTTCACATTGTTAAGGAAATTGAACAAGTTAGGAACAAGACACATAACTGAAATAAGCTTAATGTCAACTCTATCTTCGACTTTTTCATAGATATGTAAATCCTCTTCTACATATTCGTAACACTTTCAATCACTTTCCAAGTTATATACCCTAAAATTAAACAAGTTAAAAATAAGATACTTACCTAACATAAGCTCAATGTCTGCTTTGTCTTTGACTTCTTCATAGATACCTAAATCATCTTATACATACTCATAACACTCTCAATCACCTTCTAAGTTATATACATTGGCTGTATTTTCCATTCTTAGTCATCCATTTCCAATACTAAACCCTCCAATAATCTTGCTAGTTGGAGGGTAATTAAGGGCGACCAATAGCAAGTAGTAGCCTAGTCACTATAGTGGCTAGTGCTTGGCATTGGGGATAGGTGGTGGAGAAGTCTCCTGACTTATGACAAATGAAATAGGTTGTTGAATTCTTCTTAGAATAGTTAGAGGCTTTGTGTGAGTCCTCATGTCAAAAGAAACATTTCTTATGTAACTAAGGGCAGTCTCGAGGATAATGGATTCCTCGACATTTCTACCACTTGACTTAAAAAGAGTAAATTATTCTATACTTTTAAGACATATTTAGGCATAAATTGACCATAATTGTGTTTATTTCTAAAGTTCTTGGTACTTAATTATATAATATGTCAATTTCAGATGATTTAAGAGTAAGGAGATGATATTTATTCAAGACAAAGTGAAGAAGAGATGAAATTACACAAGAACAAAGAGTTTTGGAGCAATTATAGGCATGATAAACAAAGATTTGAGTGTTAAGTGCTCATCACTCCCTCTATTATAGCCATCTTAGAAGGATGATCATGCCCTCAATCGCGGCCGTAATGAGGTAGAATGTTTGCAACGAGAAGATCACTCCCTGAGTTACTACCATAATGGGAGTAGACATGACTATTCTTCTTTAACTTTATAATACAAACCAGTTCATGGAAGAGGTCTTAGCACCAGGGGGTATCTTGAAGCGGTGTATTTTGAGTCCTTTGATAAGAAGAATATAAATAGATTGCAATTTTTAAATGTAAGGGGATGATCATCATAATTAACATTATCAAGAACATCATATCACCAACCCACAACACATTCCATTCATCCATCCTTATACCCATTTTGTATTTTTTCTATTTTTCTTCTGTATAGTTTTCTTAATGTTGCATCATACTTTTCTTGAAATTACTCAAGAGAGATGATAGGAATTCATTATTCATGTATTTGTCAAACTTCTATAGTGGAATCAAAAGGGGTTTTTACATTTTACTTATTCTATGTTTTTTTTCTATTTAATTATGATTCCTATTAGTTTATGTTATTGTTTTATTATATATTAGTGGTACGTTAGGACTTGCTACATCCACTTAATATGATCAAGTGCATGGAATAGTAATTTCTTGATGTTTGTTATTCTTGATGTATTGAACTTGATTAATCTAAGTGCAATGTAGTACACAACATTGACTTAGGTCAGATTTCAATGGAATATGTCGAGAGACAATTTTATTAAATAGATATAATTCATTGGAATGCATTACTTTTGATAGTAGAGATATTATTAGGAAAATTGATAAATTAACATATCATTAATGCGATCCGAGTTGGCTATTAATTCAAAAGAAATTGTAATAGACACAATTAGGATTAGACATAAGTAATTTTGAGAAGAATGCTTACATAATAGTAAGTCACTACAAATAACAATCATTAGGATAAGATTAAAGGTAATATTATGCTAAGTGGTAAAGCAAGTATGCCTGTTAAGTGTGCCGTTAGTAATTGTTTTTGTAATAATTGTGTTAGTAGCATTAATTGGTGGATTAGTATAGTTTAGTCGGTAATTTAGAGTGTTAATAAGTAATCACTTAATAAATTTGGTTTGCTAAATAATGGGAAGATTAATTAGTACTAGTGTTTATAGTTGTTCCTAATAGAGATGACTCTATACTCATTTGTGCTAACAAATGATAGGTACACTTGCCTACTGAACTGAGTTAACGATAGAATATAGGTTTATAAATTTTAAAACTTGGAAGCTCTAATTAGAGGCGATCAAGTTTTTGGCACTATTGTCAAGGATAGGCATCATTAGCAAAATTAAAATTCCTTTGCATCTAGCTTGTGTTTGTTAGTGTTTTACTATTTAAAAAATTTTTATGCTTAAGCTTTCATCGAATGCTTGAAGGATATTGCCATAGCTGTAGGAGCAACCATCCTTTCATGTTTTTCTTGCCCCCTAACTTAGAAGAATATGGGTCTTAGTAAGTCTTTAGTTCCCTTACCTACAAGTGCTGCCCAACAAGCAAAAGTTGCTAGGATAAAAGAAGAAGACTTTAGTAATGAGGAGGATGGGTTTGAACATGAAGATAGTGATGATGAGGAGGAAACCTAAGGAATGTAACAAGAAGCAACAAGAAAAGGGGCTGAGAATGAGAGTGAAGGAGGATCATCTGGGGAAGATGATGATGGCTCAGGTGAGGAGACTAAAGACAATGATGACCGACTTGTTTTATTTATTGTATTTTGTTTGTTTTCTATTTTAAACTTGCTAATTATTTAAGAGCTAAACCTCAATGATGTATTTTTATTGGTGACTCTGATATCATGTGTTTGTTATGTTTTGTTTTCATTTTGTCTTAATGGCCAGGTCACTTTTGTTGTTCCTTTTTTTCGTGGTGCTGGTGGATGTATTATCTGATGATTTATAGCCTAAACGCATTGATCAAGCATCAAACAAGAGAATCCTATTCTTATTTTTGTTTGTTTTGCATTTTTCCTTTTCTATGCCTGTTCTGTGTTTGCTTTCCTCAAACATTGAGGACAATATCTTTCTCTAAGTGTGGGGAAGGTTTAACCCCACTTATAAAAAATCTTCCACTTAAGTTTGTTTATTTCAAGTTATGAATTGACTTAATAGATTGTCGATTTAACAAAATAGCAATTAATTTTGTGAGTTATTTTTTTTTTTTTTTTTTTGCCTTACTCACATCTTGTGGACTTAGCGTACATGATCAAAATTATGGGATAGAATCTAAGTGAATCACACTTGCTTACTATTTAATGAATGAGTTTAGGGGTTAGAAGTGAATCGTAGTCTTTAGTGTAAGGTTAAATGGTTGTGCTTTTAAACTTACTAAGTAGTATATTTACTCCTCAATTACTTTTGGGGCTCATTTAATATTAAATAAAAAGGGCAAATGAAGTAATTCACTTGTTAATGCTTCTTGAGAATCTCTTCAAACTAAAGTAAATTGAAGTATTTAAGGACGAAGTTAGTAAGAGTAGGCTTTGGTTCCTCAGAAGAGCGAAGTTTGGCCTCACTGCTAATTTTTATCTTTATAACTTTGCAATAAGAGCATATAAGGATTGAGTTAGTAAGGGTAGGCTTTGGTCCCTTAGAAGAGCGAAGTCTAACTCACTGCTAATCTTTATCCTTATAACCGAGTTAGCAAAAGTAGACTTTGGTCCCTCAGAAGAGCGAAGTCTAACTCCATTGTTAATCTTTGGTTTTCATTCTTCTATTGAAAAAAAAAAAAAGAGAGAAGAACAGAAAAAGACAAGAAAAAAAATTGAAAATGTTATGTGTAAGATGTTTTTGGAGAGATTCAATAAAAGAAGTAGAAATATAGGAGCAAAATGGATGCAATGTACTCTTCTTCTAGATTAGTGTTCTTAAGAAGTAATTGAAGGGTTTTTATACACTTTCTAAAGAGGATGAAGTATAACCAATTTTCTTTTATTCTATTTGACTTGATGTTCACTTTTGTACCTTTGGAAGCTATCATTAAATAGTAAAGGTGGAGTTTATTTTACTTGGATTAGTGTTAGAATATTGGTTGGTGTACTTTGAGAACACAATGTGATATGTACAAAGTTAAGCTAATGTGAATGTTTTATTAAATATGCAATCGAAAAAAGTTGCTAAGTTCATTGATTATTTTTGAGTGTTTGCTTGAGGATAAGCAAAGCTTAAGTGTGGGGAAGTTTGATAAGAGTAAATTACTTTATTCTTTCAAGACATATTTAGGCATATATTAACCATAATTATGTTTATTTTTAAAGTTCTTGGTACTTAATTGGGTAATATGTCAATTTTAGATGATTAAAGAGTAAGAAGATGATATTTATTCAAGACAAAGTGAAGAAGAGATGAAATTACATAAGAACATGGAGTTTTGTAGCAATCACAAGCATGATAAAAGAAGATTTGAGTGCTTAACACTCATTGCTCCCTCCATCACAGCCGTGATCAAGGGAATGACCAAGGCCAAAACTATTTTTCCACCTATTCATCACAGTTATGACTTCATCTCAGAAGGATGATCATGCCCTCTATCATGGTTGTGATGAGGTAGAATGTTTGCAACAAGAAGATCACTCCTCGAGTCATGAGCGTAATGAGAGTGGACATAATTATTCTTCTTTATCTTTATAATACAAACTGATGTATAGAATAGGTCTTAATACTAGGGTTGTCATGAAGTAGTGTATTTCGAGTCCTTTTATGAGAAGAATATAAATAGATCATAATTTTTATACGAAAGGAGATGATCATCATAATTAACATCATCAACAACATCACATCACCAACCCACAACACATTCCATTTATCTATCCTTATACCCATTTTATATTTTTCCGTTTTTCTTATGTATAGTTTTCTAAGTGTTATACCATACTTTTCCCGAAATTACTCAAGAGAGATGATAGGAATTCGTTGTTCGTATATTTGTTAGACTTCTACAATGAAATAAAAAGGGGTTTTTTACTTTTTACTTATTCCATGTTTTATTTCTGTTTAACTATGATTCCTATTAGTTTATGCTATTTTTTTATAATGTATTAGCAATACATTAGGACTTGCTACATCTACTTAGTATGATCAAGTGCATGAAATAGTAATTTCTTGATGTTTGTTATTTTTGATGAATTGAACTTGATTAATCTAAGTATAGTATAGTGTACAACATTAACTTAGGCCAAATTTTAATAGAATATGTCCAGAGATAATTCTATTGAATAGATCTAATTCATTAGAATACCTTACTCTTGATAGTAGAGATATTATTAAGAAAGTTGTTGTATTCTTAGGAAAATTGACAAATTAACATATTAACATATTATTAATGCAATCCGAGTTGGCCGTTAATTCAGAAGAGATTCTAATTTACACAATTAGAATTAGACGTAAGTAATTTTGAGAAGAATGTTTACATACTAATGATTCCTTATAGATAACAATCATTATGATAAGATTAATGGTGATATTATGCTAATTGGTGAAGCAAGTCTACCTATTAAGTATGCTGTTAGTAATTGCTTTTGTAACCATTGTGTTAGTAGCATTAGTCTACAGATTAATATAGTTTAGCCAGTAATTTAGAGTGTTAATAAGTAATCACTTGATAAATTTGGTTTGTTAAATAATAGGAAAATTAATTAGTACTAGTATTTGTAGACATTTCTAGTGGAGTTGACCCTATACTTATCTATACTAACAAACGATAAGTATACTTGCCTATTGAATCGAGCTAAGGATAGAATATAGGTTTATAAATTTTAAAACTAGGAAGCTCTAATTAGAGGTGATCATGACCACACCATTAACCTTCTTTTTCTAGATCACTTTCTAAAGTCCTAGAACTCTCCTAAACTTGTTAAGGCTTATACTACTAGTACTTAAATTATCCGAGGGTCTTTTCCCAAACACAACAATCTTTCTCTTTCCTACATCTTCACTTGGTCTTTTAGCATTGTTTAGGATTCCAACTTTTTCCACCATTTCTACAATTTACATGGGTTTAAACTCTAAAAGCCTTTGTTTCATATCAAGATCAAAACCCCTCAAGCATCTTAAACCAATCTCTTGTCTAGCACTTAGGGGGAGCAAATTACAACAATCTGTTGAACTTAGCCTCATATTGATCAATTGTTTGTTTCCCTTTCACTAAATCTAATAATTCCTCACTATACTTCAATGTAAGACTTTTAGGAAAATGATAGGTGGCTAGAAATTGATGCCTAAACACCTCCCATGTGATTAGGCCTCTCAAGTTTCTTTGTCTAGAATTCCACCAAGTTTAGGCTCACATTTTTAGTTAGTACGTGCCATAGGTGAGGTAGTACTTCAAAGGTCTCAAAAGATCGCTCTACTTGATTTAGCCAATCCTCTAGCTCATCAGGTTGACTAATGATCCCTTGAAAATACCTACTATAGCGAAGAAATTCTAGTAGCGTGCTACATTATGGTCAGAATTCTAAACGTGCAAGCGGGGTGGCTCTAGTTAGTCCAATAAGTGGTAGTGTTGTTGGTGGTAGAGGTGGTAAGGGTGGTGGCTGTAGTGGTAGCATGGCCTGTACCACTATAGGAGGGGGAGCTCGTACTAATGGAGTATGCCCCTATTGTAGATAAGTCCTCAACAACTCATTAGACACCTAAATAGCTGCTAGGATCTCCTTCACTCTATCTTAGGGCATTTCTTGCTCTTCAATAAGAACAGGTGGGGCCTATTTATATAGGGCCTCCCTCAACATCTATTTTATTTAATAAATACATTTAGAGATTAATTGATAACAGTAAGCATTAGCATTTTTAGTAAGTGATAAGCTTCAAGAGATAAACACACAACAACCTAACCATTCATGCATTAAATAGGTATATTAAAACTATCATCCCATTCAACATAATCATTACACATTTCGTTCCCATCTTATAAAACATTCTAATCACAAGGTATTTCCAAATACAAAGTACATTAATCCATCTACTAAATAAAAGGTCTTATAATAACCCAAATCATCAAAAGTTTCTTTGAAAACCTAGTGCATTTCTTCTACCATAGATTAGATCCTCACTATAAGCCACTCAAAAGGCATTAAAATTCAAATATAGAAAATCCATAACATCAAAATCCAACAAAAGTTCATAAATCTTCTTGGTTGTACTTGATCTACCATAGTACCTATAGGACAAAAATAGAAAAACTAGAAAGGGCAAGTGGATGCTCTTACCTTAGAACTCTCTCCTCAGAACATGAGTCGTGGCTTGTGCCTCAGATAAACATAGGAGTAAGCAATGTTAGAGTCATCCAAGAGAGGGGAAAGAGTGTCCTCACTAAATGTCTATACAACCAGCTCTCTTGATAGCCAAAAATCGAGAAGATCTGACCTAATCTATAGTTGGGCTCTAGGGTCAACTCCTGTTAGTACAATAAGCCTATGCCTAAGATTAACCTAATAGTACTCATACTCTATCTCATCCAAAGGTGGCTTAGCCTACTCTACCTCTACAATAGAGGCATCTATAAGGATATTGATGACATTTAGCTTAATTGCCATCATTGGATCATCAATAATATGTCTCTAGGGTTGTACACATAAGATGACACCACGATTGATAGGAATGAAGGAAAAACAAAAAACAAAATAAAGGAGTTTACCAAAGTCCAAATAGCTGCTAGTTGCATATAACACACCAACTAACCTTACCCAGCTTAATCTTCACTTGATATGAGATACAAGTAAGGTTTAAGGTTGCTCACCACTAACTCTCACTAAAGGAGCTAGATCAGAGCTAAAGAACATTAGAGAACATACGTGTTACTCTACCATGAAAATTGTAATTCAATAATGGAAGTGTGATGTCTGTGAACAAGGAAAGGGGTACAAGTGTATTAGGAAAAGACAAAAATGGTAAGATACAAAAGATTCCTTAAATGTACTAAATGGGGTAAAAATGATAAATAATGTCCTCTATGAAAAGTAAATAATCCTTAAGGAATGTTATGCCTGAAGACAAGTATCAGGTGGTAACTAATGGTCAATAACATGGCTGGTCCTATTGAAGTGAGTTCTTGGATAGCTTGGCATTTGTAGGATTCAACTTAGAAGAGGTTAGGAGAAGGTTAGAGAACTAGGCCAACTTGATTTAGATCAGGACGGAGTTCGGCCATTCAGAGCTATTTGGAGCTTCTTCAAGCTTAGATAGATGCCTAGTGCTTAGCAGCTTAGAAGTTGAGTTGATCGTAGTTATAGTTTGGCACATTGGTTAGTAATTTGTAGAAGTTTGAGATCAACGAAGGAATCCTTATCTTGGAAGGGTTCTTGAGCTAGTACATGTCAAGTTAGTCCTTATAATCCTCTAACTTAACTTTATATGGCTAGTCCAAGGTGTTGATTCGTATCATTTGCTTTGGGGTCAGAAAGATTTGTCCTCAAATTTGAAGGAGCTTCATGAGGTTGCTCTTCTCCAGCATCTTCAATAACTTCTTCTAATTAGTATGGGATCAGGTCAGATAAGTTGAAGGTAGGGGATACACCATAGTTCTTTAGTAGCTTGATCTAGTAAGCATTATGGCTAATCTTCTTTAAGACCTTGAATGGACCATCAACTTATGGGGACAGTTTACTCTATCTTAGGTGCAAAGCTCTTTCACAGCTAAGGTGGGCCACTACAAGGTTTTTTGGTTTGAAAGAAATAGCTTGGTAGCCTTGGCTATTGATCTCATGTTGTTTTTTATTGGACTTAGTTATCTTTTAAGTCACTTGCTAGTGTAGTCTGTATAATTCATAGGCTCAGTCAACTCTAGATTGGCTTTCTTCGAGGGTTGCATGAGTGCCAATCATGTCTAGTGGGATGGTGAGGTTGCGGCTGTAGAATACTTCAAAAGGGGTCTTTCCATTGATATTATGGATAGTTTGGTTATAAGTAAACTCCACAATAGGCAAACACAAATCCTAATCTTTTAGGTTCCTTCCTATAATAGCTCGAAGTAAAGTTCCTAACATTTTGTTCACCACTTTAGTTTAGCCATTAGTTTGGGGTTGACTACTATAGCTAAACATAAGTTTAGTCTTAAGTTTCCTCCAAAGTGTCTTTTAGACATAACTCAAAAATTTCATATCTCAATCTGATAGGATTATCTTTGGGACTTTATGTAAGCGGACAATTTCTTGCAAAAACATGTCAGCAATATATAAAGCATCTTTAGTTTAATGGTATGGAATGAAGTGTGCAATTTTGCTAAATCGATCCACAACTACAAGGATTGAGTCATTCCCTTTAGATGCCTAAGGCAATCTTAACACAAGGTCCATGCTAAAGTCAACCCAAGGTAAGGTTAGTGATATCAGGCAAGTGCGCCTATCAATTTTAATATAGCGGATATGAGTCCGAGTCGATTCCTCAAAGACTTCGAGTACTAATATTAACCTTAGCTTTATTATCTAATCGGGAAATTGTGATGAGTTGAATGAATTAAAAATACTAAACTTTACAAACTAACCTAATTATGAGACTTGATTAAGCAATTTAGAAAGCGATAAAACTAAAAACGAGTTAAGAATGCAAATAACGTATTTAGTAATTATTTCCCCTAGTATTTAACATGTGACTGCTTAAAATGTATCCAATTAAATCTCTATTATTCTTGAACGGAGGGATTCACAATTAAAATTAATACCTTTCTAAAGCATATTAACCATAATTCTAAATTATTCACTAGAATCTCTTCACTTAGTAATATAATTTAGAATCGCATTAACGTATAATGAATTCCCACACAAACGAACAACTTTCCGAAAGAAACATGTATCTTATCTCTAAGTACACATGTAATTCTCTCCAATTATGTCAAGATCTCATTATACAAGTGATTGCTCAATCATCATACATAATATCATAGATTGATACTCTAAAAATATCAATTAACAATTAAATAACATAATTGAATCAAGAAAAGATAGAAACTTTATTGAAAATTATCAACCAATCTAATAGTCACATGAAACCCTAAGTTCCATAATCCGAAATACACGAATCTTAAGCTAACATAATGAAATTAAAAATGAATTCCAACAAAACCAATAAATAAAACATGAAAAACCCTTTTTGTTGATGAAAAATCTCTCCAATCTTGAAGTTGGGTGTTGCTTCCGCCTTTTTCTTCTCTTTCTCCTCAAGTCTCTCCACTTCTCGAGTGTCTTTCCCTTGTAAAACCCTATTATATCCTTTTATAATGTATTGTAAGGTTTCCGTTTTCGTCACCAGACACGGCCTGGGATACGGTCGTATCCCTAGGTTGTGTAACTTTCTGACGTTGGCAAATTTTCCCTAAATGGACATAGCCTGGGGACACGATTGTGTCCTAGACTGTATAACTTCAAAACTTCATAACACATTCATTTGAACTCCAAATTGAGTGAAACTTGATTCCTTTTCTTTGTTTTCAATCTAAGAGCGTGTTTAAACCTTGAAATCAAAATTTTACTCAATTAAGTATCAATTTCTTTAAAGAAAACCAAAGATGTAAGGAAAACACTATAAAATCACCATGTAAAATATGTTTAAAATAAGAGTTATCAGTTAGCATAAGTAAAGGCATGTATTCCCCATGCGACTCCTTTCTTCTTTTTGCTCTCTTACATACTTCACAACTACTAACAAACTTATGGACATCCTTAACCATACCAAGCCAATAAAAATTTTCTCTTAACAAAATGACAATTTTGGTCTCACTAAAATGCCTTAATAATCCTCCATTATGAGCTTCTCTACAAACAGCTTGCGTACATAACAAATAGGTATACACAGCCTCCTCTCCTTGAGTAGATATATGTCCTTCAAGTAGTATCCTCCAACAGCAACTCCATCTCGATGCTTCTCTAGTATAGGATTGAAGTATGGGTCTTGAGCATATGGCTAGACAATAAGGGAAAATCTCATCAATTTTGTCTACAAGGTGGTCAGTAGAACATGATGATGTGATAGAGTGTCAATGCCCACATTAGCACTAACTTTCTTGCACCTAATTATGTAAGAAAATCCTTCCATAAACTCCATCCATTTTGCTTACCTCTTTAAAATTTTGTTTTGATTTCCAAGATGCATTAAGGACTCATGGTGCATACAAATCACAAACTCTCAAAGTAATAAGTAGTGTTGCCATAAATAAGAGCTCAGAAAAAAGAATACAACTCTCTTTCATACATAGAATAATTAAATGTGGCACCATTAAACTTCTCACTATGATAAGCAATAGGTCGGTAGTCTTGCATCAGTATAGCACTAATACCAATACCTGACACGTTGTACTCTAGTTCTAAATGTTTATTGGAGTCAGGTAAAGCAAAAACAAGGGTAGTAGTAAGCTTCTCCTTAACTTCCTTAAAGCTTTACTCAACTTGGTCATTCTAATGAAATCCTTCACTCTTCTTAACAAGCTCAATCAATGGGGCAACAATGGTACTGGAGTTCTTAATAAACCTTCTATATAAAGAAGTAAGCCTATGAAATCTTTGTATTTCAGTTATGCTCTTTGGCATTGTCCACTCTAAGATAGCTTGGATCCCATTTCTTGACACTACATAACCAAGAAAGAGAACTTCACTTTGACAAAATATGCACTCTTCAAGTTCCATAGAGTTTCTCAGCATAAAGAATATCAAAAATAGCTCGAAGTTATTGTACATAGTCAATCAAGTTGGCATTATATACCAAAATATCATCAAAATATACGATCATGCGTCGTTCAATCAAAGGGTGTATCACATGGTTCATAAGTCTCATAAATGTGATTGGCGCATTAGTAAGTCTGAATGGCATAACCAACCATTCGTAAAGACCATACATAGTCTTAAGGGTAGTCTTCCACTAATCTTTTGGTCTCACACAAAATTAGTAATAGTCACTTCACAAATCAATCTTTAAAAACATTTGAGCATTATGTACCTCATCTAACATGCCATTAAGTTTTGGTATTAGATACCAAAATTTGATATTAATTCGATTGATAGCTCAACTATCAATGTACATGTGCTATGAACCATCCTTCTTTGGAATGAGTAGGGCTGGTATGGCATAAGGGCTCATACTCTGTCTCACATAATCTCACTCAATAAGCTCATCCACTTATCTTTTAAGTTAGCAGCCAACTTGGGTTCATTTTATAGGTAGGTTGGTTTAATAAAGCTGCACCTAATTGTAAATCAAAACAATGCTCAATACCTCAAACTAAGGTTAGTCCTTTAGGTAGCTCTTCTAGAAACAAGTTGGAAAACTCATTTATCAAGCTTCAGACATCTTCTGTGAACCTCTTTCGGTATGCTATTCGTTTCTCTCAACTCCAATAACCTCTTAATCAATAAAAACATAGGCTCCTTAGCTTTCTCAATAGCTTGAAGCTCTCGTCGCCTAAGAACTAACACCTCTTTCTTACCTGCTCAAGTGAACTAATTATGAGTCTCATCTACTTAGCTTAGCATCATAGGTTACAACACAATTTTCTTACCATCCTTAGTAAAGGCATAGGTGTTCTTAAATTAGTCGTATATAACACGTCGGTCAAATAACTAAGGTATTCCTGATAATAGATGTAAAGCTTCCATAGGGACGACATCATACATTACTTCGTCCCTATATACATTTCCCATATGGAAGGGTATAGTTAACTGTTTGGTCACATGCAAAGTACCCTTATTGTGGAGCTAATGTAGCTTATGTGGTAGAGGGTGCTTAGAGGTTGGTAGACCTAACCTCTACATAAAGGTTTAAGCAAGAACATTGGTGTAACTCCCTTTATATATCATAATTATGCGTAGCTAACCTTACTTAGTGCGGAAAAAAATTTCTCTCTAGCCTTCTTCTTAGCTTGGCATTGGGTTTAATACTAGTCTCAACACTAGGGTCATCAATTCTCCTTAGTTGGCTTAGATACAAGTCTCTTCTTCCTCCTTGATTTTGGTTTACTTAACATCTTTCTCTTCTTTCTCAAGCTTACTCTCATCAATACTGTCCACTTCATCACCTCGAAAGACTAATATATTGGTTAGCACACTCAACAACCATGTGCTCATAACCTAAGCACTTAAAGTACTTTATCTCAATGGTCTCACAACTTGTAGTTTATCCCCTCTCATATGTCTTTGAAACTACTCTATCATCAACTTGGCTCTTCAGGCCAACTCGACTATAATGGGGTTGATCGTTCTTCTCCTCTACTCAAAAGGGTCTCCTTAGCTCATTACAGTAGGTCAACATGGAATAGGTGCTCTTGAAAAGCTTAGCCTAGGTCGAATCGAGGTATTCCTCCTTTACTTTTCAACCCTCTATGCTATCTTAATGACCTCCTTTGGTATGTGAAACCTCTACACTTCAACAATATTCTGAATATTATATTAAAGCCTTGAAAAAACATTGATACAGTTCAAGCTTCAAGTTCATCTACATCAGTTTGGATCATTAGCATCTAAAACTCCTTCACAAAATAATCAATAGCTTGGCTTGCCTAGCAAAGTTCTTATAACTTGGCAAAGTTATCTTGCAGATAAGTCTCAAGTATAAAACTTCTTCTTAATAACCTCTTCATATCATCACAAGTGTGCACTCATCATCATCCATTTCTTGCTTTAGCTGCATTTAAGTTTTTCCATCATATGGTGGCATATCCAAAGAACTCGAGGGCAGTAAGTTAAATCTTATCTGCTCCTTTATACCTATTGCAATCAAACATTCTTTTAACCTTCTCCTCTTATTCTAGGTACTCATTTGCATTACCACTTCCTGTAAAGGTTGAAATTTAGACCTTAACATTATTAAGTCCATAGGGAGCTTTGTGCCCTTGCCCTTCTACATCATAGTATTCTCTTCCGTCTTCTTCCTCTTCATCTTCCTCGATTTCTTCTAACTCAAGTCTTCATTGATCAAGTCAATCTACTACTCCTCTAACTCAGTGAAGGCCAGATAGGCGATTAGCTCAACTAACATAGCCATATCTTAGATCTTACATGTTCTACTTTCGATCACGATTAGCTATACCCTATGGTTGTTGCCTATTGCCTTACATATCTGCAATAAAGCTTTCAATAAGGTTGACGAGTCTATCAAGTGTATCATCAAATGACCCTGGGGTATTACTATCATGTTGTCCATTGCCAATATGAACTCCACTATCATGGTCACCAATAACTCCATGAATGCTAGAATCTAACATAGTGCAATACTTCTTGACAACTTAGATAGCATAATACTCAACAAAACCCTTCTATTGACTACCTAAAATTACGTTAGTACACTTAAACGACTTCAATACCCAATACAACACAATTTAATACTAAAATTGGGCCTACTTTGCTTTCGTAGAAGGAAAATAGAGTAGACTAGTATAGCACAAACTACTTTACTTTCCTCTCACAAACGCTACTCTATAGCTCGTAACTTCAAAACCCACTTCTATAACTTCGATCACACTTCTAACACTCTCACGAACAACACTGTAGTAGCTATAGAAGAACACAACAACTACTATTAGCAACACAAACAAAACTTCACTACAAATTCACATACTCCTTAGAACCACGCTCTAATATTAGCTAAGCTGACGCGTCTCTGGAGTTGTACATACGAAGGCTACACCACGATGGACAAGAATGGAAAAAAAAAAAACAAAAGAAAAAGAAGAACAAAGGGGTTTAGCAAAGTCTAAATAGTTGCTAGTTAGATATGATACACCAACTAACCTTACTCAACTTAATCTTCACTTGATATGAAATGCAAGTAAGGATTAAGGTTGCCTACCACCAACTCTTGTTAAAGGAGCTTGATAAGAGCTAAGGAAAGTTAGAGAACACATAGGTTACTCTACTAAGAAAATTTTAATTCAATAATGGAAGTATGATGTCTACGTATAAGGAAAGAGGGTTCAAATACTAGCCCCACTAGGGTTACAAGGGTATTAGGAAGAGACAAAAGAGATAAGATACATAAGATTCCTTAAATATATTAATAGGGGTAAAAATGACAAATAATGTCCTATATAGAAAAGTAGAGAATCCTTTTGGAATGTTTTGGTTAAAGAAACATGTTAGGTGGTAGCTAATGCTTTGCAATGCAACTAGTCCTACTAAAGTGTGTTCTTAGATAGCTTAGCATTTGCAGGATTCAGCTCGATGAGATTGGGAGAAGGTTAGAGAACTAAGTCAACCTGATCTAGATCAGGTTAGAGCTTAGGCATTTAGAGTTATTTGATCTAGATTAGGTTAGATGGTTGGGTAGCTCAGCTTGGATAGATGCCTAGTACTTAGTAGATTGGAAATTTAGCTAATTACAGTTACAATTTAGCACATTGGTAAGCTAAAGTGTAAAAGGCTAAGATCAATGAAGGAATCCTTATCCTAGAAGGTTCTTAAGCTAGTGCATGTCGAGTTAGTCCTTATAATCCTCTAATTAGGAAAGTCAATAGATAAGAGATAGAAAGACTTGGTAATTAAGTACTTCTTTTTGGTGGACTAATGTAAATAAAAGTTTGACTATTCTTAGAATCTTTAGATCATGTGACTTGTAATATGTACATTATTTTTCGAATGTTCTATCCTCTTTTTGATGTAAATAGATTTTGAAATTGTAAATATATTTTTTCACTTGAGGGAAATAAGGTATATCTAGAACTTATGTAGTAAAAAGTTATGATGTAATATTTTTTTGTGTAATGATGTTCATATGTAATCTGTGATGTAAAAAGTTCAATTCTAATGTAATTATCTTTGATGTAAAGCTAGGTTCTAGTGTAGTTCTTTTCTAATGTAAAGTTTAAGTTCTGATGTATACTATTCAACTGTAAAGTTAAATCATGGAAGCTAGTGATGTAGTAATTGTATAATTTTGTATAATATCAAATGTGCTATTTTCATATCCTAACATAACATAGAATATACCATCACATAAGAATACCTATTAAAACTTTAACTTAACCTGCTCATTTATTAAAAAAAAAAAAAACTTTATTTATATGATAATGAGGTTGCTACATTAGAGTTTAGTTGGACATTTGGTTACAACCTATAAGTATAGCCTAATATTTATGTCAAAATATGAACAATCCTTTTTTCTTATTTTCATCTTCAAAATAATAGGATTCCCAACTTAATACAGGTTCCATCCAAAAGTCGCTGACTCCGACTTACACTTTCAATATACTTCTCACCTAGTGTTAGGCCCTTTACAATGTTGTTAACCTGAGGATAAAATATTTTATCCCCTTCGCTACTGAAGTTGAGTAAGAGTGGATAATAAAAAATACAATATAGGTAATATCACAACTGAAACATTTCAATCATAATTAGTAGGTTAACTCTAGCCCAATTAGGCAATTATTGCTGGCAATGCAACATGCTATGCTTTTGCACGTAACATGCATCAATATCGATATCCTATGCCTTCTAATATCCTCATCTGGTTAGTTAACATAGTCAGGCATCTAGATATAATGTATAAGAACCTAGGGCAATAAGGAGCTACCTGGGAGTAAGAGCCCAAACATTGTTTTACAAAATCAAACTACACCTTATAGTTTACCAAATTAGACTATCAAAAATATCAAGATGTTTGAGCAATGAGAATCCATATTCTTCAAAAAACTGAGTTCATAAAGCCATGATTTTTTTTTTTTTTTAGCACTTGGAAGCCTAATTCTAAAAATTCTAGCTTGTGGGTCCCTTTTATGCCATACCATGCCATAAACACTCAAGTATATCATTCAATACCATCAATCTTTAAATTTTATTCAACTTAATTATCTAATTCTAGTTTTCAAACTCTTCCTAGTGGAATTCTAGTATCTTACTTAAGGTTCACTTAGGTAAATACTCTAAAGATTGAGTTAGCAATCACTCTACTTCCCTAGTTAGTACAATCATTCATAGACACCACATCAATACCTAATATAGCAGCATAACAGTTTAATTAAGATATAACTATCATCATTCAAAATCACCACATTAGCACCCACTACAATAGCACATCAATTCACCCAAGATATAGCCATATCTAATCAATGCAGTATCAAACAGCATGTAATGTTATGAGTAGCAATATATCTACTTCAAGTATGAGTTAGATCCACTTACCTGGCCTTAATAGCACAAAGTCCTAAATTTCAAGATGTGATTCTTCCTTACTTATCACACTTAAGAAAATATAAACATAGTCTCCAGATTAACTACTGGTTGAACCCAAAGTATTATAAGCTTTTATTATTACGTTTTTAAACTTCACTTAATCGTATCTTACTCATTCCTTATTTGATTTCAGTAAATTTTATATCATCACAATCGTTATTTCGAGTGCTATTAATATATCTTAAGAAACAAGATTGGTTAATATGGTTTCAAGCCTAAAAATACCCTTTTCTCACTACCAATACGATCGTACATTATCGTAACATCGTAATTAACTTGAATAAGCTTTAGTTCTGAATTAAAAATCTTAAAAATTATACTTATCAAACTTAAATAACATCTATTTTATACCTAAAATACTAGTCTTATATTATCTTATCAATTATCATAATAATATTGTTTACTATTTTACATATTTGGTCAATATATAAGCTTATATTAGGAAAATACACAATAGATAGTATATGAACCTAATTAATTCCACAAAAAAATCCTATAGACTCACAAAAATATATAGTTCAATTATTGATCATCAATTACACTAAATGAGTTATTATATATTTTTACTAAAATAGCGGTTTTAGCTTGAAATTATGAAAAATTAGGAAAAATAAAATAAAATAATGTGTGAGATAAAAATTAAGTGTTCTAAATATCCTTATAAACATCTACAAGTCAAAACATATAGGCAATTCATCAGCTCATCTACCTTTGGCCTGATCAACTCTTCTTCTCAAACTATATAAGATAGTCATGTTAATAGCTTCCACTTATCCATTTGTTTTTTGAAGAGCCACTAAAGTGTAGTTCAGCCGTATGTTGTGCCTCTCACAAAGAGCTTCGAAATTATCATTATCAAAGTATAGCCCATTGTCAATTATCATCATGAATGGAACCCAAAAGCACAATGACATAAAGTTAAAAACAAACAAATCTATCTTTCGTTCTATAATCTTAGCTATTGTCTCAACCTCTACCCATTTATTAAAATTATCTACTGTGACTATTATGAATTATTACTATACAGTAGCCCTCAAAAAAGGTTTGAGCATATCTCACCCCTATTGAGTGAAAGGCTAAGGGCTAGTTAAACTATGTAATTCAGTTAAAGGTGTGTAGCTTAGAATTCTCAAGTTTCTAGCATTATAGCCATAGCCATGCAATAGCCTTTGTGTCTTCTTTCATTGTTAGCTAATAATAGCCAAGTCCTAGTGCTCATATGTATAGTATCTAAGCTTTCTACAAATACCTCCATGCAAGAAGTTGCTTCATAACTCTATCCAATTACTTCCAAACTTTTGTTGGGGAGATATTTGATAGAGTTTATCGTTCAGGTTGGGGAGTGTTGTACTAGCTAACTTTGAAAGCTTATTAGCAGTAATGTTCCAAACACTTATTATCTTCTCAATTATAAAAGGTTGAAATTCTTCTATAAGCATCCGCACTATCATTAAGTACTTGCTCATCACATCTTCCTTTACTGCATAGCTTCCTTTCACTTGATTCACAATTAGTTGTCAATTGTGAATCGGAGAAAACTTCAACTTCCCTTGCTAACTTTAGCCTAGCAGTCAATGGTTCGTATTCAGGTTCATTATTACTAATCAAAAATCTAAACTTTAGCACATATTAAATTTTCACATTATGCAGTCCTTGTAAGATAAGGTTTGCACTACACTCTTCTTTAGTAGAGGAACAATCCACATATAAGTTCCATGTAGGTTTCTCAGCCATGTCTATGTTGTCCTCTTCTCTAGTGAACTCTACTATGAAATCTGCCAAAACTAAGCCTTTATCATTATGATATCCATGATGAGTTCCAAATTGGCTATATTTTAACTAGTGATTTCTTATAATTTTTCTTGATATTTGAGTTTATTTTTTTTATAATAATACTTAATTGAGTACATTTTTTTTTCTAGGTTTTGAATTGATCTACATGAGAAAATGATAAGATAAAAACAAATTTCACTTAAATCAAAGCTAAAATAAGCAAGTTATGAAGGTTTGAAGATTGACGCAGCTCAACAACAGAACTATGATGTTTTTAGGCAAAATTGGAGCTAATTTTCTATTGTTACAACTTAGGACATGACCATGTCATTAGTCATGTCATTTTCAATTTAAAAAAAAAAGGACAAACATAAAGCACAATCAAGTACACGATCGAAAGACATGATTGTATCCCCTGTTGTGTCTTTTCTAACCAAGCTATTTTGTTTTTTTATTTCCTCATATATAAAACCTTATTAAGGTTTTTTTGAGAGAACTTTTTTATGCATGACTTTTAGGGAGTTTTTGAAGCTAAGAACACTAAAGGAGCAAGAGGATCATCAAAAATTCAAGATTTAAGATTTGATCTTAATTAGATTTCGCGACTTTCTTTTCTATAATTTTCTACTCTTTATTTTTAGATCCTTACTTTGTGATGTATAGAGAGTAGATTTTTGATATGTAGGTCTTGTAGAACCTAAATCCATTCAAGTGACATGATTAGTATTTGACTAATTTAATTTTTTATTATTTTCTTGATTCAACTATGTTTGCTTTATGATTTAGGTTATTATTTTTGCAAGTAGTAGTCTAAAGTTTATATCTCATAAGAGAATTGAGAGATTTCTTATAAGATTAGATCTAGACATAATTGATGAGAATTATTGCAAGAATAGAGATAATTTGCAAGATTTTTCTAGAAATTCACATTAAAGCCTAGAGAATTCGTTGTTCAATAATGCAATCTTAGGTCATGTTATTAAGAAGAGATTTTAATAGGTGATTCTAGGGTTAAGGTTAATTGGTTTAAGAAAGTGGTTAACTTTAGTAGAGAATTCTCTCGGTTAAGAAAGATTAAATAATAAATTAGATTATCTTTAGGAAAATCACATGTTAAATTTAGGATAAACAAGATGTAAGTACAACGTTGAATCTTGAATTAATTGAATTATTTTCTTGTTAATTCTTCAATTGCGTCTTAGTTAATCTATAATTTAGTTTTATTAGTAATTTAGATTTATTTCTTTAAGTTTCTTGAAATTTAAATTGCTAATTAGATAATAGAAACCTAGCGAGTACTAGTAATTAGAGTCTCTGAGGCATCGACACTTGGACTTAATCCGCTATATTATAAACTGATAGTTGTACTTGCATGCATCAATGCACATATAAGTTCCATTATGCGATCCTTATACACTATAGGCACTTAGCTCCAGAGCATACTTCATCATTCTCCCTAACGAGTACGGTCCTTGCAAGGGTTACTACAAAGGCCAATTAGTGAGAACTATAATTTGATGGGCTTTGAAATATCGCTTCAACTTTCTCGTCGTGATCACTACAGTAAAGAAAAAATTTTCAATATTCGTGTACCTTTGCTTTAGGCCTTACAAAATGTGGCTTACATAATAAATCAACTTAAGCTCCTTCCCTTTTATTCAAACAAAGACAAAGGAAAGAGCCCTACTACTAACTAATAAGTATAGAAATAAATCCTCTTCAAAGACAAGTGTCAAAAGTATTGATGGTGATGCTAGAAGTTCTTTCAATTCTTTAAATGTTGCCTTGCATTCATCAGTCCATTGGAACTCCTTTAAGTTCTTCAATATTTTGAAAAATTCTATGCATCTATCTATGTTCTTAGATATAAATCTGTTCAGGGTAGCAATTCGCTAAGTCAATTCTTGAACTTCCTTAAGAAGACTAAAGGACTTCATGCTCATTATTACATCAATTTTCTTAGGATTCACTTTAATGCCATGTTGAGTGACCATATATCCCAAAATATCACCAAAAATGCATTTTTGTGGGTTGAGTTTCACGTTATATCTCCTTAATGTGTCGAATGTCTCTTCCAAGATGGCAAGGTGCTAACCTTCTATTCTACTTTTAATTATAATGTCACCGACATAAACCTTAACATTGTGGTAACTTTAGGGCTTAATTTTGGTCATAAGCCCTTGATAAGTTGCACCCGCATTCTTTAGCCCAATTGGCATTACTATATAACAATACGACCCAAAATTTGTGATGAATGATGTATTGACTTCATCATCTTTCTCTATCTTAATCTAATTGTAGGTGAAAAATGCATCCTTAAAAGAGAGTATGGCACATTCAGCAATTGAATCTATCATTTGATCAAACCTTAAAAAGGGAAACAATCTTTGGGGCAGAACTTATTCAAATCCGTAAAGTCTATGCACATGAGCCATTTATCGTTCGACTTCTTGATTGGAACACAATTAGCTAACCAAGTCAAATAAGGCTCCTCCTTAATGAATCTTGCCTCCAGTAACTTCTAAACTTCTTCTCTTATGGCTACTTCTTATTTAAGGGCAAAATGTCCCTTCTTCTATTGGATTACCTTCGTATTTGGATCAATTTTCAACTTATGCATCATTACCTCCCTAAGGATGCCCGACATATCTAAGGGAGTCCGTATAAAAATTTTAGCATCATCCTAAAGAAATTTGATTAAGTCTTGATGGATGTCTACTAGTAATGGTCTCCCTATCTTTGTTAACTTTTTTGTATTGTCCCCATGCTAGACTTCTTCCACCTCTTCTTTAGCACTCTCAATGCCACTAGACTTCTTTTCTAGGTCAATCTCAATCTAAAAAATTTCTTCACACCTAAGCACTCTCAAATATAAAGATTTGGCTAATTGTTGGTCGTGAGATTTGCTACTAAAGGGACCAAATCAAACAAGCTTTGGTATGGTTGGCCCGTAATCATATTATGAGGAGACCAATACTTAACATAAGGAAATCCACCTTGTCCTTCGCAAATATTCTCATCATCTCCAATCTAAATTATAAGAGAAAAAACTCCAATGACCCGTACAGGTTGACTATTGAAAGCATATAGATCATAATTATAAGATGTCAATTATGCCTTAATCTTTGGCTTTGTTTGGTCGAAGACGTATTGGAAAATAATGTCTGTCGAACCCTTAGTATTAACCAAAGTCTTTTGACCTTAAAGTTGGTAAATCTTATACTGATCACCAGTACGTCATCATGGGGCCTTTGCACCCTTTCAAAATCCTCCTCCATGAAGGAGATGAAATTGTCAACCTTGACTTTCTTGCCTTACATATTATAAACATATTGCATGACGTTAATCGAGCTTAAAGAGCTAAATTGGCCTAAGGTGGAAGGTTTACTAACAATGGTGTTTATCACACCATTTAAAGCTTTATTATTACCTCTACCCTTGCCTACTTCTTATACTAAGGAGGCTAATCTGCATTTTCTTATTCGTCTCTTCATCTCTAAGTAAGCCACTCAATATACTTGACATCGTGAGTAAGGAACTTGCTTATATATCCTCTTTGGATCACGTCCTTAATTGCATTCTTTAGTTGAATACAATCATTGGTATTGTAGCCTTTACTATGTTGAAAATCACAACATTTGTTTAAATTCATGCATAATGAGTTCTCTCTCATCCTTTATAGCCACTGCAACACCTTCCTCTACTCTGAAAATTGGTTCTTACGTACACTGAGTCAATCCCTCACATTCTTTTTCTTACCATTTTTTTTTCTCTCCCCTACTCTGATTAACCTCACACCAATCTCTGATATTATCTTCTTACCAAATATAAGATGTAGCCTTAACCTTAAATTCGACAAATGTTTTCGGCTTGTTCTTTGCTAGAAATTTAAAGAAATCTCTATGTAGTTTGACTCCATCAATTACTGTGTTGAGAGCAATGCTTGTGTCTAATTCTGGGATTCAAACCATCTCAACCATGAACCGAGCCAAATAGTCTCTAATAGACTTGTCAAGCTTCTGCTTTGTGGTATTAAGGATAGATGAGTCATTGATAAGGAGTTTACTTACAAGGAAGTACTGCAAGAACACTTTTTCTAAATCCTCAAAACATAAAATCGTATTTGGTTTTAAATGCTTGAACAATGTATTTGTAACATTCCTCAAAGTAGGAAGGAATGATTAACAAGCCACGTCATCACTTAAGCCATGTATCTTAGCTAAAGTGTGATAGTACTTAAGATGATCTTCTAGATCTTCCATCCCATTATATGTTTCAAATTGCGATGTCGAGTCTGGTTTTTCACTACTCGGTTCTTTTTAAAATAGGTCTTCTTTAAACTGATCAGTACTAAACCCTTACTCATTTAGTACTGACTCTCGACTAGGGTTTAAAGGAAATCGATTCTTTTTGCATTTTTAAAGTACTTTAGAGTCACCACCCGATCGAAGTCAAGAAAAAAAAATTAAGTCATAACTAATTGGGTGAATTGATTATAATTTAGCTATCAATCTATCGATTAAACCATTTTATAAAATAGTTTTTTTGAAAACCAGAGATCTAGATCTAGATCTAGGAGCTAATTTATTAAACCCTAAATGGGTATCACTTTTTAACTTTCCAATTTTAAATTTGCTTTTCAATAATACCCTTTTTCTACTTCTAAACGACTAATCATATCACATACGACTTCAACTAATTAATTTAGATAAATGTCTATAAAAATAAATAAAATGAAACATTCCATATTTTAATTCGCATCGTACTTACATACGAGTGCTTATGTACTCATTATTTAGGATCAAACTTCTATAGTTCGTTTCATGAAAACTTTAGCGAGTGAATAAATTTTAATTTTTGAAAACCAATTAAGTTTACGTTTTTTCCCATTTAACGGATCAGACTTCTGTAGTTAGTTTGATTTTTCGAAATTCTAAAGTATCCTAATTTTGAAAAAGTCTCCATTTATTTTTATTTATTTTTTAATATTTTATTTTCCTAAGTGATAAAATGAATTTTATTTGCTCATTTATTTTATTTTATTTATTGTTTACTTTATTTATTTATTTATTTTATTTTTATGTTTACTTTTTATTTCCCATTTTTTATATTTATTATTTTTACTTAACATAAATAAATAAAACTAAAGTAAATCCTTTCTTTCTTTCTCTTCTTTTTTTTTCCTTTTTTCTCTTTTTCGCTTTTCCTCTTTCTTTCTCCTGTTTTTTTTTTTTCTATTTTTATGAATTTTTTTCATTTTACAAATTACAACATACAATAAAAAAAATAGAAATAATAAATAAATAAATAAAAAGAAACAACATAGGGCTAAAGTAAAGCATAAGGCTAGACCAAATTAAGAAAGGGAGCTGGTCGGGTCGAAGTAGTAGCAAGTCGTGGGTCGAAATTGGGTTAGTCGGGCTAGAGATCTATGGGTTAGTTCACGTATAGCAAGTTAGAGGAGGTGTTTTGGAGGCCATTTCAATAGCCAAAACGATCGGGAAAGGCCACTTTCGTAGCTATTCTTTTAGAGATTGGGGAGTTAGTTTAATACCACAGCCAACGAAGGTGGTTTAGGCAGTGGTTGAAGCAGCAGCTGAGGGTGGTGGAATGTATAAGTGTATATAGTGAACAGCTAAGAGAGAGAAAGATGTTGTATGAGTGTTGGGGTAGGTTACTAAGTCTTAGGTGGCTTGGGTAGTGCATTGTTCGATCATATGTATGTGAGGAGTGGTTCGTAGGATTGTACATGTAGACTATAGATCATAGTAAGGATGGACGAGAGGGGATGGGCTCATATTGGTGTCTGTATGTGAGAGTGGTGTGCATGGCTACTGTTTGATGAGTGCAGTAGTGTGTATAAAAAGGTCGTCAGGAGGGAAGGTTTGTTATGTTTGGCTTGAGCAAGAGAAAAACTGAGAGTAAAGAGAGAGATGATAGGATGTTATGCGTGGTTCGTATGTAGGTGATTCAGGGTTTGGAGTGGGTAGCATTAGGTTAGTGTCCAAGAGAGTAGTAGCATATGTCGTAGTTTAGTATGAAGTAGTTGTAGCTAGTGAAAAGGAGGGTCATGTGAGGAGGGGTCATAATGGCTATGTGGTGTACTGTATATTAGTAGATGGGTCCACTGCATGCGTGCAGTGTATGGTTAAGAGAGAGAGAGAGAGAGAGATAACGGTGAGTTAGGGTATGGGTTCGATGGTGGTATGTACGAGTTCGTAGGTATTGGAGTGGATAGTAAGCATAGGTTTTAGGGGGTATCGTATAAGAGAGAGACCTTGGAGAGGGAAAGAGTTTGAGAGAGAGAGGGGGGGTTAGTTCCATAGAAAGAGAGAGAGCATGATAACAGATAGAGGGAGAGCTCCCTATGTGTATATTGAATAAAAAAAAATGAATTCCCATCCTTGCTGTGTGTAGTTTTTTTGTATGTGTGTGTTTTAAATGTGCCCCTACCCAATTTGTGTGTTCTTTTTTTTCTTAAAAGAAAAAATGAATTCCCCCTGCTTATTGTGTGTCTCGCCCCTTTTCTTATTGTTTATTTGTTTTTTTAAAAGGAGAAAGTAAAGGGAAGAAAAGGAAAGGGGAGAATAAAATGGAGGGAAAGGATATTTATTGTCACAACCAATCACAAAATGCTACGTGTCAATTTCAGTCATGTAGCCCAGTTATGGCTTTACATGTGGCTATTCGTGGAGTTTGTAAAAGAAAAGAGCAAAAGACATTTTTATGCCTCTAGCGAGTTTTGAACTTAAGACCTTAAACCAAACCTTAAAGTTATGTCCATATACTTATCCATTAGGTCATTGACCTATGTCTATTGTACATGTGGACTAAGTTAACTTGGGTTAGATTCAAATCTAAGCCTAAGTCCAACAGTCTTTTATTTAAGTTTATTTAAATTAAAAATCTATTATATTTAAATTATCTAAAATTTTTATTATTTTCTAAATTCCCTATTTCGTCAATTTTATCTATTTTTTGTGACTTTTCAAATTCTTATATATTTTTCTAAATTTTTTCATTTTTTTGTACTTTTTCTAAATTTCTTATCTTTTTGTATGTTTTCTTATTTTCCTATATTTTGTATTTTTCTAAATTTCATATTTTTTTTTTCTTTTTTTTGTGTTTTTCTCCTAAATCTCTTATTTTTAGGGTTTTCTTTAATTTTCTATTTTTTTTGTTTTTTTCCTAATTTAGAACCCTGTAACCTATTCTAAAAAATAAAGAGGGGGGTATGAGAAAATGAAGTGTCTACTGCTACCTCTCTTTATGGTAAAGTTTGAGGAAAATATTTGCCACAAAGATAAGAGAGACACTATTTTTGCTCTAAAGGTGGATTTTATGCTAAGAAACGTTACAGCTAACTAGCTATCTTAGGTCCAATCTACTAAGGATTTGGTGAATAGAGGAGTGGCGCTTTAATAGCTAGCAAAAAGATTAAAAGAAGAAATGAAGTCTAGTCGTGCTCTTATGAGCTGACAAACTAAGGTGAAATGGGTAAACCACTCTTTGAGTTAGCTAAGACTCTAAACTAAATGAGAAAACTTAGTTGTGCCCTAATGAGCTGACTAACTAAGATAGGCAAAGCGCTTCTAAAGCCGGTTAAGACCCTAAAGTAAATGAGAAAACTTAGTAATACCCCAATGAGCTGACTAACCAAAGCAGGCAAAGTACTCCTAAAGCTTGTTAAGATCTTAAACCGAATGAGAAGACTTAGTCGTACCCATATGAGCTGACTAACCAAAGCAGGTGAAGCGCTCCTAGAGCTAGATAAACCCCTAAATTAAATAAAAAAACTTGGTCGTACCCTATTAAGCTAACTAATGAAGGTAGGCAAAGTGCTTCTAGAGCTGGCTAAGACCCTAAACTGAATAAAGAAACTTAGCCATACTCGAATGAGTAACTAAGGTAAGTAAAGTGCTCCTAGAGCTTGCTAAGACCCTAAACTAAATAAGAAGACTTAGTCGTACCCCTATGAACTAACTAACTAAGGTGGATGAAGCGCTCGTAGAGCTAGTTAAGACCCTAAACTGAATCAGGAAACTTAGTCATACCCTAATGAACTAACTAAACAAGGTAGGTAAAGAGCTCCTAGAGCTGACTAAGATCCTAAACTAAAATAAGAAAACAAGTTCATGCTCTAATGAGCTGACTAACCAAGATAGGCAAAGTGCTCCTAAAGCTGGTTACTCCTTAAGTTCTAACCTATTGTAATTTTCAAAAACTTGATTGCATCAAAACTTTTAAACGATTAGCATGGTTGTAATTTCTTAAGGGTAGTATATTAACTCAAGCTCGAAAAAGAGTATATACAATTAGGGTGAGTTCTAAAGGTCTATAATCTCTATGGCCTCATTTGTTTTTAGAAAACACTTTCATTAGTTACAATGAGGTTAAGTGGGGTGGCCTAATTAGCTCCGAACAGTGGTTGCCCTATAACACTCAAAATTTACACAATGGCCCCCTTTCTAGGATCTTAAGATGGCTTAAGTCTAACCACATCTACCCTGCAACTTTGATGCAACAAATGAACCCTATGCTATTATGCTAAATAAATATGCTAATTAAAACAAATATATACACGAAGTCAATAACAAATGAACAAATGAATATACAAATAAATAAACAAATAACTAAATAACAGTATTTTGAAAAGCAATTTTAATTTCAGAATGTTTTTAAGTGGTTAACCCTCTTGACGTCCCCAATTGAGTAGCCAAGCTATCGAACCTAGTTTTTCACCTCCAAGTTCTTTTTAAAATAAGTCTTCTTTAAACCAATCAATACTAAACTCTTACCCATTTAGTACCAACCCTCAATTAGGGTTTAAAGGAAACCGGTTCTTTTTACATTTTTAAAGTATTTTGGAGTCGCTACTTGATCGGAGTAGGGAAAAAGAGTTAAGTCATAACCAATTAGGTAAATTGATTATAATTTAGCTACTGGTCAATTAATTAAACCATTTTATAAAATTGTTTTTTTTTTGAAAATCAAAGATCTAAATTCAAGGGCTAATTTACTAAATCTTAAATGGATATCACTTTTTAACTTTCCAATTTTAAATTTACTTTTCAATAATACCCTTTTTATATTTCTAAACAAATAATCATATCACATGTGACTTAAACTAATTAATTTACACAAATATCCATGAAAATGGAAAAAATAAAACTTTTCATATTTTAAATTGCCTCATATTTACGTACGAGTATCTACATACCAACTATTCGGGATCAGATTTTCATTGTTCATTTAATGAAAACTTCAACGAGTGAATAAATTTTAATTTTTGAAAACCAATCGAGTTTATGTTTTTTCCCATTTTGATTTATTAAAAGAAAATTTTCTAAGGGTCCTAAATTGGTTTGATTTTTGGAAATTCTAAAGCATCCTAATTTCGAGAAAAAAATATATTTATTTTTGAAAAGTTGCTTTTCTTAAGGAATAAAATGAATTTTATTTGCTAATTTATTTTATTTTATTTATTATTTACTTTTTTTATTTTTGTGTTTACTTTATATTTCCCATTTTTCATATTTATGATTTTTACTTAATACAAATAAATAAAACTAAACTAAATTTTTTCTTTCTTTCTCTTCTTTTTTTTTCCCTTTTTTCTCTTTTTCACTTTTCCTTTTTTTTCTCCCCTTTTTTTTAGCTTTTCTTTTTTTTTTTTCCTTTTTTTCGATTTTTTTTTTTTTTACAAATTACAACATACAATAAAAACAAAAGAAATAAATAAATAAATAAAAACAATGGGCTCAAACTAAATCATAAGGCCAGACTAAATTGAGAAAGGGAACGGGTCGAGTCAAAGCAAGAGTGGGTCGCAGGTCAGAGTTGGGTTGGTCAAGTTAGAGATCCATGGGTCGATTCTTGTACAGCAAGTTAGAGGAGGTGTTTCAAAGGCCATTTCAATAGCCAAAATGACTAAGAAAGGCCACTTTTGTGGCTACTTTATTGGAGATTGGGGTGTTAGTTTAAAATTATGGCCAATGGAGGTGGTTTGGGTGGTGGTTGAAGCGATGGCCAACTGTAGTGGAGTGTACATGTGTGTACAATAAATGACCAAGAAAGAAAGAGATGTCATACAAGTGTTGAGGTAGGCTATAAGGTCATAGGTGGCTGGGGTGGTATGTAGTTCAGTCGTATATGTATGAGGGGTAGTTCATGCGATTGTGCGAATGGGCCGCTGTAGATTGTAGCAAGGATGGATGATAGGGGATAGGCTCGAATTGGTGTCCATATATGAGAGTGGTGTGTATGGCTACTGTTCGATGAGCACGGTAGTATGTATACAAGGGTAGTCAGGGAGGAGGGGGATATCATGTTCAGCTTAAGTGAGAGAAAAACCGAGAGTGGAGAGAGAGATGATAGGTTGTGATGTGTAGTTTGTATGTGGGTGATTCGAGGTTTGGAGTAAGTGGCATCGAGTTGGTGTTTGAGAGAGTAGCGGTGTGTGTCATAGTTCTATGTGTAGTGGTCGTGGCTAATGAGAGAGAGGGTCGTATGAAGGGGGGATGTGGTGCTTGTATGATGTGCTGTATGTTAGTGGATGGGTCCATTGCATAGGTGTGGTGCACAATCGAGAGAGAGAAAGAGATATCGGTGAGTTTGGGTATGGGTTCAATGGTGATGTATGCAAGTTTGTAGGTGTTGGGGTGGACAGTAGGCATGGGTTTTAGGGGTTATCATACGAAAGAGAGAACATGGAAAGGGAAAGAGTTTGAGAGAGATAGTTTAAGAGAGAGAGGGGGGTTCGTTCCAGAGAGAGAGAGAGAGCGTAACTATGGAGAGAAGGAAAGGTCCCCATGTGTATATGTAATAAAAAAAAAAAAAATGAATTCCCCTCCCTACTGTATGTAGTTTTTTTATGTGTGTGTGTTTCAAATGTGCCCTTACCCCCTTTGTGTGTTCTTCTTCTTTTTTAAAGAAAAAAGAAATGAATTCCCCCTACTTCCTGTATATCTCCCCCCTTTTCTTATTGTTTATTTGTTTTTTTAAAAAGTGAAAGTGAAGGGAAGAAAAGGAAAGGGGGAGAAGAAAATGGGGGGAAAGGATATTTGTTGTCATGGCTAATCACAAAATGCCGTATATCAATTTCAGACACATGGCTCAATGATGGCTTGACATGCAACTATGCATGAAGTTTGAAAAAAAAAAAAAAAAAAAGAGCAAAAGGCATTTTTATGCCTCTAGCAAGTTTTGAAAGTAAGACCTCAAACCAAACCCTAAAGTTATGTCCATATACTTATTCATTAGGCCATTAGCTTATGCTTTGTATATATGTGCAATTAAATTGTACACATGAACTAGGTCAACTTAGGCTAAATTCAAATCTAAGCTTAAATCCAATGATCATTTATTTAAGTTTATTTAAATTAAAAATTTATTCTATTTAAATTACCTAAAATTTTTTATTATTTTATAAATTCCCTATTTTTTCAATTTTTTATATTTTTTGTGACTTTTCAAATTTCTTATATATTTTTCTAAATTTTTCCATTTTATGTACTTTTTTCTAAATTTCTTTTTTTTTTTGTGCTTTTTCCTATTTTCCTAAATTTCATATTTTTGGGTTTTCTTTTTCATATTTCTATTTTTTGTGTTTTTTCCTAAATCTCTTATTTTTGAGGTTTTCTTTAATTTTATATTTTTCCTAATTTAAGACTCTATAACCTATTCTGAAAAATAAAAAAGAGACAAAAATGAGGTGTCTACATGCAACAACTTAACATGTCGTAATATTACTTCCTCCAAAATCTTAATGATGAAATGACTCTTCTTAATTTAAAATTGTCAACTAGTCAAAGAAGAGGCATTGACATGCGATGGCCCAACATGGTACACCTATTGCGATAGCTTTCCTTTGTCAATTTTTCTTAAGAGTAGGGGTAATAAGAGTAAATTACTTTGCACTTTCAAGACATATTTAGTCATAAATTGTTCATAATTATGATTCAATTCTTAATTTTTTTGTGCTTAATTAGGTAATGTATTGATTTCAGATTAATCAAGAGAAAAGAGATAAAGTTTACATAAAAACAATGATTTTTAAGGTAATTACAACCATGAGGAGAAGAAAGCCTTGAAGTAAAACCAGGATGCACTCCGTCACGGACATGATGATGAAAGATTGAAATGCCCAACATTGATCACACCCTTCATTACGAGTGTAATTGAAGAAGTTCTATTGATCCCTTTATCAATCATGCTTGTGATTATCTATCAAGAGGATGATCACTCCCTTAATCACGAGCGTGATGAGATGATATGTTTGTGATAAGGAGTTCACATCTATTATCACGATCGTAATTTGAATGGATTTTTGTCTTCAAAGACTATCATACCCTAAGTCATGAGTGTGATGAAAGTAGACATGACTTTTCTTCTTTAGCTTTTTCATACGATCTAGTACGTAGATCATGTCTTAACATCAGGCAATATCTTGAAGTGGTATATTTTCAAGTCTTTTGACAAGTTAAGTATAAATATACAGCAACTTTTAGACAAATGAGATATAGCATTACATTAGAACCAACATCATTAAGAAACACAACAAATCATCATAATCAAGACCATTAAATTTCTCATTCATGTTCTTAGGTAGTGGGACTATAATGTGAGTTTACGTAACATTCTTCACTAATTTTAAGAGAATTGTGAAGAATCCAACATCTGTATAGTGTCATATTAGAATTCTTTAAGTTAATCAAAAGGGGTTTTCTTCTTCTCTCTTCTTTTATATTATATTTTAATTCCTTTTTCCTATTTCTTTGTATTTGCTCTTTTTCTATCATGTGTAAGTGATAAAATAGGGTTTGCAAAATCATTTTAACATAAATGTATTTCGATTTATTGTTATTTCTAATAATTACAAATTTTTAGTGATTAGAACTTCATACAAGTTGAGACAGTATAGTGTACGACACAATCTTATAGAAGATTTCAATGGAATACATTATGAAATGATTCTACTAAATAGATCTTAGTCACTAGCATGAACTACTCTTACTAATAAAGATATTTTTAGGAAGTTCGCTATATGTTTAGGGAATTCAAGGATATTAGTAAACTTCTAATACAATCTTAACTTGTTCATTCTTTTAGAAGAGATTCTAAGAAATGTAATCGGGATTAGAATTGAGTAATTCTGAGAAGAATATTTATGAATAGAGAATTCCTACAAATGAATAATTGCTATGATAGATAATTTATAATTCATGTTAATATGATAGACTAACTTACTTGTAACTTGTTGTTTTCATGTTTTAACTTATTTGTTATGTTTTTTTGGTGTAATCGTAGAATCAATATAGTTAGTTGTAAAAAACAATTAAATTACTTCATTCAATCATTTGGTTGCTAGTTAATAGAAAGAATAATCAGTATTGGTGTTTGAATTATTTTCCTAGTGGAGACGACTCTATACTTATCCATACTAACAAATAATAGGTACACTTACTTATTTAACTGAGTAAAGAATAAAATATAGGATTTTAAATTATAAAACTCAGTAACTCTATTTAGAGGCAATCAAGGGGTTAAAGGTCCAAGTGTCACTCTAACCTACTTTTTGGGTATTTTAGGTGAATAGAATGAATTTTCATAGTTGTCGGCACTATCATCCCCGTACCCCTCATCTTGATTTAGCAAGCTACTCTTATAGAAAAGATTTAAAATTTCATCATTTTTCTTATTGAGCTTGATAGGCTTCAGGGTACCGATTCAACCCGACTGCTAAAGCCAAGATTATCTACTTACCAATTCATTCTATCTACCAAGTTAAATAACACTATTTATTGTAGATATAATGCCAAGAAGCATAAGGCTAAGATAACGACCGATCCTTACTTATGCCTGACCAATCACTTACTCGACATCATACTTGCCAATAGGTCGAGGTATCATGATTCCGAGAGTTGGACTCACTCGGCTAAAGTTTGTCGTCAACTTAGTAACTAAGAGATCACTTTACTGAATGTTGGATCCATTCGGCATACCCTGGAGAAACTATTGCTGGCTGACTTCAGAACTCCGACAATTATGGGTTGACCTCTTTGGTGTCTTAGCCAAGTACTACGAGATTATCTCTAAGGCATGCCGAATAACCACATGCTGACTTCTCCCTGTAAAACACACAGTTTTATATTTTTGTACATGTTTGTCTTTATTTTATTTATAGGCCCAATTCTTAGGGTGTAAGGCCTTGTACATTATTTACTGTTTTGCCACTAGGGTTTAGGATGGACTATAAATAACAACTTTTGCAACAATACAAAAACATATAGAAGATTAATGAAAAAAACCCCCTTTTGGAGTCTTTTCTCTTGAAAAGTTCTCTTTCCCTTACTAGCTCTTATCAATCCCTTCAATAAGGATTGTGGTAGACAATCCTACTATTTGGACTAGTGCATCACATTTGGCGAGTTTTAGGTCCATGTGTGGTTATACGATACATAGAGTTAGCGTACATAATTGCTAAACCATCGACTCCCATTTACTTTTCGTTCATTTCCCCCATTAACCCTTTTTGAGCTTTCTGCAAGCTTTAACCTACCCTTACGACCGACCTTGTCTATCCTTGGACTTAGTCCGTATCAAAGTTCTTGATTTTCCTTGGCTAGGTTGACACACAGTTCCTCCGACTAAGCTAAATGTTGCTTGTCAAGATGCCTACTCCCCCCTTAAACATAACGTGGGAAGTGCCAACACTCGTACTTTTGGTCATCATGTTTTTGCCATGTGTAATTTAGGTTCAAAATAGACGATGCCAAAATGTTGTTAGTCAATAATGGTATTGAACTTTAGTCCTACAAAAGGAAGAAAGAGAGGCTAAAGAGGGTGTCCAATGCCTAAGTAAGTAAGTGTTCAGGTAAAGAAATTGATGATTAAGAGAGCTAGAAGTGTTTAAGAGTATAGAGAGTCCTTACAATACTTTCAACTCTTTATTTATAGGCATTTATTAGATAACTACTACGGTAAGGAGCCATTGATCATAGACCACTTGGCGGTTCCTGAATTAAGCACATGCGTAGGACTTAGAGTAGTGGGTAGTTATATAATGAAGTTGAATAGAATTGGAACTATCCATGCTTCATTTCAAATTCAAAGTAATTAAGTGGGTAGGTTAGACTCTTTGGTCGATTAGATTAGCTAGGTCTAGTTCTATAATTCGTCTTAGTAGGTTGAATCAAAGGACTCGATCAAAGAGGAGCAAATCGATGGCCAAGGTACTAAGCAAATAATAGAACAAATATCTACTATTTTTACTAACCTAGCAATTTCAGTCAAGAAATAAATTAAGGAAAATTAAATCTACACTAAAATTTATTAGACTAATATGTAAAATAACTAACATGCAAAATAAATAAAAAATTAAAGATGGTAAAAATGCAAGAATTTAGTATTCAATTATCAATAACCCTAAAACAATGAAGCACATATCAATCTCATTCTAATTGATTAGATAGTTAGAGTTCCTAATTTAAACTAACATCTTTCTTAAAATTGATAGCCTTAATTCTAATATTCTAGCTAAAATCTCATTCTAATTACAAATCCTAGAAACACATTAAAATATGTGAATTCTTGTTAACTAGAATTTTTTCTTAATGAAAACAAAAGAATTATGTATTCCTATCTCTAGGGTAACATGCAACTCTAACTCCTTCTAATTACACTAGATCAATTGATATATTGGGTCTGTCAACCTCCATATACAAAATCAAATAAATTGAATTAATATACTAGTATTATTAGTGCAAAACAGTAGAAGAATGCATAATTAGATTGCAATTAACTAGAAATCATAAGTCTAAAAATCTTAGTCTATGAATGAATGAATGGAGTGGAATGGAATATGTTTAATTGTATTTAAAAGGCATTTTTCTTTATATGTACATATATCTCCAATATATCTCAAAATATTTTTCCACATATCTTTTTATTTTAAGTCTTCAATGTTCTACACAAAATAAAGATTGCTTCAATTCATGCTTGGCATGACTTTAGATTTTTGTATGAACCGACATCTAATTCAAATTACCGATTTCTATTGCATGGATGAATCTCTAGCACATGAATTCTTTAACGATGGACTTCAATTGCTTTTTAATGTGACATGCAAATTATTGGATATGAGCTTCACAAGGTTGTTAAACTTGTGATTTTAGCTAGAATCGCTAGAAGATTTGTAAAATCGGAATACAAAATAAAAGTATAGAAACTTCAATTTTTATAACTTATATAAAATGGCTTTCAAAAGACTATAAATACTTATAGTAGTTACAAAATACTTATAATACGTGATGAAAATTAAAAAAAAAAAAGTGAAGAAATGGAGTTCTTTTTGATAAAAAATCATTAATCTATAATCTAACATTTATGAATGAAGGAAAACCAAAGTCTAAACTGATTTTTTCCCATTATTTTGTTTAAAAAAAGCGATGAATTGAAGAAAAACATATATTTCAACTCATTTTGAGTTAATTATAGTATAAACATAAATATATAATTTTCCTAATAAACTTTTTTATTAGAGTTAAAATGCAAATGAAGGATATGATTATTAAATAGGGGATTAAGAGAGAGAGAAAGAGGAAAAAAAAATTGGAATAGAATAAGAAAGATGATTTAATATGCTAATAGTTAATGGATTTGTAGAAACCTAGTTATATATATATATATATATATATATATATTTGGCTCATTCAACTCATATATATATAATTAGTAAATTCAATTAAAAACGTAAGTTTTTACAAGAAAACCATTTTACATATAAGTTAAATTGAAAGCACTATCTAAAATCACATGGGCAAAATCATGATTTTGACAACTATAGGGATTCACATTTATTTGGTGGACCATGGTTGCTTCTATTTTCAAGTCTAGAACATAATTTGCTTTTGAGAATATCCAAGCTTAGAAGTTAAATTACATGGCCATAGACTTAAATTCATGCATAGACTTTAACATAGAAGGGCCTTCTTACTTGTTACTGTACGTAAATTTGAATCTTCAATCATTGGATGATAAATGCTAGACTTCTAATTTCAATTATGGAATGTGGGGTTGCTAATTCAAGTGACAAAGGTTGACTCATGGACTTCAATTAAATCATAGGTTTTTAATTGGACTTTAATGAATTTAATGGTTAGAACCATTTCATGCATAAATTGTCAAATGCCACATACTCACAATATGATCATGTTAATAGGTTATGTAACTTTCTAATTACATTTTAAATAAACTAACATAGCCTCCAAAATGATCTCATCAATTGATTTTGTTGATCTTTAAAAGTACATAACTCATCTAGTTTAACTCCGAATCAAGCAAAATGTAATTCCTTTTTCTATTTTTTCCTTTTATTCTCAATTATTCCACAAATGTTTGAAATCAATTATCTAATTAAGCACCAATAAGGCATAAAATACACATAAAAATATCAAAAGCATCATAAAAACTTGATAATATATATGTATAATATCAAAAGCCTCTCTATTATTACATTCCTCATGATTACACTAATCTCATGCTAACATTGCTACCATGAGATTAAGGGGGTATATTACTATATAGGCATTACCATAGAGGATATAATAGCCTTTTATATATTGTACTATAATATTATTTTACTAGGTTACATGCTTATAAATACCTCCTGTACTCTACTACATTAATACAACATAATGCATACTATTGAAAATTATACAAAATATATTGTAGTTATACAATTTTAAATGAGCTTGACTTATTTAAGCTTTCTAAAGGCCCATTAAAGCCAAAATAACCTCAAATGAGCTTAGAAGGACCTTTTTTTTTAAGTTTGCTTCTTACTTACAAGATAATCAAGTAAATCTGAGAGCATAAAATTTAGTCCAACAATCCCCATCTTAAGCCTATTAAGCTAGTTCTCTTTAACATTGCTAATAGAACCTACTTTCCTAGACTCTATTATTATCTTAAAAAATCGATCCATGGGATTTTAAATAAGCTAATAAGCATAATTATTACGTTAATCCTATATTATTTACCTGTTAAAAAAAAAGCTCCTTAGGTAAGCCTAAGAGTTTTAGGCATCTCATTAAGTCTACTTCAACGTATGTGGGCCATGAAACTCATTACCTTGTTGTTTTACTGTATTGGTAAAAATTGGTAATTCTCTTATTCATTGATGAGTTATAGTAGAATGACCTCATATTTGTGTTGTTGCATGACGTTTGTCTCTTTGTATTACTTTATGTTACATCTTATGACTTTTGTGTTGTATGTAGCTCATGTACATAGAAGTAAGTAAGGTAGGTACTAGTATTGAGTAGGGTTTATCTTTAGAAGTGAACAAGCATAAGGGAATAGAATGATAGCGTTCACCCTTGTGCAAGGGTTCTAGGAGTTATGTTATGTTGAAATAGCTTAAGGGTATAGAAGCAGCACCCTTAAGGTAGAGGGGTTATTTTTGTAATTTTATTTTTGTACACTCATCCTTCTTTTTCTTTTCTTTTCTTTTTTTTTTTTTTAAGTAAACATAGAGTAACTATCTAATAATATATAGTATCGGAAGCTCTTTCCTTTTATATTCTATTATAGTAAATCATCTCAACTTATTTAAATCATATAATATATATATATATATATACATAATATAGTTTTTGTAGTTCTTTCCTTTTTTATATACCACGTTTTTTAGGTATTATTAATGTGTTTCTATAATTTTTTACAAAATCATAACATATATATCATTTAGTTGAAACTCTTTTATTTTATATTCTATTATAATGAATTATTCAAAATAATTTTATAATTGGAAATTATTCAATAATTCATTTTAAGTCATTTTTTATATAAGAATTATAAATCTTATATATATATTTTGACAAAAACTTATTAAAGAGGAAGAGAAAGAGTGAGAAAGAGATTCTATGCATTTTTCTTTTTTGTTCCCTATTGAATGTTCAACAAATCATATATAGCAAGTTATTCAATTTTGAGATTTTATGTTATTCAAATAATTTTTTAACATGCTTTTTTCTTATAATATGTAAAACTTTAGAGTATATTTACATTTTTTATTTTTTTTCAAATTATAATCATTATTCAAATTTTTATCCACACATTATGTGGGCTCTTCAAATACATACTGTAGAGAGCTAAAATTATTATATTAAAATATTGGACTAAATCAAATGTTTATTTAGCTTAACTCCTTCAACTAGGTGACAAGGCCTAGGGAGTTCAGTTTACACTTAGAATGATTTAGAGAGAAAGTAAGCATAGAATAGAGATTATTAAACTAATCCATCTACCTCCTACCCTTTTTAGGTAGGCTTATACACCATGAAGAAGCCTATTGACTTTGAGCTCTTTTGCAAGCTCATTCAAGACAATTATAGAAAGAGCAAAACTCTATCTTGTCCATCAATCACTAAAATGATCTAATGAATGTCTTCAAATCCAAGAACTTATAAATACTCAAACATTCCTCATCATTAAGCACAATTTTAGAAATCGAATAAATAATGTTTCATTATGAAAACTTTGCTCTCTAAGATTAAACAACTTCAATTAAAAAATGATCCCTAATAAGGATGACGTCCTAGGTTCCCTAAGTTCTTTTGTCTGTCATTTATACATTCGAGATTTCATAATTACCTATTACTTCTCCCTATCATTCTCTCTCTAATTATCCCATTAAGTGATGAACACGTGACTAAGGATGACATCTTAGGTTCCCTAAGTTCTTTTATCTGTCACTTATACATTTGAGACTTCATGACTACCTACTCCTTCTTCCTATCGTTCTCTTTCTAATTATCCCATTAAGTGATGAACACATGACTACTCTAACTAGAAACCCATTGATCTACACATAGATACGTATATGTGTATATATAAATATATATATGTGTGTGTATCTATATTGCGTATAACCATAGATAAAGGATTAGCGGATTGTGGGTGCTTGTTAAAATCATGGCTCATTTAAAAAAAAAAAAAAAGCATTGGCCGAGCAGTTCAAGAGGGCTGCTAGGGTTAAGAGAACGACCCATGTTACAGGCGCTTTGTGCTTTTCATTTTCTTGGGTATGGAAAACGTGGGCCAACCCATAACTTTCCGCGTAGCAGTCCATGACAGATAACAAGCAGATTATGCACTTTCCAATTTCGTGCCCTCGCTGCAGCTGTTGTCTCCTTATTCTCCATTTTTCCCATTTATTAATATATTTTATTCACCTTACTATAATTTTCTTATATAGTTTCCGGAAAATATCAAGACTTGATGCACAACTCAAATCAAAATCAGAGTTACTAACTTCTGGCTCCGGTACTGGAAAGGTGATATGTTTTTCCCGTGCAAGTAATGATAATTTCCGATTTAGCTTTCCTTGATTCTAGGACTTTATAAATCATTATGTTTCCGTCATTCAAGGAACACGGTTTTTCCTCTTATCGATTCAAGAACCTAAACTGACAGGAAGTGGCTATCTCGTCCAGTCGAAGCCTTCTCATTTTCATGTTCTTTTTTTGTTCTTTGAATCTCCATGAAAACAATTAAAAATGCTTAGACTTACGATATCAGCGACCGAAAATCAACGACTTAAACGCCGGCAACAACTCTAGCTCTCGATAACAAATCCAATTCGAATGAGTGACAGCCGTGGCATAGATCATTTTTTTTTTTCCCCTTCCTGTTCGCAAGACATTCCCCGCTCACTGAACTATCAACGGTCCGAAGGAGACAACGGCAGCGGCAATATGCTTCAACCATCGAGTAACGGCGGGCTCCAGTCGGCAAGTGGCAGGTTGGTGTTTTCTTTCTTCTCGTGTCGTTGCTGCTTCCTTTTCTTTTTTTCTTTTTCCTTCCGTTTTCCCTTTTTTGCTTTCGAACCCGATTAATTGCTACATGATTATATCACATCCTCTTTATCACAGGTCATGCGCAGATTAGCTTCCCCTGTCGTCGGCGCATACACATTCCACTTGCCTTCAAGCTTCGGTCATCGACTTTCAGGTTCCATTATTTTCTCGTTTAAAATCTCTCTCATCCCCTTTTCCTTTTCTGATTATACTCGACATTATTGTAATCCCAAAAGGAAATGATATTGTCATAGTACTTCCATATTCCTTTTGAACGTATCTAGTTCCTTGATTTTGCATCTTTACCGACTCCATAGGATTACCTCTTCTAAGCAGAAATTGTTGCCTTCAACTTCTTGACTACAGTGTCGTTTCATATAATGTTAGCTGCTGTGCTTATATTGTAGGCGAGCTGCATTTATATTTTTTATCCCGACTTGCTACTATATTCCTTTTGTTTTGTAACATAGGTATTGAATTCAAGGCCGCCGCAGCAATATTTTAGGATATTTGAAGGCCTCCTGTATTTTTTGTGCTTGCAATTGCATGCCTACGTGTTTTTTTGTATCTGGTGTGTCTCTCGGCTTTGTCTCATCTTTCACGGCTCTTTTTATGTCACAATTTTCATGGTGGGCCACGTTCCTTTATATTTTTGACATTGTCTTGGACCATGAATTTATGTAAAAAGCTCGATTAGGCATGTGCAACTAACGGACTGGAGAGCTCTCTTTTAGTTGGGAGAGTAGACTTACCAAGATTGCATTGATTCGTGGGATCGTATTTGCTTTGCACGTGGGCCAGCTTTAGTTGCTATAAGTAATTGTCTTACTTTGAACTTGCCATGATTTGTTTAGCCATTGGGCCTATCCTGGAGTTGTTTCCTATTATTATTATTTCTTGGATGTTAACCTTCACTGTTATCCCGTATTGCCAATATCAAGACTTACGGGCCTGAGTTCAAAAAGCTTTATCTCATATTTCCGGTCCCTGCTATCATAGAGCCAACTATTAAATCGTGCATCCAAATAGTTTGCATTTAATCAAGTGAAACATCATCTAGTTGTTAAATATCACACTATTTAACACGGCATAACTCTCTCCCTTCACCGTTCATTCAAGCACTAGGGGGTAAGCCTAAGTCAAGCAACCTTAAGCCATCCGCACATCAAAGAGTTCCAAGAGCAATCAACCTAGAGCCACTAAGATCAACCATCAAAGAGATTACTTGGCCCACAACGAAAGCCAAGTACCAAAGGTTCTTTCTCCTCACAGTGGTTGGAGACTTGGACTGCTAACATCTTTAAAGGGGATTCCTTTTTAGAGCTAAGCCAGTTCCTTAAAGGTGTGCATGCCAACACTTGCTGATAGCTTCTTAGAATTTATCATCTTAAAGCCCTAATTACTAGTGAAAGGTGAGTTGGTACTCCCTTTCAAGGGTGATAAAAAGGAGTTACCTCTATCTCATGCTTAGGTCACCTTTCCAAAGTAGACGATTGTTAGATGGCACTCATTAGTGCAATTTATTATAAGCATCAAGATTATGCTTGCTATTGAAGAAGGTTAGAATCTTTGATGTAGTCATCATGTCAAAACGGTTTAACTTCTAAAAGGTGGAGGAGATGAAAATTTGATGGGCCATAATATCTAGGTGGAGCACTCAAGCTCATACCTTTATAGCTTCATAGCATGGATTTGCACCAGCCTTAAAGGATGTCTTCCTCTTATTGAAGCTATATGCCTTCGAAAGGATAGAAGTGATAGCTACATTAGCTATACCTAAAAGTGAAACTATGTATACCATTTTACTAGCATAGTTAAAGCAAGTAAGACTCCTTCAAAAAGGTCCATGTTTGTGTCATGCATTGGATGTTTCTTTAGTAGTAAAAAGAACGACACTATAGTTAAGGTCTATGTTACAGAAGCTAGTAAACACCAATTCATTATGGTTGTGCAAGTGGGATGAATAATGCAGGCTAGTTAGTGTAGCCTGCAAAAATATGTGGATTGAGCTAAAAAATTTTAACCTACTTAAATGTGAGCTTTTTTTATCCCGACCTTCTTAGCCTATGAGTCAAAGCAGGCTAACCTATCTCCTAAAAAAAATAGAAAAAAAAAATAAATATGTATATATGTATTTTATGTATTTATTATCTTGAAGTTTCATAAATAAGATACCTCATCACAAGATTATGTATATATCATGTTGTTGTATTACAAGATTATTACGTTATTGTATTACAAGATTATCATGTTGCTGTATTACAAAACCATCATGTACAACTCAAGGTTTTTGCTTGTGGTTTTTATATAACCATTACGATGCTAATAGGAATTCCAATGGTGTGATAATTATAGAAATCTCATAGTCTATTCTATTATAGATATACCAATACATTCATACTATCAACTATAGTATGTTTTTCCTTTTCTATGTCGTTGCAAATATATATATGTATATTATATATATATTTTTGTGGAAAGATTGCAACTTTATTTTTCTAAAACGAAATAAAAACTATATATTGTAAAAAATAAAAACTAAATATGTACATTAGAATGGTAAGATAGTAAATTGTGATTTCTATCTTGTGAATATTCTACATAATATATTTATAAGAAATGAATAATGGTATAATTCGCAGATTGGATGCTCTAACTCGCTAACTTGTAGTTAGGTTAGGTTGGGCTAGAATTGTAAGTGGGCCAACTTGCTTAACCTGCGGGCCAATGTAGGTTAAGTTGAGTTAGCCCACTTAGGTCACTTACACAACTCTACAATCCATTTTGCCCTTATGATTATATCCATCTTATTTGTGAAAATAATTTAGCACATTATCTAAAATTATAAATTTGCAATATTCATTGCCTTATGATTATCCATGTACATCTTTCTAAGAGGTATCCAAGGAGTTATTCCTTGGTTATTGCCATTATTGAACCACATCTCTCAAAGAGTGTTCTTTACTTTAGCATCGCTTTATTTTGGCTTACTATATCACTATCTAGACTTACATCACTACATCTTTGTTTATTTAATAGTTGTTACATGGTGGTTACTTTCCCTCTATAAAAGCTTCAATAGACATTTTTCATCTCTCAACATAAACAATAAGCCAATTAAATTCCAATACATTCGCAAGCATGAATCATAAAGGCATCTCAAAAGCTTACTATATAATCTTATCTAACGTGTATCGTGTTAGTAATGGTCCCTTGCATACCTAAATCTTAAAGAATTTATCAAGAAACATCATGCACATTGTTTCCAATGAACTACCAATCATGGGGTAATTTATTAAGTGTATGCCTTTCCAATTAATGACTTTGAGAACTCCTTTTGCTAGAGGTCATCATTAAGGTCATAGATATCAAGCATCTAAATAAATTTAAGGAGATGCTCCTTTACACTCCCTTACTTCCCATTAAATTTAATTAATTTAGGATTTCTATAGGCATTTTGATAAGGCTTGTCTACAACTGTACTAAGGGTATAAGAACTTCAAGTTGAGGATGCTGGTAAAGGGTGTCACTCGTATTTGCCTAAGATAATTTTCCAAGTCTTTTGTCATCAAATAGGAATTAAGATGAAGCAAAAGGGATAAAATTAACTTTTAGTTGAAGTGTCAATGTAGCATTGTAGTATACATACAAATGAAAGTTAATGTGTAACCAGTTAAGCTATCTTTGAAAGTTTGCATCATTGGATGGTTGTATTAAGTATATTTAGCCATCTTTCTCACATATAACCTAGTATGTGGTTTAAGGCATCCAATCCCATCATATTTTCAAATTCTAGTACTTTAAACTTTTTTCCAAGAATGTCCCTACATTATACATGGTGAGATTTTTTATTCCAACTTGATCGACTCCCTCATGATCCCTATGGCTTTCATCTTATCAAAAATCTGTTTGGATATCTTCTTTCTTGATTTTTTTTTTTCATTTCTTTCCTAAGGTTCTTAAAGTAAGAATTCATGGTAAGGAGAACATTGATCAAAGGCTCAAAAGTAGGGTTGATCCTAGAATAGACTTCTTTGTACTTAAGAGGTTGGGTTTTAAATTTTTTCTTAAGTTGAGCTTTAGAATGCTCTTCATTATCTATATGGATAGTTTGATAGAGAGTGAAACTATCAACAACGAATTTCACTTAGTTGGCCAGGTGGTTTGCTCCAAAGTAATTGCTTTTTGGTCCATAAAGGCATTAGGGTTGTTGTTATTGTTACTTCTACTGCTGCTATGAGCCATTCTTGCTCATGAGCGATGTTGATTGGACTTTTCTTGAAGTTTGATTGTTTAAGAGCTACCTTCATAAACTAAGGCGAAAAAAAAAACACTCTACACCAAGTTAGAAAATTTGAAGTTTGTTCTTCCCTTTTCTTTTTCTTTTTTTCTTTATCATCCTTTTTATTCTTCTTTTTTTTTTTACTTTATAAGTAAATTAGCAAAATAAATGGACCAACAAATGAAATAATGCATGGCATACAGTTACACAAAGGAGGGAATCAACAATTAAGTAATAAAAAGGTAATAATTTTATTGATTTTACAAGTCCAAGAGTTCCTTACATTATAAAAATAAAAGGAAAAATTAGATCTATAATATCCTAAATCTATGGTTTCTTCTTAATTCCTTGACATTCTGTAGGTGCTTTCCTCTCCTTTTGTTGACTATACTTTATAGGTGCTTATAATTCTTAGAGTCTTTTCTTAATCTTTCTTAATTGGAACTATAAAAATAAGTCCCTACTCTTTAAAAAAAAAAAAAATTGTAAGAGTAGTTCTTTTTTCACTGATGAGAGTCTTGGTGAAATTATTTTCCTAAAAACAATTGCCACTACAAGTTTTTCCATCAAAGCCTATTGGTGACTTTTGTTCTTAGAAAAAGTTGTATGGTGAACTTAGTTCGGCACTATGTTTGCTACTCAAAACTAGCTAAATTCCTTAACTAGTGAATATAGTTTGCCACTTAAAAAAGTTACTGGCGAACATTCTTTGTAATTAAGTTAACCATTGCATACTTATCAAATCCCCCCACTAGTGAATTTAGTTCGTCACTAAGCTTATATATATATATATATATATATATATTTTCCTTTAGCATTTTTTAATGAATTTTGGCAATTAATAAAAATCTATTATTATTTATTTTGATAATGTAAATCATACTTTAATAATTTATAGCAATATTATAGCCAATATAATTGAAATTAATGTGATTGAAAGTATTTAATATTTAATATAATTTCAAAATAAACACAACTATAACGTTCAACAACATATCACAAAATGTGAAATAACATGCATATTCAGTTTGGCAAGAAATATAAGTCTAAGTATAACATGATAACAATAACTACAAAAGTAAGACATAAGTAGAACACATAATCTATGTAGAAGGTCTGATAATTGCATCTACACTTAGCTTCGATACCCCTTACTCTCCACCATGATTAACCATAAAAGATGAGTTAGAGTTAGAGTTAATTTACACAAATGCTATCATATAATATCCCAGTGAGCCATAAAATGGATATGGACTAAATTGCTGATGAAGATCCATCAAGAGAATATGTCTACGAGCTAAGCCATAGAAAAACATTGTCAAGATGGAGGAGGCTATTTGGATGGGCCACCAAACTAGTTGAGTAGGGATACTATTGAAGGTGGCCAACTATAAGGTGGCTATTGATAGGGCATTTGAGGTCAAGCATCTAACTATAGTGCTACTTCATCATATTTATTTTTTAAATCAACTAACTATTGATGAACATCATCTTATCTCGTAGGTTCATTAGATGTGTATAAGGTAGATCCAAACCACTCATCATACATTGATGCTCACACTGGAGGTAGGATCGACCTACCATAACCCATTCCTTGATAATAGCTCGACCTGTGACCTAAGACCTCCTACATAATCATGGCATCAATGAGAAAATTAGAAAATGGTATTTTGAAACTTTTAATAATGTTAGGCAACAAATAAAAAATGAATATTATAATTTTATGAATGAAATTGGGTCTCAGTTATATTTTTTCAAATGGTTTGAAGAATATTGCTTGAAACCTAAAGAAATTAATATAATTAATGAATGTTTTAAATGGAAACTAAGTGATAGACAAATAATAAAATCTAATCATCTACCACTTAGTAATATTAAAACCATGCATAAGAATACTGAAATAACATTTGCATCTTTTAAAAATGCAGCAGAAGAAGTAGGCTCAACAATTAAAAATATAATAAGCCAAAATAATTTCACTAACCAACATTTACATACTATAGGAAAACAATTAAATAGAATGGACGATGTAATTAACAATTAAATAAATAAAATTAATGAAAAAATACCTTTGATTAATAAAACTAATAAAAATACACCCTTATTTAAACCATTTAAAATGTCAAAAAATCCAAGTAATGGATTTTTAAAAGCTTTAGATAATAGGAAAATAATGATGAAAAATAAAATGATTAAAAAAGAAACTTCATCTTCAAAACTAATTAATGTTTTAAATTTAGACACACTAACTCTTATAAAAAAGGGTGTTGTCATAGATGATACACTTTTAAAAAAAATTAATGTTTTAGATGAAACTGATAATAAATCAATTAATGATATAATATCCAATATTTCTTTAAAAGATTTAAATATTAATGAATCGAATGATGAAATTAATAAAATTAATTCAAAAGAACTGCAAAAATTGTATTATCAAAGAGCAATACCTCCCGATATATTAATTGAAGAAAAAACCAATAATTATTAAAACAATTATTCTATAGGATCTACATATGAATGAAATATTGATAGATACTCAAAACAAAAAATCCGTAATGTCCTTAATCAAATAATAATGTTTTCTATTACTAATAAAATTGTTTCAAATATTACTGATTATTAAGTAGCACTCCTTTTAATATCTGGTTTTATTGAACGATTAAAAGGGTAATGAGATAATTATCTCATTAAGGAATAACGAATCAATATTTTAACCTTATGTAAAATTAATGAAAATGAGAGAAGAATCTTAGATGAAAATGATGAACCGATCCAAGATATGGTCAATACATTAATCTTTTTAATCATCCAACATTTCATAGGAGATCCTTCGCATATTAGGAATAAAACCTTAGATTTGTTGTCGAATATGAAATGTAAGTTTTTAGAAGAATTTAGATAATATAAGGATATTTTCTTTCAAAGATTTTTCCTTACAAATGATTATAATCAGCCTTTCTAGAAAAAAAAATTCTTAGTTGGTTTACTTAAGTTAATAGGAGAACAAGTTAGGAAGAAACTCAGGAAGGAAAATAATGGTAAAATTCCTTATAATAATTTGTTCTATAGAGAATTAGCATCTTATGTCAATAAAATTGGAACCAATTTGTACACTACAATTAGGTTACAAAAACAATTAAAGAATAAATAGCACTTAAAAATTTAAAGCCTAGGTGATTTCTATACTCAAAATGATCCATCTTTTGTTAATAAGAAAATGAAAAAGAATAAAAAATCTTCTTATTCACATTCAAAATATTCACATTATACACATAAAAAACCCCAAAGAAATTTTAATAGAAAATCTTTTGAGAAACTTGAAAAACCTAATAATAAGAAAAAAAGATAAAAAACCAAAAAAAAAAAGAAAATTGTATAAATAATTAAGATACTATAAATGTAAAAAAAATTGGACATATAGTAAACTTTTGTATGATCAATAATAAGCTTAATGAATTAAATCTGGATAAACAAATAATGGATCATATTTTACAAATATTTTATGATAATGAACCTTCTTCATCAGATAATGATTGTGATGATGAAATTCAAGTCAATGACATTGAATCCACATTATTTTCATCATTTGAAGAAGATAATGAAATTAATGTTTTAATAAATGAAGAAGAAGAAATTCTTCGCAATATTGATTAATTACCCAATGATAATGAAAAACTTAATTACTTAAAAAATGTTAACAAATCCAATTTAACCCTTACACCAAATTTACCTTATAATCTCAATGAAATCCTTGAAAGAAGTAAAAGAAAATAGAAAAAATTGATTACTATTAATGACTTGGACAATGAAATTGATGTTCAGAAATAAGAAATAAAAGATTTAAAATTAATGCAAATAAAACTTTAAAGATATTTCCTTGAATTAAAGTAAAAAATGATAGTTTAAGAAAATAACCCTGAAGTTATTAATGGAGAAACTTCAAATGAAAATGTTTTACCAATTTTTGATCATTTTGATTATTTAATGCAATTTGTTGAGGTGACCATGAGAAAATAGATTATCAATATTACAATCAGAATTAATAATGAATTTGTCTTACAAATAAATGCGTTATTTGATACTGGTACACACTTAAACTGTATTAGAGAAGGATTGATTCTTATTAAATATTTTGAAAAAACCACTTAATCTCTAAGTTTTGTATCTAGTAACAAGTTATGGATTAATTACAATTTGTCCATTGCTAAAGTGCTAAAAAATAATGCTCCAATTAAAACTTCTTTTATACTTAATAAAAATTTGAATAAAAATGTTGTTTTAGGTACTCTATTTATTAATCAAATCCAACCATTTTCTGTAAATAAAGATGGAATTGAAATACAATATTTTAAGAAGAAAATTATAGTCAATTTTGTTACAAAACCACAAACCAAATATTTAAATGAATTAACACATAATTCAATTTCTAAATTAAATTATTTAATTCAATGCAAATAAAATCATTTAATGTATCTAAAAAATGATCTTCAATTTAAAAGAATTGAAACTCAACTCAATGAAGAAAATTTGAAAAAGAAAATTTCTAACTTGGAATTTGAAATAAAAATTTAATTTGTTCAACACTTTCGAATGCATTTTGGAATTGTAAGTCACTCATAGTGGATTTACCATATGAAAATTATTTTAATGAAAAAAATATTCCTACTAAAGCAAGACCTTCTCAAATGAACAATGAAGTTTTAGACCATTGTAAAAATAAAATAAATAATTTACTTAATAAAAAAACTAATCCGAAATAGTAAAGCTCCATGGAATTGTTTTTTTTTTATGTCAATAAAAATGCAAAAATAGAAAGAGGTGTCCCGAAGTTAGTAATCAATTATAAGTCTCTTAATAATACTCTAAAATGGATTAGGTATTCAATACTTAATAAAAAAGATTTATTGAATAGATTGCATAATGCTAAAATATTCTCAAAATTTGATATAAAATCCAGATTTTTGTAGATTCAGATTAAGGACAATGATAGGTACAAAACTGCCTTTACGATTCCTTTTGGTCAATATGAATGGAATGTAACGTCGTTTGGATTAAAAAAATGCTCTCTTTAAATTTCAAAGAATAATAAATGGAATTTTTAATGGTTTTGCAAATTTCATCATAGTTTATATAGATGATGTCTTGATTTTCTCATCCAATATAGATCAACATTTTAAATATGTTAGGATCTTTATCAATATGGTTAGGAAAAATGGTTTAGTAGTTTCATCATCTAAGATTAGTCTTATCCAGACTAAGATTAGATTCATAGGACTTGATGTTCATAATGGTACAATAGTACCTATTCAAAGATCAATTAAATTCGCGAACAAATTTCCTAGTGAAATTAAGGATAAAAATCAACTCCAAAAATTTCTAGGAAGTTTAAATTATATTGCTAACTACTTTCCAAATCTTAATATTATATGTAAGCCATTATATCAAAGATTAAAAAAGAACATACAAATGTTGTTCAATTAATTAAGTAAAAAATTAATGAAATTCCATATTTACACATTGCTAACCCTTTTCTATCAAAGATAATAGAGACTGATATTTTTTATTTAGGATTCGGAGAATTCTAAAAGAAAAACAAAAACAAAAACAAAATAATAAGAAATATATAATTCAATTTATGTCAGCATATTGGAATGAATGTCAATGTAATTATTCTACAATCAAGAAAGAGATTTTAGCAATTTTTTTTAGCAATTTCCAAATTTCAAGGAGATTTATTAAATTAAAGTTTTTTTTTAAGAATTGATTATAAAACTACTAAAAAAGTTTTAATAAAAGATATTCAAAACATTGCATCTCAACAAATTTTTGCCCGATGACTATAAATTTTTTTTGCATTTGATTTCAAAATAAAGCATGTTAATAGATCATCAAATTTCCTTCCTGCTTTCCTTATCTGTGAATTTTTGCAAGAGATGCCTCTAAAAAATGAAAAAGGATAAAGGAAAGGTTTCGTTAGTCTCTAAAAAGAGATTAACTAATGTTAAATCTTGGTTAAATGTTTGTAAATCATTAAATGCCCCCCTAATGATAAAAGAGAAATCCTCTTCAAAGACCTCTAAACTAATGTCATCAAATGTTCAAACCTATAATGTCCAATCTCTTAATGTCCAAACACAAATGAAAATTTTCCTAAATAAGTTGATATGGCTATTACTCCAAAATTGCTCAAGGTAATCTCAATAGCCTTACAATCAAAAAATGAACCCCTTATGCTTCTAGGAGTTCCTTAGCAAATAGATACCTAAAGAAGTAATCAAAATATATAGACTACTGAGGTAGCACTATCTAGTACCCTCAATAATGAAACCTACAATTAAAAGGTCTAAATTTTTTCAAAAACCTATTTCCAGATAGGTTTTCTTTGTAAAAGAAGGCTAATTTGAAAAGAATCCTTTTGAATTTGCAAGAAAAATTTTTACAAAAGATTTTTCTTATGTCCCATTTGATGTTTATAAACCAATTCAATTTTATGAAAGGATTTTAATTGAAACTGGGTCAATATCTTTCAAACATTTTGAAAAGGATGGAATGATTAGCTATTTTATATTAAGGATTCGTAAGGTCTTTAACCTTAAGGAATGGTGAACCCATCCAACAATCCCAATAAAACTCAATATAGAACCTTTCTCAGCCCAACTAAGTTATCGAGCTAATTATAATTATTATGATTATAAACAGGTTTGGTGGAATGTTTTTTACCAAATGAATGCAAAAAGATCACACACATGGCTTATATTTTTCGATAATTGTTCATCAAAAGACCTTCCCTACTGTTTTGCACACTAGTGAAAATAATTTGGAGCAATCCCTGAGATTATTCATGAAAAAGCCAAAAATGATTCTAATATTTTCATGAAAAATTATAACCTTACACCACATGAAAAATATTTCCAAAAGGAAATGTTTTATTTTATACATATTAGTGTATCCTAGGTTATGGCGTGGTGGTTCGATTACAAACTTGATAGAAGCATAAATAGAACAAATTTGGTCAAATTGTATAAAGTCAAATGGTAGGATAGCTACGAAATGTGGAATAAGCTTGAAGAAGATTCAATTCTAAATTAAAACAAGAACAATAATTCTTCAATTAGTCCTACCAATGTTTCAAATCCTCTATTCCCTAATAAAAGTTTTTTAATGTTCTCTTTAGCTAATGTTAGTACCTTAGATCAAATGAAGCAATTCTAGAAAAAGCATTGGCTAACATCAATGAATCGACTCAAGGATCAAGTTCAGAATCAACTTCCGAATCAGAATCTAATCATAGTTCAAATAGCAATGAAGATGATTGCTTTAGGATAGATCCAAGAGATCCTTAAATAATGTATATATTTTGTTTTCCTCAATGTAATTTTGCACTATAACATATAGTAGAAATACAATATTTGTACGCATGTATCATAATGTACAACGTTATCACCAATGATGTTATAAATTACCATATGATATATTGCTGTTTGTTACAATAAAATGTCTCTAGCTTTTCATTGTTTTTACAGTACTTTTTCGGCCACAATGATACTGTTCATCATAGTAACTAGTCAGCTCCCTCAGTTATAAAATGATGCCCTCTCTCATTCAAAAGCAAGGTTTGAAACACACTTCTCTCATCCTTTTATCCTCTCATCTTCTCCTTAACTCTTCACATCTTTCTCTTACTATCCAATCTTTCTCTCTTCTAATCCCTTACTTCTTAGTTCTTACTTCTTTTTTCTCTTATACACATACTTTCTCTTCTACTTTCTTCTACATCCGATCTTACCACTTTCGATCTATTTCCCCTTTTATTAACCAAATACTTTCTTTTTTGAAACGTTTATACGTTTCTATCTTGAGGTAAAATACCAATACCCCTTAATGTTTTAATTTTCTTTCAATGATCTGAATGTAATGCTCTTGTATTTTGTACAATCTTTTTTAATCAAATAAAATTTCTGTTTTATTATCTCTCTTTATTATATTACATCTTATGTAAGGAGTCTCTAATTAAATTGAGTGTAACTCTATAAGATCTATTAATTTAATTGTTATTACAAGACCACATAATCGATTGATATTATCCCCTATGGTGGTTTTATATTAAAGTTTATTTTGTGTTTAATATTCATGCACTTTAATGTTCTTGTATAAAGCCCCACTAGCTTTAATACTATCACTTGTAGTGATTTTTATTTCTATCTCTACTCTTATTTTATGTCACAATTTATTGTTTATATTAATGATTATGATTATTTAGATAATACTATAGAATTTCTTAAATGGTATTATATTTTGCTATATACTAGTAATTGGTATTAAAGCTCATTTAGTACCGATAGCAATATTTGGTTGTGGGGGTTACAGTTCTAAGGTAACGCAACATACCTAGAACTAATATATATCAATTTATAGGATTAATATATTAAATCTATAAATGATATCAAAAGTTCTTTAGTATATTAGCTGAAAACTAGGACTATCTAGAAGAAAAAGTGAGGATTTCACAGGCTTCCTGTTGACCTAGAAAAACAAACATAATAATAAATGTCTCAAAAAACTAAAGATAATGATGGCAATGATTTAATTGAATTTTATCCTTTTTTAAAAGACACTTTAATAAATTGAATTATGGATATATAATAATGGATATTTAAAGCTATGCTACAGATACTTGCTAAAATAATAAATTGAAAAAATATACACATTACTTTTTTATGAACTTTTGTAAAATATATTATTTATTTTTGGGTAAATGTCATATTGCAAATAACTTTTGAAAAAAATATATTTTTAGGGTAAAAGTTATGGTTTTAAAATATATTTCAATTAACTTCTGCAAGCTCTACCAATCATGCTAAGTTGGTTTTGTTCACTTCTAATGCCAACAATATTAAAAAAGCATAATATATACATTATAGTAGACACTGTCATCATATTTGCCAACATTTGCACCCATGAAAGCCCATCATCTTAAATATGTTAATTTTCGCTCTTTTCTTATAATAATAAAAGCAAAACTATACGCATTACTCTATTCTTAACAGTAAACCCAAAGTGACAAAAAAATGGGTCTTTATTTATTAATTGAAGGGATAATATTATGGTTTATACTTCAACTTTGTCACATTTTATAATTATACATGTGAAGTTTCAACTTATCTAATTATACATCCAATTAAAGATTTAGTCATCAAGATCTATATTTTAACTAACTCTAATTCATACTATTAACCTAATGGCACGATCTACCAAAGGAATGATCACCTATAACCTTAAGGGATTCATGTAGTCCCCATAAGGTTATACACAGCGATAGACAATTGCTAGTAAGTCATGCAACATACATTTTTAAATAGGTCATGACTCATAGCTTTATAGGGGTAGCTAACAGCCACCTATAGGAGGTTGGATAAGCTACCTAAGGCTATGAGCAGCCATCCCATTAGTTAATCATGCTAAATGGACTAATAATGTAAATTGAAGTTAATCGAGGTGTAAACCGTAACAATTAAATCTTCAATTAGATGTATAATTAGACATGTTGAAACGTAAAATATATAATTGTAAAAAGTAGTAAATTAAATCGTAACATTCATCCTTAATTGAGACTAGGTCTAACTAAATCGCCTTAATGGTCCCAAAGCACGTTTCCATGTACTTTATTCTATGTTGTAGGAATATGATATTGTATTACAAATTAATAACTTAAATCTATTGTATGAGTATAATGCTAACCTCAAGTTATACTTTGATATTGAGTGAGAAAAAGATCAAAGAATAGGCATAATTTTATGGACATTAAGTATAATATATATCCTTCATGAATAGTTATTACAAGAGGATGCTCTTGATTTTTTATGTATCATTATACCTCTAGAACTACAAACATATAACAAATAACATAAAATGATAATTTTGAAATATACTCCCAAAAGAGAGAAAGAGTGAAAGATTATTACATTACATTTCTAGATGCAAACTAGAATCTACAAGTACTTATCATATGGATATTTGCTTACCCATACACATTACAGTAGAACATAAAAGACAAAAGGGGGAAATTTTCTATGATAGCTACTCTCTTCTACTTCCTTGCCATTTTAAGGAGTTTTCTTGGACTCGGTCGATAGCATGCTATTTTTGTTACAAATTCCATTTGTTTCTAGAGTCGTATTTTATTTGGCTAGCGGATAAGCTTAGTTATTTCTGGGGTTACTTTGTTAGATAGTATAAATAAGATTGTATCATTTATTTGAGAAATTATTCAACACTTTGATACCAAATAAAACATTTGTACATTATTAAGTTATCTCCTTTGGTTTAATTAATATTGAATTGATCACTCTTTCTTGTCTTTTGTTGTTTTATATGTTGAAATGGTGAATGGAGTTACTTATAGAATTGTAGTTAGATGAAAACAATATTAGATGTCATCACTTTATGTATTTTCTAGGTGTAGACCATATCATATGGGATTTAGATGGTGAGGTCTTTGTTTAAGGAGACCTGCCTTCCTTGTCTATTTAAGAGTAAGGACATTCACAACTATGTCTTTATCAGCCGTCATCTAAAATGAAATATTTTAGCTGAAGGATAGTCTAATGCACTATAAATTAAGATTTGGTAGAGGGATGCTTACGCAAGAATCGAGATATTAAATCTAAGATGGATTACCAAACATGATAAATAGGAGTGGCTCAACATAAACCATTATGACAAGGTTTTGTCTATAGGACATTGCATAGATTTAACTCTTGTTCACAAGACATGGGGGTAGATTTTATCATTTCTTTATCTCTTAAATTTTGATCACTCCAATGAAACCCACACAAGAAAACTAAAAATTAATAGCGTAAAAAGTTTCATCATGTATAAACTCATTTTAGTAATTGGGCCTTTAGCCTAATTTAATATCGTGGACTGGTTTGATGAGCTAGTGACAAGGCCTAGGAAATCGACACAAAACAGGGATGTTTTAGGAAGATATGACTTAGAAGGCTTAGAACAGGGACTGCCAGACCAATTATTTCGCTCTTTAACGTACTCAAGTGACTTATACGTGAAAAGTAGGCTCGATAAAAGGTTCTCTAGGCCCATTTGGACTTTGTTCAGTGTCAAAAGGAGCTATTTGGATTTAAACAAAAGTTATGGACTTGTTTTATTATTAATGAACTTATATTCTTTTATTATAAGTTAATGGGCTTATCTAAAGCCCATCACTTAAGCTGATGGTCCATTTGAAGAGAAAGAGTGAATCATAGATTATCTAAGGCCATCTGAGGTTACCAATAATGCTAGATCTTAGCCATCAATCTAATAGTAATCCAACGGCTATAGCTTGCTCTTAAAATCTATAAATGAGAGGCTCCTCCTTTCATTTGGGTCATTATGAGCATTGACTAGCTTAAGACAAATATAGAAGCTCTATTAAAGCTACTCCATGAAAGATCAAACAAGTTACTCAATGGAGAACAAATCAAGACCATTTAGAGAATGCAAGGCTTCATCTTTTGTCACATGTGCATGAGTGATAAAGCTTACCTACTATTCCCCCTATGAATCTCTCCATTACGCTCATATATATGTCATTAGATTAAGTGATCTCTAAGATCAACCATCACGCTCATAGCATGTAATCGATCATTAGTAGCAACCCCACCTATACATCATATACCAAATTTCCAAATATGCCAATAAATCCTAACATTCGAGTTAGGAGACAATATAGTGTACTAAGAATTTCATCTAAAATTTTAAAACCACTAGTTAATCGAATTAGTTCTTCTCATAAACTAGTAGGAAACTAAACCGAAAAATTTAAATAACTATACTTCATCTCTACACAACTCATAAGCAAAACATTGCTATGTAATTCATCAAAAAATTGGATTTCACTTATACTTTGTAAACCTCTCAAGTACATACAAACATGATAAAAGCATTAAAATTAACCAAATCACATAATACGCATTCCATTTATAGAAATATTTTCAAAAAGATATTTAAATCCTAATACGTGTATCATTTTACTTAGCATGCAAGGTTGCATTTATATAATATTACTTAATAAAGTATATTTCGCATTAATTTCAGCAAAATATGATAAAATCCTAAACTATACCTATTTATAATATATCTAACGTTTATTCATATCACAACATGGTCTATAAGATTACAAGATTCATCAAATTAAACATGATAACAAATCTAACATATAGCAAACCAATATGGAAATGACATCGAATTAACTTATTTTAATTAGAAATTAATAGAATTAGGTCCAAGTAGTTAATTAAGCTATTTTATTAAGAAATTTGTTAATAAATAGCTCAAACTATCTAATAATTTTATGAAAATTTCCATAGACTAAGAAAAATGTATAGAAATCAATTAGCAACTCATTAGATGTGAAAGTATTCCTCACCTAACTATGTAAAATTGTATTTTTTACCTTAAAAATGGATTAATTAGGTAAATAATTTTATCAACATATTAATTATAGTAAAGAGGTCAAAGTGTATCAATTTCATTAATTAATTTTATGAAAATCAATTTATTTTAGGAAAACTACACTTTTAGTTTTTGAATTTTACTACTTTTTTCTAATTGAGTTTTCAAATTTTTATTTTTTTTCTATTTCAATCTTTAAACTTTGTAAAAGTTTACAAAAAAAAAAATCCTATATTAGTGAATCATTAGTTTTTTCTCTTGAGGAATGAATTTTCTGCAAACTTTTAAAAATTTAAGGACTAAAATATAAAAAATAAAAGTTTAAGAACTCAATTAAAAATAAGTAACAAAATTCAAGGACTAAAAGTTTAATTTTCCATTTTCTTTCATCTTTTGTTTGCAATTTAATGAATTAGAATAGTTGGTTGTGTTATTAGATAAAATATTGGTAAAAAAATTATTTATCTTATTATAAATATAATCATCATTTATATTTTTCAATTTTCAAATGTATATTGATAATTTAACTAACTTTACGTAGTGTCACTAAATTATATATAATAATTATTTGAGATTGGTAGTGTTTATTTAATTTAATAATTAAATAAGTATCAAATAAGTTGTATAGTTACTTTACCAATACTAGCCTCTTAAAGAGATGGACTAGATTTGTATTCCTCTACTTAAATTTTTTTTTTCAACGATTCCCTCTAAATTGTTATTACATGTAATGTAGTTAGTAGGAAGAAAAACTTACTGTTACATGTAAATTTTTAAAAAATTATAAAATTAAATGTAATTTTATTTTATTAAGAATATCAAATCGAATAATTGATTATTTGAAATATTTGCTAACCAAAATAGAAAATGTATATTGAAAGGGTTAAATTTTTTTTCCTACTTTTGTTTTAGGAATTTATATTTTTAGTTTTTCTTAATTTTAAGACTTAAGTTCTTAAAAATGAACCAAACTAGTACTTTTATTTTTTTTATGTTATAAGTACAATTAAAATCATGTCCTAAAAGTACAAATATGCATATATATATATATATATAAGTATAAGTTGTAAATTAAAACAGAAATAAATATATAGAACCTAAAAGGAGAATAGGAGAAATCTACACTTTATACTTTTAATCCTCAAACTTTGCTACTTTCTCTAATTGAGTCTTCTAACCTTTTTTTTCTTTTTTTCTATTTCAATTCTCAAACTATCCAAAATTTGCAAAAGAGTCCTTCATTAACCAAAAAACTAACTGTTCACTAATAGATTACTTTTTTGCAAACTTTTAGATAATTTGAAGACTAAAATAGAAAAAATAAAAGTTCAAGAATTCAATTAGAAAAAATGGCGAAATTTTAAGACTAAAACTATACTTTTCCATTTATTTTATTAATTTCTACTTATGACTATTTTTGCATCTAAAAATACGATAAATATTAAACATGTATTGTATAAAATGCTAGTTACATACACATAAACTAAATGTAATAAGGAGTCTCTAGTAAATTTTTGAGCAAGAACAACATCACTTAATTAATTTATATTAAATATTAAAATTCTAATGAATAGAGCTCATTCTTAAGGACGTATATAAGATATTCCAAAACATCACAAAACAAAATTACTACATAAAAGTACACTAAAATAACCTTAGAATAATTTTTCTTGTAATTAATTTCACTGATTTAGTATTGTTAGAAAATATAACAACACCAGGGTAGAATATGAAGCCTATTGATCGTCAAAGCTCTAGTAGCCATTTGTTGATGGGGGTTAGCCAAGAAGAAAAGGCACAAGGTGGCTTGTTGGTGGTAGGATAAGCACCATAGTTTAATTACGAATGCAAAATATAATACATTAACACCAATAATCAATTGTTTATATGAAGAACTAGTGTGGAGGTGGTCTTTTACTAACAATTAGTAAGGGGGTAACTTGGAAGTGACTACCTTCACAAGCTTATTTAGGAGCAAAATTCACTCATCATTCCTTCAAGGAGTGAAGTGTAGTAAAGTTGCCCAAGGGAGGTTAAAGGAAGGAATTTTCTTTATTTTTACTAACATCATTATTATATTTGGAAGTAATTTCAATTTAAGAAATAGAGAGGGAAAGTGGAAGTATAATTTGTCTCTATAGTCATATATTATACTAATTTCTAATTTGGATAGTAGATTTATAGTGAAATTCTATAAAGAAAATATAGCACTATAAGTTTTACTTTCCTCCTATAAATTAGAAATGAATTTGCCATTTTGTAGCAAACTAAAGTTAATTTGTTGCAAATTTTGTTGCTAAAACATGTATAAATTGCAAAATATGTTTTTCTATGTTATTTCTTATCATTATAGATCCATTGCAAATATTATTTTAGGAGCAAATGTTTCGATCATTAACTAAACACTAGATTCTATTATAGTGATATGGAGGATTGTTACTAATAAAGTATAAGTTGAAGAATAGGGACTTCATTAAGCTAACAAGGAAATCCTAATACTAGATCATAGTAGTAATTTTCTTATAGTGTTTTACTTTTGTTTGAGTTGCAAAAATTATTGTTAAATGGAAGGGGTGATGGACAAGGAGAGTTTATGAAAGTGCTATTTTTGAAAAGAAAGGCTTTCTTTGTTTCAAAAATGAGAGTAAGGTGAATAGAATGGATTTAGTAGAAAAAAATTTTCCTTTGAGACTATAAAACTTATTCTCTTTAAGTTTGGAGAGAACTGGATTGAATTAATAGAAGACCAATTCACTTTTAAAATGAAAGCATAATGTAAAGTTATTGAGACTTATGATATTTTGATAAAATAAAAATTCATATTACAACTATTCTCTCTACATTCCTCCTTCCTTATCTAAATAGCAATAATAACAATATTTCTTTCACACTTTCTTTCCCTTTTAATTCATTTTTTCTACCTTTTTTTCCCCTAATTCTTACCTACTCTCTAAACAAAGTGTTAATGTAACACCTTAAAACCCAAGGTATTACAATCTATTACATATCCTTATCATTAATTGATACATTGGGCATAAAAATTTACTATATTCAACAAAATTACCTATTGAAGTATGTAAGTAATTCCAACAAAATTTAATCCTTTGAAAAATTCAAAATAACTACAAAGTAAAATTTCACAAATTTTAAATAGCTAAGTGTAAAATAAACTCAAATTGTCCAACTCAAAATTTATTTTCATAATGGAAGTTCTAATTGCCACTCTTTATCCTATAAATCTCCAAATCGATAAACTTTGTACATCTTACTTAAGTACATGTACCTAAAAAATATTACGAGATGAATTGAAAACTAGTATTGAACACAAAACATATATGTACATGATATATACATTCAAAAATCACAATATTAACAAATAATGTGGAAAACACCATTTATTATCTATGATTATTACCTAATAATCAGCATAGTTTTAGTGTTCTAATAGCTGGGGTAACTCATGATCCTTAAACAAGTGATATATATATATATATGTATGTATCTATAATGCATAAATATTGGTGTGGGTTTTACTTAGCACCCTAATCATCCTTTGAAGAGTTTAATTGAGTCATCTTGATATAGAAGTTCTACTAAGGATAGTTACATACAATCACTAGGCGCCTTATCAAGCTAATCGGACCTTACTAAAGGGGGGTCAAAGCTAAGTACCAATATCACAAAATATATTAACTCCAAGTCTTGAATAAAGTCTAACTAAACAATTACTCTAAACAAGCACAACAAGCAAACATGTATCTTGTACTTAGTTTTACAATGAATGGTTTAACTAGCATTGAGCTCATAACAACTTCTAAGACTAAGGTGATTATACAAAGAAATAAGCCTTTTAGAATCCTTTTTTTTTTTTAATTCTCAATACTACTCTTAATTCTAAGTATTCTCATTTTACTTACATATATAAGCAAGGTAGGTTGTTTAGTTAAAAGTTGGTAACTTGGTCTATCTAAGAAGCCTTTAGCTATCTTAATGTGCTTAATTTTCAAAATAATTTAAGATTTGCTTGTTTGTTAATTTACTATTATTTAATCAAAGAAAATAGTAAGAAATTAGTTTTAGTACATAAAATGCAAATAGGAAACATATACCTAAAACTTCGTATACTTTTCCAATGTATACGGCCTGTGTACGAAGTATATACCATGTACTCCATTTTCAATATACATGGCATTTATTCAAATACACACCTTGATGGTGTATATACATGCTATATACCTCTCTTCAACACTTTTTTCCTCTCTCACAACATTATGTAACTTTGACTCTCAACCATATCATTTACCAATTCAATATAATCAAATCCATGCTCCAATCATTAGACTCTTAATCTTTTGTTGAACAACAATCCATGGAACACCCGGTTGTGTTCCCAAATCAAATGACCAACCAACAAGTATAGGGAACATACCTTGTTTGAAGCCTTGTAACAACTATTGGTGATGTTACACATTCGATTCAATGACAAATCTTAGAATTATAAATTCAACAATTATAATCCAACATAAATCCCTTATTTAATTAAAGATTAATGATTCACTTACTGAGTTAGGGTTTCACTTGTTTCATAACTTCCACCTTCCCTTTATCCAAAACCATTCTGATCACTTTCATAATATCACCATGCCTATTAAGATTAGTAGAGAATCTAATCCATTAATTATTATGAAGCCTTACTTGAATCTTACTCCTATGGGCTCTTTTCGAAGTCTTCTACCATATTCCATAAGGGAAAATGAATGACCAAAAGAGTGATAAAGATATATATATAGAAAGAGGATTATCTATTAGGATTTTTACCTATTTCTAGCATTCCAAAACTTCTCTTATCAATTAAACTTGATTATTTTTATGCTCTTATTCTAAAATTTATTTATTTTTTTAAATGATTATACGAGATTCTAGAGTTAGTCTTTGTTAGAGGAATCCATTTGGTAATATATTTTTATGTGGTAAACTTGTGGCTAGGAAAAGGAAAATTATAAATGAAAGAGATAATTTTTTTTTTTTTTTGGCCATCAAATGAAAGAGATAATTGGTCGTTCGAACCTCAAAGGTGAATTCGGAATGAAACGACGTAGTACTTGTCCGGGTATCCTTCGGATATATGACACCATGTTGGGTCGGCACTAGTGCAATGCGGTACACGCTCACAATTTCCCAAAATAAGGTTTACGCTTTAGTCCCCACTCCACGGGGACATGTCTCTTCTATGCTGAGATGGGTAGTGACATCAGTTCTTGGAACGTAGACAAAGGCTGCATCTATTGAATCTCGAAATAATGGACATTTCACTTAGATTCTATATTTGGTAAAATTTGTACTAATATAATCTAAATCTTAAATATCATAAGGCTTTTCTTTAAAAAAACAAAAGGCTGTTAGCATTATATTTACAAATAAATCAAAAAGGATTAATTCTATATAATTAGGAATATAATAATAACAGATTTAAAATTGATCATAAAAACTTATAATTCACCCTGCTATTTTAATAAGGTACTTAGAACCTTTAATTTTATATCCAAAATCAACCTCGTCTTCCTAACAGGGTAGCCAAAGCTCGACCTCTTAGTCTAATTATAATTAATAAGGTAATCAATTTAAGTTAGATTAAGGATGATTCAAATTCATTTTTCTTCTCTTTTCATATTTTAACATATAGTTCGTTATCTCTTAATTGATAGCCATGTTTTCTTAGTTTTTGAAATAACAAGTAGGTTTAACGATTTTAGGAGATTTTGAATATTTGCATTTTAAGTTCAAACATCACATTTAGGCTACATTTTCATGTTTTTACAGTCGTTGATCAGATTTAGTGTATTTATGAGGTTGTGAAGTTATTGAGTTAGGTTTTATTAGCTAAATTTTATATTTTAATGTCAACAGATTTTGACTTGTATTTTAGCATGTAATTGTTGTGTTCATCGTGTAGAGTTAAGCATAGGAAAATTGGTTCAATTATAATAAAGAAAAACGAAAAATTGAAGGAGAAGCAAAATAAAGCACTTCTTCTCCTTGCTGCTGTGCAGCCCATCTCCCACTATATTTATTTCTCTTTGTATGGCTTTAATACTCCAACGTAATACGAGGGATAGCTTCGCCCAATAAGCCATTAAAATACGACGATACGAAAGCTTCTGATTAACATTATTATAAATAGATTTTATAACACATCTAAAATGTTCTATGTTAAACCGATTAGGATAACAAATCCTAATTTATTATATGTGTAGTAATTCAAATTACATAAACGATTTTGCGCAAAATGGAAAATGAAGTGAATGAATATAGAATTCTTCTTAATTTTTGCAATTTTTCTTGATTTTGTAATATCACATAAGTTTGCAAATACATATTTGTATATGCAATCAAAACTGCTTGTGTACCCATAAAAGGTAAAATTATAATGTCCTCAATTTAAAATATAATATATATCTATATTAATAAAGTCTTGAGGTGTACCAATGTCCTATATGAATTAAAAAAATATTTTCTTTATCCATTGTTTTATGTTTTAATGATCTTTTCCTACTACTATTCTAAACATTTGCCAGTTATTTTGCTAAAATGAATCTCTATTTATGTCCCTTTCTTCTTTTTTTTTTTTTTTTATCTCATTTATGTTAATGCATAGAAATAACCCGCCATTTATTTTGTATCTTTATTGAATCCACTATTACTATTATATATTTTTTTTATACACCCATAATTACAGAAGTCTTCCACAAGTATATTTAGTATGCTTGTAAAAAGTGAATATATATATATATATATGTACATTTGTGTGTGTATCTATCATATTAAAGTGAAAACATTTTTTTAACTATATATAACTAACACTTAGTATCTTATAATTTTAAGTAATAGATATATTTATACAATAGTTACTAAAATAATTTAAAACTAATTCATAAACTTCTCAATTACCATACTTTACATATAAATTTATCTACCTATATGATTATTTTCACTGTAGTTATTATTTTATTTATCAATTATTTTAATTACCAACACTGCTATTATTTAAAAAATTTATTATACTTTTTATTTGATCAACATTTAATACTATAGTAAAGATTTTTTCTTTAAAAAACTTATTACAGTTTTGATTTTACTAACACAAATTATTGATATTTCTCTATATTATATAGTTTAAACTTTCTTTATATATTTTTTGTACATATAATGAAGCTGCATCATCCATTAGTGTGTGTGTATATATATATATATACATTATTTGAAAATATTTAAAATAATTTAAATTTACTAGAAAAGATGGAATCCTATGTATAAAAAAAAAAGGTCTAATTTGTTAGTTAGACGTCAAACAAAAAGTACCGAAGTATCGTGAGCCATGTGAAACCAATAGAAGATCATGAATGGAGAACCATCTCCGTGGTGGTTACTCTCGACCACTTATTTGTATCAAAGTTTTTGTTTTGTTTTAATTTTTTTAACTGTTTTACGTTAATAGTATAGGGGAAAAAAGTAAGTATTAGTTCTTAATACTCCCTTAAATTATCTATTTGAATAGCTAATTTTGTATTGTTTATTCAACTTTTTAACATATTTTAAGTTTTAAAAAAGAGAACATTGGCCAAGTCCATTAAAAATGATATCATCCCTAAAACATGGCAGATTGATCTCTCACGATTGAATTGATAAAATATTATTATTAAATATATTTAATTAGATAATATAATAAAAATGATAATAAATTTTAAAAAGGAAATTTGAAATGAAAAGGAAAAAACCGAGCATTAACGAGGAACACTTTGAAAAACCAACACTAATAATATGAAACAAAAAGAAGTCAAACAAAGATAAATATTCTCATCCAATTTTTCCTCAATGGATGCACGGAAACAATCATGTGCTAAAATTCAAGCGACAATATATATTACTTGAATTATGGTGATTGATATATACGAACTTTTGATTTATCAAATTCAGTACTCAATTAAAAATATTTTATATTATCGTTATTACTCATTGTATATATATGCAACATATATCTCACTCTAATTGATAACTAAACTAAACATGAATAGTTTTTTTTTTATGTGCCCGTTTGATGAGTTGAAATTTAAGATAATATATTAAACTTCAGATAATAGTTCAAGTACTAGTGATTATCTAACATTGTCCCAAAAATCTTTATCACGACTATATCAGTGATCCCTACCCTTACCATGAAGAAAGCTTAACAATCTGACCTTGATTGTAACCGTACGTACATCCACTTCAACTCCGACTTGCTCTTTTATCCTTACTTTTTCCTTCTTAAACTAACTGCCGGATATTGCAAAGCCAAGAAAACCACGACCACCAAAAAGAAAATGGGCAATTCATGGGTTACCAGAAACACAACCTCAATGTCTCAGCTCCAGCCATTTTTATGTCCAAATCTTTCAGCACGGATCAAAAACAGCAAGTTTAAATGTTTCCTTCTGGGATTGGGGCTTAGTGCAAAAGAAAATGACTTTTGCCTTTTCTTATAATAAAATTCGTGAAAGCGTGCGGATGATTAGTAGCTTGTATTGTAAAGGGTGTTGATAATGGGGATGGATGTTCTTGTCTTGATTGGGATCGGAATCTTATTTCTTGGAAATCAACAACATGAGATCTTCGCTTACATACTAAAGATGATTTCCTTCTCTTTTTCTAGAAAACGTACATTTTTAGTTCCATGATTATCTACTATTCTATTTTATTCTCAACCTTTATTCTTATTATTTATTTAAGCTCTTAAAGTTTATAAAACCTAATGTAAATTGGATATTTGTCGAGCCGTTAAATTTTCTGTCCATCTTGGATATGTGTTACCCTTGCAATGGTTGACGAAGGTGGCTGGGGAAGCCACAATTTCTTCTAGGTATCTTTTTTTTTTTTCTTTTACTTTAATTTTTTGTATTTATCATTATTGTTATTATATTACATAATTAAATAAATTTTACATTTATTTTGTATCATATTATAAAGTCAGATATGTTTATCTGATCATTTTATCAAATTAATTATTTAGATAAATTTTAAACTGACATAAGTTATGGATGGATGGGAAACTTAATAGATCCAATGGAAATCTCATTTTTATAAGAGTTTGAAATATTAAGAACTCAAATAAAAGGAAAAGATAAGATAAGAAAGTAGATAAATATTACAAAGTAATGAGTTTTTTAGTTTCTGTTCGCATAGTGATGAATAGCACTCCCACAAATTCTAACAAAAATAGTAAATAAAGCCATTGAGATGTGCTTAAACTTCATATAAAACTTTTTTAAAAAGCATACATGTTTCACAGATTTGTCCAGAAAGGAACTGACAGATACGTAGAAAACCAAATACTACATCAAACTTTGCTTCAACGTCCACATGGGGTCTCCGTGAATGTCCCCCATCTGAGCTTTATATCTTGATTGCTTAGTTCATCTCTCCACGAAAGTTCATCTAGCAAATAGGTCGAAATAGTCATGTAGATATAGGGCTGTTTTCCTTTTCTCTTCACTTTTCTTTTGTACAACGACTGGGGATCAAAAACATGTGATTCATTCCTTTTTGAAAAGTTTATATAAGAAAATTCCACATTAATCCACTTTTTACTAAATTTGTGACATTTGAGTAATCAAGACCAATATCAAAACATCATAGATTTAGATATAGTTAATCAGAAAAAGTTTATTCGACTAAATAATTGTCTTTTTATATTTAGTAAATTTCTTTTGAACTTTACGGGCCTTTTCTTAATTTCGTATCTTCATTTTCATTTAATAATTGGAAAAGCCAGTTTTCTTTTTTTAGGTCTAAAGCATGACACTCAACATTCACAAAGTATACAGGAGCAAAACAACCTTTCTCCTACAGATTTTGTGCCTTAATATACATAAAGAGCCTTCCATTTCGTAATATATCGTTACTATGATAAAACCGACAGGTATAAAGCTCCAATAAATATATACTAAAGTACAATATGACAGTATAATGTCGCAAACATGGCACACCGTAGTTTATTTAATTCATCTCCTATTTATTACTATGTAGATACAATGATGAACCGGCTCAGTATTGTTGGGGTAAGGAGGGCCTTTGGGCTTCCCAGGTCGAGCAGGTTTCAGTGTTTTTGGGGGCTTGGACTCATCCAAAGTCTCTTTGGCAAAAACGTGATCATGGTGGCCACTGCGAGGTGGCTTGCCTCCCTTACCCTTTGGAGGCTTCTTCGAGTCTTCCCTTTCCTCAATGAGGATGTGACCCTCATGCGGAGGCTTTTTGACATCCTTACCTTTTCTTGGTCCTTCCTTCTTTGAATCTTCACTTTTCTCCTCAATGAGAATATGATCCTCAAGTGGAGGCTTCTTACCTCCCTTACCTTTGTGTGGCTCATGCTTTCTTCCATCTTCGGTTTCCTCCGTGAGGACATGTCCATAATGACCATCATGTGGGAGTTTGTCATGTTTGGTTGCATTTTATGGCCAGATTTATCAACATAGGAATCTTGAGTTTCCTCAACTAGTCTGTAACCAGGAGGAGGCTCACCTTTATGTGGTGGTTTGTGGTCTTTTGAGTGGTGCCTTGTATCACCACGCCAAGCAGCACTACTGACAAGTGTTTTGAAGACATGTTTATCAATTATTGTATGATTAACGAGTGAAGTGGGTTGTGGAGAAGCGAGCTTCAGAACCTCCTATTTATACATTTGGTTTGGGCTCTTCTATCGTCATCATGCATGTCATATTTTTATTACAACTACATTGTATACAGCCACTAAAGTCCAAGGTAGTGTTCGTCTTCATTTGGGTGCGTAAGAGTGTGAGTAGGGTGGCTAGGGCCCTATGTGAACTCGGTTAGTAGAAATTTTTTATAATATTGCACTCTCACTACTTGAGGTTAGATCAGATAAAGATTTGATTCAGCCTTTATGATAAATATATACGTGTATTAGACTAAAAGCACCGTTATACGTGTGTTAGAAAACAAAAAGCCTCGATAACTATATATGATAATTAAAATGAAAGTATAAATTTTTATTATATTCTGTATTCGTAAGCATAACATTTAGTTAATGAGTAAATAAATATTTAAAAAACAAATTACTATCTTTGTAGCCTATTTTCCTAAATAATAGTTTTTAAAAACTATATATATATATATATATGTGTGTATTAAAGTGGGAAAACTTATTTTGGTGTTTTTATTACTTTCAAGTCTACTTTAATTCACACACTTGGTAAAGTGCAAAGTGTGTGCTAATTAAAACCACCCATTTTACTATTAGACCTTCGCTCTTTTAGCAGCATGTTTAGTTTATGTAATGGAATAAGATAAAAATAAAATTGAAAATTTTTAGAAATAAAATAGAGAAATAATAATTATTTTTGTAGTTATTTTGAGGTTTTATGAATAAATATTGAAGCTTGCTGTAAAAAATATTAAATAAAAGCTATTCCTTTGATCCTATAATGGAATTATAATTCACTATTTTTTTTAATAGCAATTTCATTAAATAACCATTCTACTAATCAGATGTAGGCGAAGGACAACCATTTAATTCCATTCTTATGAAGTGAACTAAATAAACTATAAAAGTTAGTTTCAATATAATGCATAAAGGTTGAAAGCTAAGGATAAATATAGGGTAGTTGCTTGCAATTTTTTATTCTTTTTATCTATGACACATACATTATGGATGCAGTATCCCACGATGTATATTCATAGATATGTGTGAAATCCAATAAAATGTTTAAATTTCTATGTCGAGAGCACATTAATAAATGATGGCACCAGCTTGAAGATAAAATTTTGAGCTAATCTTTAAACTAGCTAGCAATTGTTTTCGCAATTGTTTTTCCCCTTTAATCGTGAATACTTATCCATTTCAGTAGTTTAAATTATATAGTGAACCAATGTGTGAATTGCAAAACGCACTCAACCCCGATTGGGGGAAAGTGGAGCAATGAGTGAATCGCAAAATGCAAAATACACATAGCCTTAAGATGGCATCACTTTATCGAGATCAATTATCCAGCTCATTGCAAATGCGATGACGGGAAAGTGAACGTCACTTCCTCCATCATTTTACGTATAGGTTTAGAACTTCTATGAATGTTTTAGGAAATTGCTTAAATATGCGAAATGTTACGACTGTGGCAGGCTATACTTCCGTAAATCACATGGAGGAAAAAAATAAAACGAGAGAGAAAGAGGGGGTTATGAAACTGCGTTTTCGATATTCATGTTGAGGGAATATAATGAAATCTGATAAAACTTATAGAATCTTCAAATATCAAGAAAAAGAAAAATTACGAAAATTCGTGAGTCGTAGTAGAAGGTTATCTTAATTCTTATGGGAAAAATGCAATTTGTAGAAATGTCTATGCTGTTACGAAGGATAATGAAAATTTACAAGTCCTTCATGATTAGATGTCTAAGTTTTGTAAAATTTAAAGAAAATAAAATGTCAGGAAGATGGCATGATTTATCGGAAAGATAGAAAATAATGATGTGAAGTAATAAATGGAAGACCAAGGGCGATGAAGTTTGACCTAATATTTGCCATAGCGAGCATCGGAAGCAAGTCTCGGCTAAGTGAAGTTTACTTCTCTCTCGGTTTTAAACCATCAGCTTATTTTCAAAATGGTGTTTTAGTTGTTGAGTTGCTCTTTAAAGGGTTATTTTGCTTGATAAAGATTTAATCAGAGCCATTTACAACACAATCCAAGTTTTTAATCAAGTTAGTTAGATAAATACATGTACAAACAAATAATATCGCATGATATTATCTGGTTTGTTGTGAGATTAAAAAAATTTTGCTCACTCTAATCTAAATTGAGGGGTTTGATGTCATGTATTTATGAATTGAAACAAAACTAGGACTTGTGCAATAGAAAACACTCTCAACGCAAAATTACCTTTCAACCAATATCCTCAACCTTACCTGACTTTCTCTTTTATTACTTAGTTCGATTAAGAGTGTGAAAAAGACCATTTAAGCTATTCTCATCGAAAAGCCCGTATTTAGCTCGATAACCCTAGTTGTTCTCCTAATAGGTTGCAATTCACATCAAGTTCAAAGTTAAGGTCAAGTTTAAATTAGTTCATTTTTTGAGTGATCAATCAATTTCAGTAGTTCAAACAAAACGGTATACACAAAACAACCACAATATGGAGCTCAACTCTTACAATAATAGCAAGGCAATATTCAAACATATGCACAAACAACTAAATTACAACCATAAGCTAAAAACATACCCAAGCATCCAAGTATTATAAAATAATACTCCAAAATGTCATAAAGTATTGATCCCACTCACCTTGATGTAGTGTTACATTATCCTTAATTGTTGTGTGAGTCTTCACTAGTAATCCTTAAAAATTTAATATATAACTTTTAGTTTTTAAATACTATATGAAATAAGAGTTCATTTTCAATATCAAGCATGTTTTTAATTTGAGCTAAGTAAGTTTATTTAACCATTTATTAAGTTTTAGTTAAATGAGGTAGGTTTTAACCAAGTTTCTAACTAAGATTTTAATCTTACGTCATAATATAGTTTCTTATCTAAGAAGTTTCTAACCTCAATTTTGACTCTAGTAAGGGTATAGAGTCCATATACACACCACTTTCTGATCTATTGTCTAACTCTTAGTATGATTAAAATATTCACTACTAGATTACATTCTGACCTAGTTTTTGACAGAATTTCTATATTTAGTATTACTCCTATACTTCATTACTTTACACTAAAATTCAACTTACCCTGAGTTATAAAACCATAACAAATTTGTATCTATGGCATGATAACAATTCAATTCCTATAGCCACATATTACACCTCTTTATCCAAACTTCACTTATATATTAACTCCTTAAAAAAAAAAAATGAACCTTATATTTAAGCTCACATACCACCAAATTTCAACTTAAACTAAAAAACCATCCACTTAAAACTTCAATTGACTCATTTTTAGTCATTGCATGTTGATTAAAATGGTTTAAAACATGGTTTTGTGAAAATCCAATAAAGCTCTTTTAAAAAATCTCATTACTAGCACATTGTTTTGTAGAAAACCATTTTTTTTTTCTTTTCCAAATTCAACTACATAGCATCAAAGTATGGCTTCTCAAGAGTGTACTCATAAAAATTAAAGCCGAAACTACAAAAATTGGTTTTTCAAAAAATGCAAATGAAAATCATCTATCAAGGCGTTTTTCTTAACGACCCTATAATAGAACTCAAAATTTTGAAAAGGTAATTTGACATTTGAATTCCTCATGCAAAAATACTTCAAAAGACTAAGTTTCAAAATTTTTGGAGGCTGTTTCCTATTTTTAGTAAAATTAAGTTAAAAACAAGGAAACCGAGCACTCACTAAAACACCATGACTTGGCTGCTATTGAGGGTTGAGGATTTGTCTACCAATCTAGGCATGGTCTTCTTCTTCATATGGTGATGTGGTTCCACTTCCAACTTCTATCTAAGGTAGCGAACCTATAACCTCAATTTTGTACTATTTTCTTTCTATAATTTTTCTCCTTGTTCTTACTCACTCAATCTCTCTCTCACTATTTTTCCTAGATCCAAAAATGACCAAAATCGTAGATAGAAGTAAGTTTGTATTTTTTATACTAAGTAATATGGTGTTTTGATTATGTTTTCTTCACTAGTACTTCTAAATAAGGTATATCAGGTGTCTTAATACTAGAGTTTAAGCTTGTTACCTCATTTAAACAAAGTCCTTGACCATGCCACAACTTCTACAAGTTTTCTCCTACTACCAATTTTTTTTTTATAATTTTCTGCCTTTTTTTTCTTATTAATTTAATGTATTTTGCATAAATTTGAGTATTTTGAATAATTACAAGTATGTATATATTTACATAATAATTATATGTTATGTATATATGTGTCTTCTACATATTATTTTTTGTCATTTAATAATCTTATTACTCATATAGTTTATTTCTAAAGATTTGTTAATTATCGATCCTAATTTATGTGTTTTCGTTATTTATATAATAATATAGTGAAATTCATTATTTTAGCTATATTTTTCTATTATTTTATATACATATTACCTATATATTATTACATGTCATTATATATATTTATTTTTTATTTTTTATAGCCATATAATTTATTTTTAAGATCCCACCAACTATCGAGGCCTAATCTACACAATTACGACAATTATAACATATTAAAGTCAACTAATGTTAACTATATTTCTATTATTTTATTATAATTCTAAAATCCATGCTTATGAAATCTATTTGACTAATATTTTTAGCTTACATGAAAAATATTAGCTCAATCAAACTATCCTTACGAGCACTCTAAATCAACTACTTAGAACCTAATTGCTAAGTTATGATACTTACATTCCCCAAATTATGTGTTGAATCCTAGTTGCTAAAATTGTAGAGTATTACATATACCTTAGGAATTGCAGAAAATATGCTAGTACAAGATCATGTTAATAATTTTCTTGAATCTTTTTAGACTTATAAGGTAATTAGGCTAAATTGATGATGAGGATCAAGCTATCATTTCTTTGTGTTCCTTTCTGAATTCATAAGAAAATTTTATTGATACTATATTTTATAGTAGAGACACTATTTTTGTTTTTTTAGTGATGTGAAAAAAGCTATGCAATTTAAGGAATTCAAGAGAAAGTCCTTTAGCTCTAATGACGATATATTATATTTAGGTCTGGTTGTTAACAAGGGTAGGAATAAGGAAATGGATGGTGAGATTAGGAGTAATTAAGCTCAAAATCAAGGTCTAGAGCACCTCCATGCTAGTATTGTAAAGAAGAAGAACACATTAGGATGGATTACCTATGACAAAGAAGGGAAATGAAAAGAGGGGAATCAAATGGTAAAGCAAATGCAATTGAAGTATAGGGGGCTTCCAATGAAGGTAAGGCAGCGATGTTTTGATAGTTAGAATTTTGGGTTCTACAAATGCCTAGGTCATGGATATTGGTGTATCATTTGATCACTTCTTTTAAGGAATGGAGTGGCAATGTAAAACTGGATGATGATAAGGTGCTTAGTATCAAGAGCAATGGTTCTATGCATATTAAGATGTATAATGGGATGGTCAAAATATTTGTTGCTTGGTATGTTCCTCATCGATGCAAAAATTTAATTTCTTTAGGTGTCCTTAATAAACAAGGGTATTAATTTTCTGGTGAAGATGGGAAAATTAGAATTTTGAAGGGTGTTTTGATAGTGATGAAGGATAAATCAAAAGATGGGGTATACATCTTGATGGGTAATTTAGTGGTGGGAACTTTTACAGTCTCTTGCTATTTAGAGCAACATGGTAATTATATAAAATTATGGAATCAGAAATTGGGTCATATGAGTAGAAAGGCATTCGATATTGAGAAACAAAGATTGTTAGACGAGGTAGAAACAATGAAATTGAAATTCTATAAGACTTGTGCTATAAGTAAGCAATGCAAAGCTAAGTTTAATTCTAATGGCCATGCTTTGAAGTATATCCTTAACTCTATTTAGTTAGATTTATGAGGTCCTTCTCTCGTTAAATCCCATACCAGATGCATATACTTTGTTATTTTCATAAATAACTACTTTAGAAAGGTTTTGATATATTTTTTGAAGTTAAAGGATGAGGTGCTTAGGTAAGTCATGGAATGGAAGACCATGGTAGGAAAACATATAAGGAAATAAGTGAAGACAATTAGAATAGATAATGGTTTAGAATTACTAAGATTCATGTAGGAACACACACTTTAAATTTTAAAGAAAGGGTTTGAAAACATATTTATTCGAACTTAGAGGTAGAAAGGCACTAGAGTACCAATATGTGCCATGCACCCAAATTTACATATGGTAATGTCCATCTTTTACCAAAAACAAGTCATTTATGGATAATATTAGGAGGTTCATGCATTTTTAGTAGAATCCCTTTTTCACTCCACAAGGATCAAGATTAAATGAATCTTTGTTCTCCTTATGTCGAACAAAGATCTCTTTGGAAAGTAAGAAGTCCCTTTGACATCTCTTCATTCGCAAAGAATTCTCAATGTGAAAACATAGAGATAAAGAACTGATCTTTGAATAGGAAAAAGAGTGGATCTGTAAGGTCCTAAATGAATTGGCTTATTCATAAAAAGCCTTGTTCTTTGAAAGATCTATCTCGTGTTTGGTACTACATGGTTCCACACTATAAGAACTTTAGGTCATTCTCTTGAAGCTCATCCTTTTCATCATAAATGATTCACTTGCCCTAAAATGACCTAAGAGCTTTTGTTTATGGGGTTATATTTTTCATTGGAGATTACAATCCAAAACAAAATGAGGATAATGTATTGGCAAGAATATTAGACCACAAAGAAACTATCATATCCCATTTAAGTTGGGTCAGCCTCTTTTTGGGGTACAAAGTGTCATAGGTTCAAATCCTGTCATCCCTACCTATTACTTCTCTTGTAAGTAATAATGAGGACTTATGTTAATTTAAACTTGCTCAATCTATTTAATTACAACCTTATAATGCAATTGCATTCTCTAGTCCAATTGCTGTTTTTGTTTTTGTATTCTTGATCTATCCATTAGGTCAATCTAGTTGGTTCTTTGTACCTTCTAGCTTTCAGATCAATCATAATTGTATCGGATAAAAATTAGAAAATTTTCTTTTCATCTTGAGGATCAATTTTTCTTTGTTCGCTTTTATAAAATGGAAAGAAAGAAACCTTTTTTTTTTTTTCTCTCGATAATGCATTTTTATCAAATGTATCTATTTTTTCGTCAAATTTATCATAATCGATAGGAAAAAGTATACCATGAATCTTATTTATCAAACTTGTCTGTATATCATTTTTTATGGAAGTTTCAACCATCTTTGATGGTGAAAATTTGATTTTGATCCTTCTACGATGGGAACCATTCAAAAAGGGATCATATATTTTAGGCAAAAGGTTTTTTTGTAGCCTTATTATTACACAATCTAGTTTTTTTTTTTTTCTAGCACATTTTGAGTAGTACATTCTTTATCTATAACTTCAATTCGAGTTCTAAATTGCTTGCTAAGATTAGTCTTCTTTTTTTTTTTTTTGTCATTATAAAGTTTGCACTATACAAATTACATAATAGCAAAATGGAGCTGTAGATCACATGAACCAACACTCTTGTAACGTGTTCAGTACATGTGATTATGCTACCCTTTTGAAGCAATTTTAGGCTAAAGTAGTTAATACTGCATTCTTTTTATCTGGTAAACAGATCTCCATCCATTGTAATATATTTTAAGACTAGGAAAGAGGTATAGTATGGTACTCCCTCTAATATTGGAGCTTTCATATATTTAGTTGCCATACTAAGGGTACTCATGGTTCGATTTGATTTAGTTTAAGGGTCAAAACCAAATTACAATCAAAATGGTTCAATTTAAACACTTAATAAAATGAATCAGTTTTAACGGTTTAAAGTTTTGAACTAAATAGTTTTAAAAATGGTTTTATTTGGTTTAATTCAATTTGAATCACTTTTTTAATATTACTAAAAATTATCAAAGTTTTCAACCAATAATTATTGCTTTCTAAAAGCACCATTTTCTTTTTAATACTATTAATAATTATTGAAGTTTTCAACCAACATTAATGTCTAAATTAAGGCACATTATGCAAATATGAAAGCCACATAATATTATTTTAGAACAATATTTCACCTTAAATGAAGTGAAAGTGTGTGAGTTAGCTAAATATGAGAGACAATGGTAAAGGAAAATGAGTAGATTGTAAAGGCTATGAATGAAATAAGTAATGGAAAAAAGAAAAAGGTAAATATGATTAAATTGAAATGTTGATAGGATTTAAAACTAAAATGTTATCGTACATTTTTTTAATAACATACGATTCGATTTAGGTTTAAGTAATTTGGTTCGTCTTGATACTCCAAACCAAACCATGATTCATTTGGACCTTTAAATCAAATTGAAACATAAAGAACTATGTTTTGCGATTTGATGTGGTATAATTTGGTTCTCGATTCGATTAGGTGAATAGCCCTATACTTTTCTTATACTCATGTTAATGATGGTAAACTTGAGCCTTTAGCAATGAAATGCATATTTCTAAGGTATATCATTGGGGGTGAAGGATATAGATTGGGGTATACTAAAAAGGATGGAACTCTAAAATTTATTATTATAAGAGATGTTACCTCTAAAGAGTCTACTATCTCTCACTAAAGAGGAGCTTGTTGATTTCGTAAGTAATAAAGATCATGGTTTTGACCAAAGGTGGAGTTTGAGATTGAAACTTCAAATAGGATGATTTGAAACCCTATAGGATAGCCTTAGAAAGTGTAGAGAGAAGAACCAAAAAGTACAACAACAAGAAGAACAAGAAGAGAAATCAAAAGGCCTCTATGATATCTAGATTGTGTTTATGTTGTTGATACTAATTTTGTTATCTATGCTTTGGTAGTTGTAGAGAATATCAATTATAATGAACTATGATCACACAAAGAGGCAATATAGAGTGAAAAGGCATTAGAATGGTTGATTTTTATGAATAAAGAGATGTAGTCTATTATAAAGAACAAAACATGGGAGAAAGTACCATTACCAAGGTATGTGAAGTCAGAGAGATACAAATGGGTTTTTGAGGAGAAAAAAGGTATTCTTGAGGTTAAACTAGCTAAGTTCAAGGTAAGCCTTATGCCTAAGTGTTTTTCACGAAAGGAGGGAATTGATTATTTTGAAGTATTATCACCAGTTTTGAACCATAAGACAATAAAAGTTTTCCTAGCTATAGTAAGTTTGTTTAATCTTGAGTTACAACAACTTGATGTGAAAATTACATTTTAAAATCAAAATATAAAAGATTTAGATACCATAGGCAGATGGATTTTGTAATGCCTTGGAACTTGGTGTACTGTAGTTTGTTACTTATTGTTACTATGTAAGGATAGGTTAAGACATTTAAAACCTATAAAAAAACTATAAATATAAGTATAATAAAACCTATCAAAAGCTATAAATACAAGTATAATGGCTAGTAACTCACATAAATATGTCTCTACAAATATGTGAGCTATGTGACTTAGAGTCTTATGTAACACCTCCCCTTCTTGCCTTCAAAGTGTCTACTTAAAAAATTTTCTCATATTCTTGGTACTTGAAGGTGGTTTGTCATTGACATCCTTAAGTAAAGAATAAGGCATAACTTGTACTCAACATGCTCCTTTGGTCCATAAACAATGACCTTCAAATCATTTCTCATTCAATATGATAAACTACAGTTGAAGCTTCTACATTAGCAAGTCGTACTTAGAGTATCATAGCTACAAACTTCTTATACAACATAGTATCCCTTTTACAAAGATAAGTTTCTAGACTACCACAATTATATTAAACCTTTGGTTTCTAGGGAAGCAATACCCACTGCTTTCCTACAAAACTATCTCTATGCACTCGAGCTGTATCATGTAATCAATAACCCCACTCAAGATCTAAAGTTTATAAAGTTTCCTTATCACTCCGATTCTTCTATCCATTTCTCTATAACCTGAGAACAAGAGAAATTTATCCCTTCAACTATTATAAGTTGAGTGAGACTGGCTAAACACACAACAATAAACATAACAAAATAGGTACATCATTCAAGTAGTTAGTCCAATTACGTTATCTTATAATTTCCCAACTAAAACAATCCAAATGCATTAAGGGTGTACCATGCCCATATACGTAACATGCATTAGTACTGATATCTTAGCCCAACCTAACAACTCATCCAGTTCGGTCAACTCAAACCGAGCTTCTAAGTAATATATCAAAGAACCTAGCAAACGTCTCAGCCTAGCAATAACTACGTAGAGTGGTTGGAAAATCTAATATATAGTTGGCCTAGCAAATACAATGTGGTCTCTATGTGCTCAAAAACCCAGCTCTTACAAATCTAGTATTTCACTTAATAAACCCAGCTTTTCATATGGAAACTAACCTAGCAACATCTTAATTTTTAGAAAACTTAACCCATAGGTCTTTTTCTTGCCATGCCATGAATGCATTAGATCGCGTGCCTAGCAAATCCAAGCAAACTTATTCATCATTTGTTACCTAGCCTTTACTTTATAGTTTTGTCAACTCTAGGATCTCCATATCAAGTTCACTTAGGTGAACATCTTAGAAGATAGCTAGATTCTTTTCTAAGATAATGTAGATCCTAGCAAATGTTATATATGCATTCATCAGCACCAACATAACAACAAATTTTAATATCATATCACTATTCAATCAATACCAATCATAACAAATAGCTCCATATGGTTCATCAAACAATACGTCAACTTACAATTAATGTTCAATCAAGCCAAAACATCATACTTAAGTACACATAAATATCTACTTACCTAGGCCGCTTAGCAAACTCCCCAAGTCTTACTCTTGTCCACGTCACTTTCCATGCACATATCTCGTAAAGAAGACGCGTATAGTATCTAAGTTAATATATATCAGGTATTGACAAAATAACTAACTTACTTACACTTAGGTCCAAGCCTTGGTACTATTCCTTTTAAGACAATTTTAATCTCTAAGTTAGCTTTTGAAATAACTTCTTATTATACTATCCTCTTTTATAAATCATAATTTCTTGACCAATTAATGATTTTTATAAGTTACTTGAAATGGCCAAATCCTCTAAGTTAAGTTCTAAGCAATTTTATAATAATTTTCTTTAGTAAAAAATCCTCTGAGTTACCATATGAGCTCTATAGAGATCATTCACAATATCAGTTTTATCCTCTAACACAACTTTTGAGTTTCTCCAGTTTAAGGCCTTTACTAAATTATCCTCTAATATACCCTTTGAGTTTGTTAATTATAGGATTTTTAATAAAATTATCCTTTAACCAACTTTTTGCTTCCCTTATTTTTATATTTTACTAATCATTTTTACTTTTGACCTACCTTCTAAGTATCAATCTAGTGGAAATTTCATGACCAAAATCCTTTGAATCATCATCTACCTTTTATGAATGTCCTATAAGTAGTAATTTACCAACTTTCTTCTAAGTTACAATTGTAGAATCAAATGTAAAAATCAAATAACACTCTAATCCAACCTTCTTTAGTTTCATTACTTCTTAACTCTTCATTTATTACATCACAATTCATCAATTCTTTTAAGTTCACTAAATTAGTCAAGTACTAACTTCAATAATTAAGTCCAATTCACCATTTTCAACAACTCTTTACTCAATGAATCAACCTTACCACTCCAAAATAATAATCATACTTCAATAACTAATTCAAGTTAGAATCCAAGTAAGGTTATTTAAGAAAATATGTTATTTTTCAACTAAAACAAAATTTAATACATAATTTAAGGCTCAAAAATCACATAAAAATTTATCAAAATAGTTTTATGAGAAATATCTTCATAGAAATTCAATATTAATATAAGGTAGTTTACATAAAAATTTTGAATTAAAAATTTCGTACTAGGCCTATTTATTTCAATATTGAAAATTATCCAATTTTTTAAGGACGTATATGATAACTACCAAATTTATACAAAATGATATTTTTCCTAGATTCTATACACAAAAATATACATGAATAATTTTTTGAGCAAGTTCTATATTATTAGTAATTTAAACAAAATTGGGTAAAATTGGAACCTTACCGGCATTGACATCTCCAACCATCGCTAGTGGTAGAGGGTTTGTCGGTAGCTCAAGGCATTGCCTCCTCCATCAAGTGGTGGTAGTGGTTGGTTCCTAAATTTCCTCTACACTGTTGCTCCTTTTATTACCCAATTTTGCACCTCATTTTTTGTTATTTTTCCCTAATTTCTTTCTTTAGCTTTCCTAACCTTTTCTTATTTTTCCTAGACCTCCCTTTACATGTGAAATATTTCAGAGTAAATTCTAGATTTTTCAAAGCCCTTATAAAATACAAAATGAATTTCTTTCTTGCCCTTCATGGAAAATTCACTTATATACTAAACTTTGTTACATTAGGACATTATGCCATAGACTTACAACTATACTTGTCTCTTACTATGCCAAAGATAAGAATTCCGAATTGCTCCCAAGTGTTTTACATAATCTTTATTAATTTTTTATAATTTCCTAAGCTTATTTTTACTTAAAACGTAATTTATCAAGTATTTTAATTAGTTTCGATTACATATATATATACATAATAGTTATATGCAGGGTATATATACATATTCTACATATTATTTTGTATCATATGTTAATTTTAAAAGTTAAATAGTTTATCTTTATGAGATTGTTACGTTTTAGGGCTCAAAAGTCGAGTTTTCGATAATTATCAATTGTACTCAATAAAAATACATTTTATTAACATTAAATATTATCAGTACTTTATTTTGAGAAATTGATATTACTAATATTATTTGTTTAACTTTGATGAACTTATACTAAAATTTAGCTTGATTTGAACAAAATTATCTAAAGATCCTAAATCGTTTCGAACACCCTGATTTGCGTTGATATCGAGTATTTTAGGTATGGTCATTCACCCTAACCTATTTGATAAACTTCTCTTAATGGTTTTTCTTTATTACTTACATTTGCAATACTTCCTACGTCAAGTGCTTCGCTGCTCTAAGTCTTAGGTAATAGGATGAAGACCAAGTCTCACATCTTACTCGATGCACTTATACATGTCATGACCAACAAGAAAATAACTAAACAACTAAAACATCACTATAGTCCATACAACTCCAATAACAACTAGAACATAAGCAAAGGTGTCCATAACAATAAATGGAAATAACCATACAATCGAAACAAATAGAAATAAGGAATCTAATCCCTAAACCTCAACTTTAACAACATCAACAGAGGTGCAAAGTAGTCCTACAGCCATCTATTAATCTATGTAATAATTATCCATAACCTTTCCTAAATTGTATAGTAAGTAATAATCTAGAGTATCATATGAGCTAACATCATTTGTAGTACCTACAACTGAAATGCTAAGATTTTCTACAGGGTGAGTTAAAGCCATTATAGAATACCACAAATACATACGCATAAAATAATAAATGCAGTAAGCATTGATTAATTATCTTTTATTTAGTCCATCAAATAATATAGTCTTAGCATCTCAATATTTAGGATAACTTATGACCCCGACTTGTGTGCACATACATACAAACAGACATAAACATGTATATATAAAATATTAAATTGTATTGGTGTTAGGTATTTCCAAACACCTTAGAATCCTAGAATCATGTCAATATACTAGTACTCATAGTGTATTGAACATAGCTATGCATACGCAAACACAGTTATTTAAGGTTAGATATTTAATTAAGTTCATTGCATTTTCTAACCTAATACGCACAATTATACATGCTTGACATCTATACTTGGAATAATTGTCTCACTAAAACTAAATCTAGTATAACTCATAACAAGTAACGTGTTTGTAATACTTTAATTTACACTCCACACAACTTACACTCCTATTCATGGTCCTTACTTCGTTCTCTCTAACTTTCCTTGTAAAGAAATTTGATGAAAGAACTTATTAGAAGGACATACTAAATAAAATAAAACTTGGTGCCTTAGAAAAATTTGTAATTGTAATTGTGGTATTCAAAAAACTTAGGTTTAATATTAGAATATAAAGTAATTTTAGGAAAATTGAATCAAATAATGTGTAGTTTAAGAAAAAATTTAGAAGAAAAGTCAATTTGGGATTAGAAGAGGACTAACTATACGATTTGGGAAGCAACTTGCCAAATGGTCCTAAAAGGGGCAATCAAGCCCAAAAGATGCGCAATAGGCCAAAACGTTTTGATTGAACCACCAAGTTGGTCCTCCTAAAAATGCTACTGTTAAGCTGCTTCAAGTGACACTGGTTAGACAGTCCTTTATTTGCAATTTTCTTTCAAATCTTCTTAAATGCAGTAGAATCCAGCCCTAAACATTCACCAATTGCAAAATCCCTAATCCAAACTCTAAAACATCTCAAAACTCACAAAAAACCATCTATTCTCAACACCTAACACATTATAACAACAATGATTCAACATAAAGAACAAAAACTCATGAACTTACTCGTTTCTCCTTGGAATTCGACACTTCTCTTGCAAAAAGTTCACAAACCTATAATAAAAGGTTCTAAGAGCCCCCTTTAATACTAACCTAAGCTTTTAATGCACTTAAAACCACTAAAAAACTTTGATTTTTCCTAAACCCCTACTACATTAGAAGCAAGAAACATGAAAACCCATAGAAAGCCTTCAAATTACATCAATTTACTTAGATTTTAGGTGTTCAATTGACAGATGGAGGAAAAAACTACCTAAGCAAGAGTGGAACACACGAGAGGAAGCAAAGGTGAAAGTAAGGGAGAGAAAATAACGTGATTTTTTTTATAAAGGGGTAAGGATTTGTAAAAGGTCAAAGTTACCAAATTACCCTTGCCATCAAAATGAAATTTCACAATTGTCATGCACTTAATCTTTGTTTTAATTATTTTTGCTAAACACAGGGTAATACAAGTTTCCTCATTTTGAAAAGAAACACCACAAGTGCTTGTTCAAGAAATATTTATATGGGTTGAAACAATATTCAGGGTTGTATAAGAAGTTTTCATAAGTTTGTTCAAAATCAATTTGATAATTGTGTTTACTCTAGAAAACCATTAGATGGCCCTATTATCTATTTGCTACCATAGTGGATTACATGTTCATTATAACTATAAATAAGCTTGAAATAGCAATCTAAAAACTTTTCTAAACGATGAGTTTAAGATGAAGGATTTGGGTGTAGCCAAGAAGATTTTAAGCATAAAGATTTGGAGAGATAGGAAGGTTAGGTTATTATATGTATCTCAATAGATTTACATTTAAAATATGTTGTGGCCATTTCACATGGAATAATTTAAGCCAATTAATGCTCCTTTGGTAACACACTTTAAACTTGATATCAATGTGTTACCTACTAATCGTTGAGGAGAGTGATTACATGAGTGGAGTTCCATACTTGAGTGTAGTTAGGAGCTTGATGTATGCCATAGTATTCATTAGATTAGATTTTGCTTAAGTTGTTAGTATGGTAGGTAAGTTTATAAGTAATAAGGGGAAAGCTTATTAAGAGGCAGTTAAATGGATTATACAGAACTTGAAAGGTATGAGTAATATTTGCATGGTTTATGTAACTAATCATACTAGTAGTGGCATTATTGGCTATAGACTCTATCTAAAGTGGAGACCATATAAGAAGAAGATCTTTGATATGTTATATCTTTACCCTCTACGGATGTGCTATCAATTGGAAAGCAATGCTTTAGCCTATAATTGCTTTGTCTCCTAATGAAGGTGAATACATGCATTGAAAGGAGTTAAGGAAGGTATGTGGTTGCATGGTCTTATATAAAGCTTGAGTTTGGATGTTGAAAAAACTATCATTTATTGATGTCAGGTTGAACTTTATATGGGATGTCATAGAGTACAAGTTGTTTTCTACAAAGAAGATAGCCAAAAAAGATAATCTAATATATATGTTGACAAAGCTGTTGCGTGTAAAAAAGTTTAAGCTATGCTTGAACTTAGTTAATGTTTACATAGCATGAGGTCCTTTAGGATACAACAAGCAAGAACTTATTCTTGGCTTTGGTGGCTTGGACAATTTAAGTCAAGATAGAGAATTATTAGGTGTCTTAAATTATGGTGACTTAACTCAAATTATAACTTAGCTTTCACATTTTTTTTTTCTTTTTAGAGCTCGAGTTAGTAGGGAAAATTTTTTAAGGAGGTCTGTAGTGAGAGTGAAGGTAAGAACTGCATTAATGAACTGATATGAATTCTCTTCTATTCCTTATATTTTCTTGCAATTTATTTTTCTATTAAAAATTTGCTATTCTTGTAATAATTATGATATTTAAATATCACTAATATGATATAGAATAATATGAATGACTATGGAAGACTCTTGAATCTTAGGTTATAGAAGGATATTGAATTATTGTTGTGAAAATGAAATAGTAGTATGCTAAAGAATAGAAAAGTACAAAAGAAATGACAGAGAAAATGGAAATGGGTTGTGAATTTTGTTAAGATAACTAACTCTACTAGTGTAAATATATATATATATATATACTCACATGAGTAATGGATTTGACTAAGAAATAAACTAAGGCCTAAGGCCTAAGTCTAGAATAATAAATAAACGGTAAACACTTCAACCCCCTTAAGTTGGCCATTAGGAGATGCCTACCTTAAACATAAGGAACTAAAGTTGTTGTTCTAAAAGTGCCTTAGTCATAATGTCAACAAATCAAAGTTTAGAAGGGACATATTCTATACTAAGAAACCCTAAAGCGATAAGATCTAGTATGAAGTGAACATCTATCTCAATGTGCTTAGTTCTCCTATGAAAACAAGGATTTTCTATTATGAGTTTTGTGGATTTGCTTTTAGTATAAATTATGACTAGTAATGAAAATGGAATCCTAAGATCTTGCATAAGATATGAAATCCACAATAATTCCTTTGTTGTGAAAGCAACACTTCGATACTCTACCTTAGTGGAAGACATAGAAACAATAAGTTGTTTCTTAGTCTTCCAAGCAACCAATGGAGTACCAAGGAAAATAGTAAAACCAGACAATGAATGATGATCAAATCTATAAGTCCCCTAGTTAACATCATTATATCCTATAAGTGATAAAGAGTTACTAGAAGAAAAAAACAGAGCTCATTCAAAACTCCCTTTAATAAATCATAATACTTGCAAAGTTGCCTTGAGGTGTATTGTACATAGTTAAGAAACATGCTAACTCAATTATTAAGTGACAAAAGAGAAGTCAGGTGTCAAGTTATTATAAGGTAGAGAAGCCTTCCTACAATTTGACAAAAGATAGATGGATTGAGTAACAAAGAACTTGATGTGTTATCCAAGTGTTGATTAGTAGGAAAAGGTAACTTAGAAGGCTTTGCTGCTATTAGACCAATATCAACAAGCATATCCATTACAAACTTTCGCTGATTGAGTACCAAACTAATTGGCAATTTACAAATCTTTATCCTTAAGAAGAAATGTGCCTCCCCAAGGTCTTTAATAGTGAAGGTACAATCAAGAGTAACCTTAACTTTAGTCATTTCTTAAATGGAATATCCTATAATCAAAATGTCATCCACATACACCAATAAAGTAATAAAACCAACAAAAGACTAACGAGTGACTAGAGAGTAGTTTAACTTCGAATCAATAAAACCTAAAGATAAAATAAACTAATTTAGCTCCTGATTCCAATGTCTAGATGCTTATTTGAGGCTACAAAGTGACCTTATGAGCCTACAAACCTAACTAAGTGCAGCATATGTATAACCATATGGTGGAAGCATGTATATATACTCATCTAGAAAGCCATGTAGGAATGCATTATTTACATCTAGTTGATGTATATGCCACCCTTTAATAGAAGCAATAGCCAATAAAATCCCATAGATGTAAGTTTGGCCACTAGTAAAAATGTGTGGATATAATCTATACCTTTGACTTGATTATATCCTTAGCCACTAAACAAGCTTTGTACCTCTCAATTAAATCATCAGGCTTGTATTTGGTTTTAAAAATCTATTTCGACCCAATGGCATGTTTATTTGGTGGTAATCAAGTGAGTTTCCAAGTATTATTGGATTCCAAGCTAAGTAATTCCTCGTTCATTGCCTCTACCATTACTTCTTGGTAATTTTGCAGTTCTCAGATTGCTAAAACATTAGCTAATGAAACCACAAACTCATGAAGAAATCGGTTAAAGGAAGTATTGTGTATAGAGGATAAGGATTGGTAGAAATCAAAGAATTAGATGGAGTAGTAGTGGTTGTAGCTGATGATGTAATGTGAACATCATAAATGAAGTTTCAAAGCCATCTTGGTGTTTTCCTTTCTCACTTAGATTTGCATACTGAATAATCATTGTTATTTAAGGGTGATGAAGGGGTCTATGATTGTGGTTTAGAGAAATCTATGAAGGTTGATATGGATGAGAAATACCAGGAATTTAGTTAAGGACAATAGTAGAATGTGGAAATAAAGGAACTTAATGTGAAAGAGAAGGTACATCAGTTGCAGTTGTGTCTAATGAATGGAAAGGGAAGATGTGTTCCTGAAAATACATATCTCTACTAACAAAAATTTCATGTAAATCTAGATCAAATAGTTTATGGCCTTTTTGACCTGTAGGGTAGCCCAAAAATACATAGCATTAACTGTTTGCATCAAGTTTATCTCTTAACTTAGTTAGAATGTTTACATAACAAAGGCACCCAAAAATTTTAAGTATATCATATGATTGTTCTTTACAGTATAAAACTGAAAAAAGGGATTTCCACTCTAAACTTTTCCTGGAGATTTATTATCGACCTTGGACCCCTCACTCATGCCTGTCTCCAAGACTTATAGTCTCTCACTAGAAGGATTATCACTTGTTAGCCTCCTAAAGATGAGCAACAATATGTAGAAGAACTATGGGTGAACTCTTTGAAGTCTTAGCAATACACTCTACTCTACATAGACCCTTGCCTAGTCACTGACTTGCCAGTGCTAAGGCTAACTTGCCAAATGCTAAGACTAAGGTGACTGTACATCAAGTCTTATTCTTCTAATCTATAGACATGATAAGTATTGAGGTTGAGTTGCCACATGCTGAGCTCTACTTATTCGTCCTACCAAACAGTAACAACCTCTATACATCTCAGTAACCTTAAGTACCATTCATTAGCAGTAGTCACAACTTTAATACAACTCAATCACTATGCCCTAAGATTCCTTAATACGAACCCATTGACAAGCTAGCACCTATCTATTACTTTTCTAACATTTGTACTATATTCCTTTTCATCAGTTGTCATATTTACCCATTTTGTACATAATAAGAATCTCTTTCTTCATTGTCTTTTATATAATTTTCCTTATTTGTATTGTTGCCTTAAATGACTTACTATAAGTAATCCTTTTACCGTAACCATAAGCATCATATACCTTACATTTATTGAATACACTTGTTCTTATGAGATACATCTTCTCCTAGTACATTTCCTACACTCTTATCTAATCTTGTCAAGTAACTAGAGATTATTGGTAAGTAGACCTTAGTATTAGCTTTTGCGTCATATCAAGTAAGGTATTAAATCATATTATATTCGTTGGTGTATCATAACCTCCAAGCAGCTTACATAAGCTATTGTGTTGACGACTCTTTCATTTCATTTTCTTTGATAACTCGAAGGACCCATATGGTTACTATTCCCTACAATTAGCCTTAGTGATTACTGACCTCCTAAGCATATCACATAATCCTAGTATTAAAGCTTGAGGTTGCGATCGAAAGCTTAGTGTCGAAGTAGTTCTTGCTAATGTATTTGTTCTATTATACTTTATTTCTTAAGTGGAAAATAGAATAAATTCTTAAGTCATTGTGAGAAATCATATAGTCGAAGTTATATGAGAATCTTCTATTGAATAGTTAACTTTCTGAAGTTTATATCAAGAAATGTCGAATCCTAGTGTTCAAGAAGAGATTAATGATTTTGAGAGTGATGCTCTTAGTCATGGTTATGTTACTCAATAGGCCCCATGAACTACTGATGAGCAAATATAAGATCTTGCCACTATTGTAGCTAATCTGGGTATTTCTGTATAAAGGGTCATTAAAACTAGGTCGCAAGAGAAAGTTGTTGTTGAGTAAGGCCGAGAATTGAGAGATAGGCTAAGAAGACAGATGGGTGAGCATTAAGTACCTAAAGTTATGAACGTAAACCCAACTCTACCTTGACATGTTGAAAGGGTTACGAGAAGGATACTTAAGTTGGATGAAGTTAAGGAATATGAGAAGGAAGAGCAATACAATGGGTTAGAAGAATGCGAGTTTCAAGCTCTCAAGGGAGCCAAGCATCTTAAGGTACAAATTCCGAGCTTTAATGGTTTTGGTAGTGCTAATGACTAGCTAAATTGGAAGGAGAAGATTGAAGAGATATTCAGCTTTTATGATTATGAAGACACTATTCATATTCGAGTGGCTACGTTAGAATTTTCTAAGTATGCAGCAATCTGGTGGGATAAACTACGAGATGTACACTAGAGAGCTTGACATGAGATCCGAATGTAGAATGAGATGAAGAGGGTTCTAAGGAGTAGGTTTGTTCCAAAACATTATGAGCAAGACACTTTTCGATGCCTCTAAGAACTTAAGTAAGGTAGCTGATTAGTGGATGAGTATGTTTAAGAGTTTCAATTGCTGATGATCTGCTGTAATGTTAAAGAAACTAAGGTGTGAACAATAGCAAGGTTCATTTCTAGGTTGAGGATCGAGATTGGTAATATAGTGGAGGTACAAAGGCTAGGAAGTCTAGATAAAACCATTCGAGTAACCCAAAAAATAGAAAGGTAGAGGAGAAGTTAGCTCAATTGAGCATCAAGCAGCTAACCTGGCTTGCCGAATAGGATTAGCATGTTGAGTCGAACTAGATATAACCGAGCTCCATATAGTTTTAAGGTAGACCATCAATGTTATGGCTAAGGAGCCTGAGGTTAAGAAGCACTAAGGTTAGAGCTCAAGAAGGAAGACTTGAGAGATTAAGTATTTCAAGTGTCTTAGTTTTTGTTACGTGGCTAGTTAGTGCTAAACCAATGTGTCAAAACCATCAAGGGAGAAAAACCCTAGCTTGAGGTGGAAAGTGTTAGTAAAGGTGAGGAGAAGGTAGATGTAACTCACCTATTAAGTGAATTTCAAGAAGACTTAGATGCTGTGACCTCACCTGAAATGGGAGCTAAGTACTATATGGTTATACTACGATACCTCAATACCTTTGTCTCTGAAGAGATTGGGTAGAAGGAGAATCTCTTCTATATAAACTATGAGTGAATGGCAAGTTGTGCACTTTAATCATTGATGGAGGGGGTTGTACTAATGTAATAGCTCAAGGAGTGGTGAAGGTCCTAAAATTACCGACCTAACCTTACCTTAAGCCATAAAAGATTCATTGGCTAAACGAGAAGAGAGGTCTATTGGTTGTTGAGTAAGTTAAAGTGCCAATTATTGTTGGTGAAATATATAAGGACAAGGTGCTATGTGTGTCCTACCTATGTGTACCTCACACATATTGCTTGGCAGATCCTAAATATTTGATCTAAAAATATTACATGATGGGTATAGGAATACGTATATACCCCATAAGGATGAGAAGAAGGTTGTGTTGACCCCAATAAGCTTCAAAGAGGTTCAAGAGTTGCAAGAGAAGATTTCTAGATCATTATAGAGAAAGTTCCTATTGATTTCTTGAGCCCAATTTTCTAAAGATGTCAAGATGGGAGAGTGTGTGCTCTTATTGATCAGGAAACTTCTAAAGTTAAGAGAAGCCAAAACCTTACCTATCGAAGTACAGACATTACTATAGGAGTATGTAGACCTATTGCCTACTAAGATGCCAAGAGTTTTACTACCTATAAGAGGTATAAAGCATTGTATTAACCTTTAGCTAGGAGCTACTATACATAACTAACTTGCTTATAGTCTTAACCCTGAGCACGCTGTTGAATTGAAGAAACAAGTTAATGAGTTGAATGATTACAGATATGTCCAAGAGAGCATGAGCCCCTATGTTGTACTGACTGTCTTAATGCTAAAGAAGGATAGCATATAAAGAATGTGCATTGATAGTTGAGCAATCAAAAAATCACTATCAAATACTGATATCCAATCCCATGATTGGATGATATGCTTAATGGGTTACTTAGTATGCAAGTATTTTTGAAGATTGACCTGAAGAGTAGCTACCACCAAATCAGAATGAGACTTAGAGATGAATGGAAGACTGCTTTAAAAAAAAAAGATGGTTTATTCAAATGGATGGTGATGTCATTTGGTTTGACAAAAGTGCCACATACTTTTATTCAACTCATGAATCATGTTTTGAGAACAATGATCAATAAGTTTGTTGTTGTTTACTTTGATGATATTCTAGTATACAGTGCTGACCTCATCTCTCATATCATATACTTGAGATCTGTATTTGATATCCTCCGTGTTGAGAATTTATTACACAATTTAAAGAAATGTATGTTTTATCAAAGCAGGGTAATATTCCTCGGTTATGTTGTTTCTAAGGGAGGTATCCTAGTTGATGATGAGAAAGTTCAAGCTTTTCTTGAAATGGCCAACACCGACTAATGCCGTTAGAATAAGGATTTTCATGGCCTAACTTCATTTTATCGAAGATTCATTTAGAGCTTTAATTCCATAGCTACCCTATTAACTAAGCTAACTAGGAAAAACTCTAAATTCAAATGGTTCAAGAAAGCTTAAAGAAGCTTTAATGAGATTATGTCCAAGTTGACTTCTGCCCTAGTATTTGTCCTGCCTGACTCTAAGAAAGCCCTTAAATTAGAATTTGACCCATCTAAAGTTGGCATTAGAGCTACTCTTATGTAGGAGCATTGACTAGTTGCATAGTTTAGTGAGAAACTTAGAGGTACTATATTAAATTACTCGATGTATAATAAGGAGTTCTATGCCCTTGTTTGAGCACTTTAAAATTGACAACAATACTTACTATTGAGAGACTTCATTACCTACATGGACCATGAATCTCTTAAACATCTCAGAGGACAACAAAAACTTTCCCTATACCATGCTAAGTGGGTCAAATATCTAAAAACTTTCTACTATGTCATTAGATACAAGAAGGGGAATACTAACACCGTAGCTAACGAACTTTCTTATCCATATGTTCTTATTACCACTTTGCAGGCTAAAATACTTGGGTTCGACACCTTACCTAATCAATATAAGTATGATCTGTATTTTAGACCTTTAGTAGCTAAATGCAATGTTAGAGGAGTAATGGATAAGTTCTATTTGAGCCAAGGATTTCTAATGAAGGGAAGGCAAATTTGTTTGCCAAATGGGACTTCAAAGGAATTACTTATCTAAGATGCCCATGTTAGGGGCTTAGTCGACCGCTTTAGCGAGAAGAAAATGGCTAAGTTGTTGAAAGAACATTTTTATTAGCCTAGGATGACAAAGGATGTGTGCAAAATTCTCAAACGTTGCAAGGTATGCAAACTTGCTAAGAGAAGAAAGGAGCCATATGAAAAGTATACACTCCTGCCCATACATGAATAGCTATGGACCGTTCTAAACATAGATTTTACGCTTGACCTACCTAGAACACCACGAAGATATGATTCTATTATGGTGGTGGTTAATCGATTCAACAAGATGAGCTACTTCATCCCTTGTCACAAAACCAATGATGTATTATTTATTATTAACCTCTTTTTGTAGGAGATCGTGTAGCTACATAGAGTACCAAAGAGTATTGTATCTAATCGTGATTAAAAGTTCACAAGCTTCTTCAGCACTATTCTCATGTTCAGTACTTCTTGCCACCTATAGACAGACAGCTAGATAGAAGTTGTGAGCAAAATAGTAGGTAACTTCCTTTGAGCTACTATTGAGAAGAATCTACATGATTGGGATCTATGCTTACTGGTCATTGAGTTTGCTTACAATTGCTCTACTCATAACTTGATAGGAAGGTCATCTTTTGAAGTCATCTATGGACTTAACCGAACTTACCCTTATAGAAGGTTATCGAGCAACGAGCTAAGACTATAGCCTGACAAAGAGAGTAAGGAAGCCGAGGAAGATGAAGAGTCATTTACAACCTAAGAGATGTTGTTTAGATTCACCTTAGCAAGGAGTGATTTGTAGGGAAGAGGATAAACAAATTACATCCTCCAAGTCAAATGGACCATTTAAGGTCCTTCAGCATGTTAATGACAACACTTACGAGCTTAAGCTACTCGAAAAATAAAGAGTATCTCTTACTTTCAATGTCATCAAACTGGTGCTCTATGTGCTTGAAGAAGAAGAAGACCAAGATGTGAGAGCAAATCTTTAATAACCTTAGGGAATTGATGGATTATTGACCCTTGGATACCTCGTTCATGCCTATCTTTAAGATGTACAGTATCTTGCCAAAAGGATTATCTCTCATCCGACTGTTGAGGATGAAAACTAGTACCTAGAAAAGTTATAGGTGAACTTTCTAAAGTCCCAGCTCGGACATACTCTACTTTACACGAACCCCTGCCTAATCACCAACTTACCTAGTGTCGAGGCCGGCTTACCGAATGCCAAGGCTGAGGTGACTAAACGTCAAGTGTTATTGTTCTATTCTATTGACATGACAAGTGCTAAGGCCGAGTTGTTATGTGTACTCATTTAGCCTACTAAATAGCAGCAACCTTTATTCATCTCATTTGCTAAGTACCATTCTTTAATAGTGGCCACAACTTTAATACAGCTTAGTCACTACATCCCAAGATTCCCCAATACAGACCTACTAATAGGCTATCACATGTCCATTACTTTTCTGACATTGGTACTATATTCATTTTTGTTATTTTTCACATTTACCCTTTTATATAATTTTCCTTATTTGTATTGTTGCCTTAAAGGACTTACTATAAATAATCTTTTTACTGTAGTCGCAAGCATTATATACCTTACACTTATTGAATACACTTGTTCTTGTGAAATACCCCTTCTCCAAGTACATTTCCCACACTCATATCTAATCTTGCTGAATAGCTCGAGGTTAAAGACGAATGGACCTTAATATTAGCTTGTGTGTCATGTTAAGTGAAGTACTAAGTTATGTTTTGTTCGTTGGTGTGTTTATCTTCCGAGAAGCTCACGGAAGCTACTATCTTGACGACTCTTCCATTTCATTTTATTTGATATCTTAAAGGACCCATGCGGTTACTATTCCCTATAGTAAGTCCTAGTGATTACTAACCTTCTAGGCACATCACATGAGCATAATGTTTACAAGGTAAGTAGTTGTTAAAATACATTCCCCTAGAATTTCTTGGGAAGATTTGAATAAATTCAAAAGGTACGAGCTATATCCAAAAAGTGTCGATGTTTACATTTGACTATATCATTTTGTTGTGGTGTGTATACAATGGTTTTTTTATGTATAGAACCATGTTTAGAAAAGAAATCTTGACACTCTCTAGACAAGCATTTGCTCTTATTATTGGTTCTTACAATTTTAGGAATAGTTTAAAAGTGTATTCATTTGTAGGTAAAGAAATTGATTAGGATGGAAAGTGTTCGAGACTTGTGAGATATGTGATAAGTCTAGGTGCACTTAGTCAAATTGCCTGCTACAGTGAGAAAGTATCGTACACCTGAAGTTGAGCATGTCTTAGAAGGCCTCCATATATCTATAGCAAGTCAAAAGGAAGCAATGAACATGATGAACTAGAATTAAATGGCAAATGATGAAATTTCAAAAGTAAACAAGTATCACAAACAAAGGTTGACATATCTATGTCTTTACGAAGAGAAAGATGATGAAGTTTAGACTTAAAAGCATGTCCTAGTCTATTACAAATCAAACCTAAAGACAAATTATTGTTTCAATGAACAATGTGTTCAGTACTAACACAAAGTTGATGAGGATCACAAAAGGAATCAAACTTTGGCTTGAGACTCATCACATAGAGTGCAAATTGCGTAGTAGCAACATTAACTACTTCCTTAGATGTGTGGTCCTAGAAATGACAAAATGAATCATAAAATAGGGCAATCAAATTATTATTAGTGACAAGTTTAATAACTGACAAGAGGTTGTAAGAAAAATCTAGCACAAAAAGAACATTTGACAACACAATTTTCTTGGTTAATATAATGTTGCCTATTGTGTAGACAACTTTCAAAGAACCATCGGGTAGTTAATTTAGATAGGATGAGTAAGCTTATATGTGTAGGTTAAGAAGTGATGATGTAGAGTTATGTGATCTAAAGCCCCTATGTCAACAATCCAAGTAAACTCTTTATTACTAATGTTAACAAAAAAAGAGAAAGAGTATGAATTATCTGCATATGATAGCATCGAAGCATGTTGTGTTCCTTTTGATTGATTTTTTTGTTTAACATACGGGCTACTTATTGGTATATTTTTTACACTAAATGATTCTCAGCAAAGTTTTATTTGAAATATCTTCATCCAAAGGAGTATAAATATCAATTTGATCCTACACATGCTGCTATTCAAGCATTTCTCTTATCCTTATTCCCTTTATACTAATTCGGGAATCTACACAATTCAAAATAATTTTCCATCATATGTCCATGTTGCTTACAATGGAAACATTGTAGTGTTCCTATATTCCTATTCTTTTTTCTTTCTTTTCTTCATGAACATTTTTTTTTTTTTATGTTTAACTAAGAAGGTTGTTGAATTATCAATTATACTAAAACTACTTGTCACTTCCTTTTGTTTTGCAACTTGAAAAACTAAATAATAAGCCTTGTTAACCAATGGTAGAGGATCCATGGCAAGAATTTGATTTCAAGTGTTTTCGAAAGAATCATTTAAACCCATGAGAAAATGAACAAGTTTGCTCTATTTTCTAATTTAATGTATTTCTCATATAAGCTACATTCGTAATTTTCCATAGCTCTACAATTGCATACTAGAGTAGTTGTTAAATCTTACAATTCATCCTACAATCTTTGTAGTTTATTGAAATACAGTGTAATTAGAGAATCATTCTATTTAAAACTCACAATCTTTTGTAGTTTATTGAAATACATTGTAATTGGAGAATCATTATGTTTAAAACTCACAATCTCTTGTTGCAGTTAATATAACTATAGGCCGTTTAACAATCCAAAACATTCACTTAAACCATCTTATAACTCTTTAGATGATTTAGCATACATGAAACCTTCAACAATTTCTTTACTCGTAGCATTTAGAAGCCAACATCTAATCATAAAATTGTATTGAGTCCAATGTTGCACATTAATAGGATCATCAACAAGTTTATCATAAGTTTCATCTATAAATCCTATTTTAGATTTCACTCCTAAAGCTAACTTGATTGATCTGCTCCAATTCAGAAAATTTGAGCCATTCAAAATAATGTTGGTTATAACCATACTTGGATTATTCGATTCACTCAAGAAATATGGATCGTTGCAAGATGAATCCATAATCGTACTCGAATTAATCACCAGAGGATTACTCATCATTAAAAAGATTGATGCACAAAATTGAGAAAGTAATCTATAAAAAACGAAACCCTAGCTTTGCTCTAATACCATCTTGAATCTCGAGTTATAGAAGGATCTCGAATTATTGTTGTGAAAATGAAACAATAGTATGCTAAAGAATAGAAAAGTATAAAAGAAATGACAGAGAAAATAGAAATGGGTTATGAAGTTTTGTTAGATTAACTAACTCTATTGATGTCAAAAAATATATATCCATGAATAATGGACTAAACTAAACTAAGGCCCAAGGCTTATGCCTAGAATAATAAATAACGTAGTAAACATTTCAACAAAGACAAGTCTTTTAAGAAAATAATAGTCCTAATAATAAACATATCAAGAGTGCAAGATATTGCCAAAAAATAAAAAAAAAAGAATAAATAATGTGTTTTTTCATAAAAGAATAATAAACTACAAAAAAAAAATAGATTTGATAACTTTATGCCATCGGCTTTCATCGTAGCTTTACACCATAATAAGTTTTTTGGAAATCTCACACCAAGTATTTGATAGAGTCATACCAACAAAGATTTAATGGATTCACATTATTAAAGATGAAAAAAATAAATCACATATACCAATAACTTTGATAACAATTTGATGTATAAATGGATATTAAATAAAACTATTCTTTATAAAATTGGTGCAATGTCTCCTTTGTTTTTTTTTTTTTTTTTTTTGTCTTTTTCATGGTTAGGTTCCATCATGGATTTAAGTGTCAATAGACAATTAATGGAATATTGAGGAGATTTCAAAAGTCAGAAGATCGAGTAGGGGTACAAGTAAAAATGAAAAAAAGTTCAGCTTATTAGTTTAAAATTGTAATTCTTTTGAAAGAAATTGTCTTAGCTTATAAAGTTCTACAATATGGTGTACGAGTTACATTATAGTAGTCATCACAACTCGATCACATCATTAATGGATCACATCTTAGCATTTAAGCGTGCCTCTTCAAGCACCTCTTTAGGCCCCTATACAACCTAACGTTGGATATGCCTCTTCAGACTCCTCTACAACACCTACATCTACCTTAAATCATTTTCATCTGAGACTCCACTAAGGACAACACATCGTAAGGATCATCGAGATTGCCCCTTAGGGATCTATTACTCTAGGCTCTTAAGACGAGCTAAACACAAACAACAAAAGATATATAAGTTGGATATACATTTAAATAATTTTAATTTTTTCTATCCTAACACTTACATACAACAAGCAAATGTCACGTGCCTTGATTTTTTTGGAATCTATTACCAACAAATCAAGCCTATTTTTAAATCTTAGAAACAATAAATACTCATCAAACTCCTTTAAATATTAAATGAACATTATCTCTTAGCTAAAACTCACCTATGGACCATATAAATCTCCTTCAATTCACTTATTGATATATTAAAGAGGATTTACTTTAAAGGTAACAAAAGGAGAGAAAAAACCCAACTTAAAGGAGTAAAACCTATGACACAAATTAGAGATACAATCGTGTCTTTTTGGTCATGTAACTTACTAAGTTATAGTTCACTACTGTAAGGGAGATCACTAGGGATACAGTCGTGTAACTCTCTAGTCTACTAGCTTATGTTACCTATTATAAAGGATACAACCAGGAATACAATCATGTCATTTGGTTACGTTAACTTTCTAGTCGAACTTTTTTTTTTTCCTTTTCACGTAAAACCTTTCTAGCCTCATTTTATCCTTCAACATCTCAACACATGGATCAAAACAACTTTAAATTATTAAAAACAATCCGACTCCTCAACAAAAACCTCATTAGCAATGCATCACAAATTTTATATCTCTAAACCTTGATTCAATACTTACTCCACCAACATCAAACTTTTCCATTACTTTTATCACTTTTAACCAGCAAATCATTACCATAATCTTCTTAAATAGAAATATTATAAGAAAAATATATGGTATAGGGGATACTTTACCTTGATTTTGATGATTCTTTCGAATTCTTTGTTTTGCTTCAATCAATCAACACATAACCTTAAAATATCAATACGTATCACTTAGATTTATTCAAAACCTAAATTCTATATTTGACTCTTCACTTACCAATATGAAGTCTGCAAAGATTGTGTAATACTTGCAATTCCTTTCTTTAGATGAGTTATATTATCAAGAGAGATTTAAAATCAATCCAACTTTTTCCTTTAAAAACTAATAAGTTTTAATAAAATACTTGACATACCTTAAGGGTTTCCTAGGTTTGTAGTGGAAGAGTCCTATTCGTTAATGCTAAGAAATCTAAATGAGTTTCTAGAAAATATCTTAATATATATTATGCATTGGCTAGGTTAGGAAACTTATATACTTCCAACATTATCCCACATTAAATCGTTGTTTAAGACCTTAATATCCCTTACTTATAACTTAGTCATCCTTTATTATATTTTTATGACTTTTATTCTTTTATATCCCCTCTCTTTTTTTTTTCTAGGGTATTACAAAAACCTTACAAGCAATCGGGTCTTCTTGTTCCAAATAGCCAGTATCATCTTCACTTATAACCCCAAATTCTCCCTAATCTTTGTCGACAATTTCATCTTGTTTATTACTTAATAGAGTGCTTCTGTCTTTGGATTCCTTCTATATTTTTTCATATTAACTATATAGGTGATTTATCAAAATATTGTTAGCATATTATATGTAGCAGTTATATGATTGGAATAATTTTGGATAGAAACATAACCTAAAGGTATAATGTGTTATCGGCTTAAAAGTTAAGATAAATAAATAAATTGTGTAGATTACTTGCTTGCATTTCTACACATGTGAATATATATTATTTGAACATGCGCGTGTGATTGTATGTTACTTATGAGGCTTCAACTCACTTTATTATATTTTTAGTTGTAGGATGTACAGTTGTACTACTTGACTTCAATAACTTCTGAAGTTAACTGTTACTACCTAAGGAATGAGAAGAGTGAGGACTATGTTTAGTATTGAAGAATATCTTAAGAAATTAAATAATAAGATTTTTTAGTCTTATATAGTAGCATTAATTGATTGGGTATCAATATTTCTTAACTAAAAGTTATTTTAGCATTATTTAGAGACTTTTATAGTATTATTTGAAGTTTTTAGTTAGATGTTATACCTAATGTATCAATAGAGTCTAGGGACATATAGCGGTCTGTGATGTCCTTGGTTTTAGGGTGTTATAGATAAAGTGGTATTAAAGCTTAGGTTATGAACTCTTGGAAAAAGAATGATAAATAATAAATCGATAGGACGGTTTAATAATGAGGAGGGTAGAATATAGGCTAGGTTTGACCTTAAGAGAAAATTTATGTTTTAGATTGGTAGTTATATGAAATTATATTATTTGATATCATTATTTATTTTGGAGTTATTTGTTTATTTTAAAGATTTCATTTAACTATTTGAGAATAATAGATATTTATGTCATTGTCTAGTTATATTTAAGAGGTTAAGAAAAATAAGAGTATAATACTTAGAAATAGAGATATATAGTCAAAAACAGGATCATATAGTAAAAGATAGGAACATGTACCATATAAAAAAATACCATTAAGGTAAAATGTTTATTATTAATTAGCTTGGAGGGATACACGCCACAAGTAATATATTTTATGATTATGGAGTTTGTAACCATAAAAAGCTATTAAGTTTCATTTGACTTGTAATTTTGATTAATGAATAAAAAGAAGGAACAATAATTAAGCTAATGTGATAAATAATAGCTAATGATGATGCCATTAAGATCCATGTAAATTTATAAACTTTTGTAAAACTATCTTTGACTAACATGTAATAAAACATGAAATTAATAAGATATTTAGGAAAGGAGGAAATACAAAATGATTATAAATAGGTTTAATTAATAGCATAAGTATAAAAAAATAAAAAACAAAAGTAGTTTTGGAAAAAAAATACAATAGATAAAACACAACCCTTATATAAGAATTATTAACTAGTAAATAACTATATAGAAAGTTGAAAATTATCAAAGTAGTAAACATAATAATAACACATTTAATTGTTACAAGAATATCTATGTATTTATAAATACACATCAATTTTTCTTAGATGACTAATTGTACTAATTAGAAGAGTGTGAAATAAAGAATCAAAATCGTAAACTAATCATCCAAAAATCTATTATAATTTCCCTACACAAAATTAAAGTCCATTTCAACAATATTTCATATGGATGGTGATGTTACAAGAACATAATCATAACTAACAATAATAATAATAATATTAAAAATGCTAATAATAATAATTTAGCACCTTAAAATTACAACAATACCAATAATAATAGTAAAACTGTATCACTAGACCATTCATGGTAAGCAGTAACATAATGATAATAAAGAGCTCATTGAATTTTAACTAATAATGATAATAATAGAGTTTAATGGAATATTTCATATGTATATTAATGCATGTATGTAGGCAATGGGGCTAATAAGTTTCTTTTCTATCATGTAATAGGTTCAAGTCATGTTAAATATGTCAAGTTGTCAACAGTGTTGTCGTATCATGTTGTATTTATTGTGTAAGTCAGGCTAAGTTGTCAGTTACATCTTTGTTGAGCCATGTCTTGTTACTCATTGGCCTTTATCTATGTATATGTGTATTGAGACGCTTTATATGTAAACTAATTAACATTAACTAAAGGCAACAAAAGTATAAAAGTATTCAATTGATAACTATCACAGAGTTAATCTATAACAAACTCTTAGGAAGAAAGAAAGTAGACCTATAAATTTAATAATGGTAACAACAAGTAACAGTAATTATAGCAATAATAAGAAGTAATGAAGTATAGTAAAAATTTAACAAAATTCTTTCCTGCTCAATTAAATAACTCTAAGTGCATCAAATATTTCAACTACATTATAGTCTATAATCATAATAATTATAGTAATATGGTAAAATCAATCAAACATATGTACACCAAAAGCATGAAGTTAGCAATAAGTGTATCTCCTACATTCTAATAGCTTGAGCTTGACATAAGTAATAAGAGAATGGGTAACTCGAGATTAAATTATGATAGCAGTAGTAAAAGTGTCAAATAGTGAGAACTCTTAAAATAGAAGGTTGTAGGTGGTTGGTGAAAAGAAGAATTTAATAAACTCTAAAAGTGTAAACTTTCTTCCCTAGAGTCGTAGAATTATTCAAAGATTATAAGATCTAAAAGGCAAAGACTCATGTTATTTGATTAAGTCTCTAATTTGTTGGGAGTTATAGAATGGTGATGAAAATGAGGTTGTAAGAAATGTTTTGGGTGTGACTCTTTTTGTTAATGTTGTGGTTATTCTTCTAATGCTAATAGTACTATAGTTAAATGATTAGTAAATGGGAAGTGGATGATATAAGAAGGTAGGACAAAGAAAATATTTAAATATAAAAGAGGCAAAAGAAGAAAATACAAGGTTTAAGTTGAATTTATTGAGTTATAAAGTGTTACAAAATTTATTGAGTTATGGGGTAAATTTAATGTAAATTAGTCAACAGTTAGAAGAGTAGTGGGAAGGTAACATAAGAAAAATGGGAAGAAGTTATAGTAATGCTAAAAGCACTTAAGCAATTTAATGTTTGGGATTAAAGTCTATGTCGTAGTTGGAAAGAGAAAGAGTTATGTATTTAAGTGGAATAGTGGATACTCAACAGAATCTAGAGAAGACGAATTTATTTATATGCTAAGGTGTAGCAAAGTAACCATAATGAATAAGAGGTTATTTAAGAACCGATAATTGATATTCCTAAGCTGATAAAGTTGGAGCTCTCAAATAAACAAAAGGAGTTTAGTTGTTAGAAGTTGACTTAAAGAGAAATATTACTTTTTCAGGAGAAACTAATCATAGCCAGATGTTATTAGGAAAGTAATCTAAGTAAGCTTACATTCTTTGAATCAAAGTAAGATAAGGATCAAGTTACATAGAGCCATAATAATGGAGATAAGTTATAGGGAAAAACAATCAAATTTCTATGGTTAAATTATAATAAGAGTAATACAGCAAAAGACAGGCTAAAGAAGAAACCTTAAATAATTAAAGATTTATGACAATAATAGAAGATTTGGTGGATAGTAGATAACAATTTTATGGAAGATCTTGTAACGAGACGGACAATTAGATATGTAAAGGCAATCTTAAAGAAGAAAAATAATTAAATGAGTAAGGCTCAAAGGAGCAACTTACCTCATAGTCAAAGAAACTTGAAGGAATAAGTCTTCGAAGTTACCCTAGTGTTCAACCCACTTATGAGGATGAAAGTTCTTTAAAGGGAGAGGGGAGGGGGGAGGGGGAACAAGGGGAGAGTATGCAATACTCCAGGAAAAAAAAAATAGGAGATATAAAAGAATAAAGTCATAAAAATGGAATAAAGGATAACTAAGTTATAAGTAAGGGATATTAAGGTCTTAAACAACAATTTAATGTGGGATAATGTTAGAAGTATATAAGTTTCCTAACTTAGCCAGTGCATAATATATATTAAGCTATTTTTTAGAAACTCATTTAGATTTCTTAGCGTTAACGAATAAGACTCTTTCACTATAAACCTAGGAAACCCTTAAGGTACACCAAGTATTTTATTAAAACTTATTGGTTTTTAAATGAAAAAGTTAGATTGATTTTAAATCTCTATTGGTAGTGTAACTTATTCGAAAAAAGGAATCGCAAGACTTACACAATCTTCGGAAACTTTCAATGGTAAGTGAAGAGTCAAACATAAAATTTAGGTTTTGATTAAATTTAAGTGATTCACATTGATATTTTAGGGTTATGTGTTGATCGATTGTAGGAAAACAAAGAACTCGAAAGAATCATCAAGATCAATGTAAAGTATCCCTTATACCATAGATTTTTCTATTTAAGAAGATTATGGTGATGATTTAGTGGTTAAAGTGATAAAAGTAATGCAAAAGTTTGATATTGATGGAGCAAGTATTGAATTAGGGTTTAAAGATCTGGAATTTGTGATGTATTGCTAATGAGGTTTCTATTGAGGAGTTAGATTGTTTTTAATAATTTAAGGATGTTTTGATCCATATGTTGAGATGTTAGAGGATAAAATAGGGCTAGAAAGGTTTTAGGTGAAAAGAAAAAAAAAAGGGTTCGACTAGAAAGTTACACGACCAAAAGACATAACCATGTTCTTGGTCATGTTCTTTGCAACAAGTGACATGAGCTAATAAATCAGAAAGTTACACCATCGTGTCCTTTTTAGTGGTGAAGTGTAACATAGTAAGTTACATGGCCAAAAAGATAGGATTGTATCCCTGACCATATCATAAGCTTTACTTCTTTAAGTTGAGTATTTCCTCTTCTTTTTTTTTTGTTTTATTCTTTAGTTACATTTAAATAAAGCCTCTTTAATGTATCATTAAGTGAAATTAAGGTTATTTAAATGGTCCACAAGTAAGTTTTAGCTAAGAGATAATGCTTATTCAATATTTAAAGGAGTTTGATGAGTATTTATTATTTTTAGGATTTAAAGCTAGGCTTGATTCATTAGTAATGGATTCTAAAAAAATCAAGATACGTGACACTTGCTTGTTGTATGTAAGTGTTAGGATAGCAAAAATTAAAATTATTTTAATGTATATCTAGCTTATGTAACTTTTGTTGTTTGTGTTTGGCAGGTCTTAGGAGCCCGAAGAGGTAAATCCCTAGGGAGTAACCCTAATGATCCTTAGAATGCATTGTTCTTAGTGAAGCCTTGATTAGAAATGATCTAGGATGGATCTAGGTGTTGTAGAAAGGTTTAAAGAAGCATGCTCAATATTAGGTTGTAGAGTTAAACGTTAGGATGTGATACATTAATGATGTGATCGAGTTATGAGGACCAGTATTGTGTGTTTTTGTTACCAACTTAAAAGTTAAGATAAATTAATGAATTGTATATATTACTTGCTTGTATTTCTACACATGTGAATATGTATTATTTGATCATACACGCGTGGTTGTGTTCTATGTACTAGGCTTTGGCTTACTTTATTATATTTTTAGTTACAAGATTCGCAATTGTACTAATTGACTTTAATAACTTATGAAGCTAATTGTTACTACTTAGGGAGTGAGAAGAGTGAGGACTACGTTTGGTATAGAAAAATATCCTAAGAAATTAAATAATAAGATTTTTTAGTCTTATGTGGTCGTATTGATTAATTGGATATCAACATTTCTTAACTAGGAATTATTCTAACATTATTTAGAGATTTAATTATATAAGATTATTTAAAAACTTTTATAGTATTATTTAGAGTTTTTAGTCGGATGTTCGCCTGACATGTCAATAGGGTTTAAATACACATAACAGTCTTTGATGTTATCGGTCTTGGGGCCTTAGAGTTTTGGCTCCATTCATCGGGTATTCTTATAGCATAAATGGTAAGGATTCTTTGAGTGTTGAAGTGTCTTTTGGTTTATATAATATAATATATACACGGGATGCAGACGAAGGTAATTAATATAAGCAATTCTTGATTAAATATTTTTCGTGATATATTTAGTTAAAACTTTTTCCCTTCTAGTAAATTTTGGGGAACTTGTTGTGGTTACAATTCCAATGCGGCTTTATATATTACCTTTTTCACATATACAACTACGTACTGATGAAGTATGTCGTATTTACTTCAGTGTTATTCGTGTGGGTTCTTCGAGAATGACCCATATATTAACTTTATTCGGATAATTTAGTTTATTTTATAGGCAAAATTTTATTTAGTTAATTAGATAAATAGTCATTGACATAAATTGATTAGACCAAATAATTATCTGATATAATCTTAAATTTCTTCGAGTGTCCCTATCGTGTTATAATTGGTAGCAAATAGTGTAGGGGTGTTTTCTCTTAAAAAAAATGACAGAATTTGGAAAATTCAGCAAATATTTGATCTAACGATATATAATACTAGAGTACATAAGAGGGTGATCACTACATTACATGAAAACATAAATAGATTCAAGCAACATGTACAAACTATAGTGCCACACACATGGCATATCACCAATTATTTAGTCTATCTCCTATTTTATTACATAACATGACCCGGTTCAATTCTCATCAGAATGAGGAGGACCCTTGGGCTTCTTCTCAGGTGGAGTAGGTTTCATCTTTCGTGGGGGCTTGTATCCATCGGTAGTCTCTTCAGCAAAAATGTGACCGTGGTGGCCATCTTGTGGTGGCTTGCCTCCCTTGCCCTTCGGAGGCTTCTTGGAGTCTTTGCTTTCCTCAATGAGGATGTGACCCTCATGTGGAGGCTTTTTACCACCCTTACTTTTGTGCGGTCCGTCATTCTTCTTCGCTTCTTGACTTTCTTCCTCAATGAGGATATGACCCTCGTGTGGAGGTTTTTTACCACCCTTAACTTTGTGCGGTTCGTCCTTCTTCTTTGCATCTTCACTTTCTTCCTCAATGAGAACATGACCCTCGTGCGGAGGTTTCTTACCACCCTTACCTTTGCTTGGTTCTTCCTTCTTCTTTTTGTCTTCGAGTTCCTCCTCTATGAGAATGTGACCCTCATGTGGAGGCTTCTTACCCCCCTTACCCTTGTGCGGTTCTCGCTTCTTTTTATCTTCAGTAATTTCCTCTGTGAGGACATGTCCATGGTGACCATCATGTGGGGGTTTATCATGTTTTGGTGGCATTTTATGGTCATATTTATCATCATGGGCATCCTGAGTTTCCTCAACTAGCAGGTGACCATGAGGAGGCTTACCTCCATGTGGTGGTTTGTGGTCCTTCGAGTGGTGGCTCGTATCTTTCTCATCGGCGAGGACGGTGGTGGTGAGAAGCACCACACCAAGCAACAGCACTAGATAGTGTTTTGAAGACATGTTTGTAGTACGATTAGCGAGTGAAGTGGGCTGCGGCGAGAAGTGAGCTTTGAAGCCTCCTTTATATAGCATTTGGGTTTGGACTTTTCTGTCGTCATCATGCATGTCATATGTTAACGAAAACGAAGACAATACAGGGGAGTGTTTGTCATGATTCGAGTTGTATTGGCGCATGAGTGGGGACCACATATGTGAACTCAATCAGCCGAAACTTTTTACATTCGGTACGCTCGGGCTAATTGAGATTAAGTAAGATTTATCTCCGGCTTTACGTGTGTATATTGGCTTTTACTTTTTACGTGTGAAATCAGGAGCAAATTAAATTACACTACTTTAATCATATAATCACGGCAGGAAACCTATAATTAGCTAGCACTCTTTTTGTTTCATTTTCAAAAGTGAACCGAAAAAATGAAGATGGCATTACTTTACAGGTATCAATTAGCAAGGCTTTTTAGAACGCTTTAATTAAAAGTCAACGCCATTAGTTTCGTTGTTTTAAGAAAAAAAAATTAAAAGTTTTACGAAACTTCAAGGTTGATTGCTAAAATATTATGAAACATTACGAAAATAACTTAAACTATACATTTTTAAGGGCAATTACAGAGTAGCTTTCCTATATTTAATTTCCTTCCTGTTAAATATTATTGTTCTTTCTGGCCCAAAAAAGAAAATATCAATGTTCTGGGAAAATATAACGAAATCTGACAAAAATCAACAAACTCTCCAAATATAAGGAAATTGAAAAAAAAAAAATGAAAAGAAAATTTGCATGTCCTTAAAGATGATTATCTTACCTCTGAAGAAAATGCAACTTGCAAGAACTCCTAAGAAATTCTGAATGATTTCAGAAACTTACATGTCCATGGTGAACTAAAGTTTAGATTTTGTAAAATCTACATAAGAAAGAAAGGTCCGGAAAAGTGTGAAGTTTATATGGCATATTTAGAAATTCAAGGAAATTCATATTCTGCGTACAAAAATTTGATGTAGGAAGTGAATAATTGTGGAAAAAAAGAAAAGAAAAAGGATAATCAATTAGGAAATTCAAATTCTCTCGATACCATCTTTTTTAACCAACAGCCTAATGATTATAAATTTATTCTTAGTTAGTAAGTGGCAATAGTAAAATAAGAAAGAAGAAAACATATAAAAAAAATTCATTACATGGGAGCCAACAGCCCTGAAAATGACTTTGGAGTGTGAAAGTTAGAATTTGAATCCGATGATGCTAAACAATACAATAAATAAATAAATAAAAGATGCAAAACATAGTGCTGAAACATGGCTAACAATATAAAATTTTTTGGCGGTACCAGCGACAATAGAATTGAGAGTAGAATCGTTATCTAGGAAATTTCTGGTTTAAAAATTTATATACTTTTTAACCATCGCGTTATTCAAAATCCGTATGAAGGATACATGGCACGTCAAAATATGATCGAAAATGGAAATTTCTCGGGAGACTGCGAATTATTCATGTGTGGACATGTTGGAAGTTCACATTTCGAAACAAAGGAACGTAAAAACTAAAAAGTTCGTCACATACTCATATAGAGTATCGGTATGCGAAGATTCAAAACAACCAAGTCTCTACATTATAAATAAAAAGTTGCCATAATTTGTAATGTTTTAACACTAAGAATTTACAATCTTCAATATTATATCTTCAAAAATTTAAAACAAATGAAAAGGTCCAACCTAATAGAAGTTATTTTAAATTTCAATTAATGACCACAGGAAAATCTGCTCCAATGGGGTAAGGTATAGCATGAACGCACTATTATTGAGTCCAATCCCAACCATGAGGTAATAAGTAATTAATCATCCTATAGTTTCTCAAATGGGTAAGTGAATACTCATTATGCAACTATAGGGACACATACATGTCACATAAAAAGCAAATATATACATAAACCTATACTAATGCAACAATATATAGATTAGTTATCTTATTTGAGTCCACAAACACACAACTCAAAGTCTTATCGAATTAACCTCAAGCTTAAAGTAAACTCCCAAAAGTTCACGGTCAACACCTTAACCACAACCAAAATCTAGTGTCATGTTATAATCAACACCAAATCAACTATTAGAAAGTCATTTTACCTACAAGCATCTACCTTGAAACCCATAGCCTCATTATGGCCTCAATTGCAACTTCCCCCTTGATTTCCTAATCTAGTTTGCTACATCACTATGATCAATAAAACATCACTGTTGCATGTAAAATTGACCAAATCATTTTAGCATGTAACTTTGCTCAAGATATCACCATACATTGTGTAACACCTCATAACTTGAAATGTTGTAGCCCGCCGTATATTTCTAATCTCTACTAATATTTCAAACATGTAGGAACCTACAACCTTTGTAAGATTTATAGAATAATTACTTAAAATCTGCTAACTCACATTTAATAACCTCAAATTTAAATAAGAATGGAATGTCAACCACTTAATCTCCACATACAACAATAGTATATGAAACCAACTATCATGAGTGAATGAGCCTAAACATGATATAACTGTAAGACAAACAACTTAGAGTCTCATAACTCTAACAAGTGACATACTAATAAATATCAATTACTGAAGTCACAGGCGACTCTAAACAATCAACATAGTCTCCAAATATGCACAACATGAAATAATAACGTAATCTTCAGTAGTATACCCCCAGTATCTAAACTATGCTATCCATGTTCTACGCCATAATAATATAGATCACACTCCTCATCATAGTATAGATAATTATAACTCGTATCCTCCATAGAATAACCACTCTAAACCTTATACCTAGAACCTGCAGTTGAAAAACAACAATCCCTCGAAAGGTAAGCTATGCCTGATACGGAATACTAAAAGCACATGTGCATGATTAAGCATTCACATTTCATATGCATACAGGTAGTAAAAATAAATGCAACAAGCAATTGGTTTATATCTTCAATAATTAAGCCATCAACTAACACAATCTTGGTGTCCCGAGACTTAGGGTAACACATGACACCTACACAAGTAATTGAGTATCCAAGTATTTAAGTAACCACTAACCATCCTAGATTGACCTAGGTCTTTTCAGTGCGTGACTCCACTAATGACAACTTCATGCAAAGATTGCCGAATTCCTCACCAACTACAATAGACCCAATTATTAAGCGGTTAAAGTTGTACAATCAATAATTAAGCCAGATATATATTAACTCCATTTACTGTTAACCTAACAAACACATACACACAAGGAAGTATCTTATTCCTAAAACCCTAATAGCGATCAACAAGTGATCTAGTGTCCTACATCTTGGTATAAGACAAAACAAATAACTTAACCCCTAGACTCAAATGCAAAAACCATTATTCAAACCTCATGCCCCCAACCCCTCAACTAAGCCACAAGTTTCTACTAATACCTTCAAATCATTTCTTAGAAAACAAAGTTTTGGTTAACATTTTGATTTAAAAAAAAAAAAAAAAAACCTTGCTTAAAAACATGTTTGGAAGGTTTTATAATGATTTAGAAAGTTGGAAAAGCTATAAGAAACAAGATGGACACAATTTGTACATTACAACAGACATGGTATTTAGATGCTAGAGGGTTAAGCATCTGAACGTCATGCAACAAATCAACATTGACCCACAACATCCAGATGTTAACTATAGTCTATAGTTTTCTGCAGACTGCAGTTTGTAACACATCTATTGCTCCAACTAAACTCCAAACCTAATCACCAAACTTCACTTCCTTGGTCTTTTCTCACTCCTACATTTGTCTTCAAACACTCTACAACACCTTTGAAACATAACTACAGAGATTTTAACTCCAAATCGCAACCAATACTTCAATCTCAACAATTCATGTCAAGAATAAAACTTTAAATGAATTAAAGGTTCAAAAGTGGCTTACCTATGATTTCTTATTGCAAGGACGAATCTATCTACACTTCTTACTCTCTACCTCTATAAAAAAGAAATCTATAGGTTTTTCTCACCAATCTTAGGAAAAAATAAAAACAAATTTCTATGATGTGTACATCACCACTTACTTGAAAACGCTAGTCCTTTACGAAATCTTGAATCTTACTTCGATTAGATCTCACAAGAATCCTAGAATCTGAACCTTAAAGACTCTCTTGGTAGGTTCCTTAGGAGTTTCCTAGCTTACAAAGGAAAGAATGTATTTTTAGGTTTATGGGATAGTGGAAAACTAAAATGTAAATGGGGGAAAGAGAGGTTTCCAAATTCCCTTTTGACTACTTTGCCCCTGTAGCTTTAATTTAATTACATGCCATATAGAAGCCTATTATTTATCTCTTTTATTTTCTTTAAACTCTTTTTATTTATTTATTTATTTTTAAATTCAAGTTTTACAAATTTTCTCCTCTCAATAAAACTTTTGTCCTTGAAAGTTTACAAACCTAAATCTTGAAATAACTCTCAACACTTTCTCTTAATTTATTCCTCCATCTCCCATTTAACTTCAGTTCCCTTATACTTTCGAAACGCTAACTTTTCTTTACTTTACTTCTTTGGATACCACTCTAATCATTACCTACTCTTTCTCTTTTTAGCTGAGCATTCATTATCATGTCACACTACCTTTTTAATCAAAACAATTCCTTATACTACCCTACGATTCTAAGGTAAGAGTGCTCACTTCCCTAATTTACAACACTTCCAACATTCAATCTCGACAATTCTCGAGTTGCCCCACATTTATTGATACCGTACCTCACTCAACCATGACTTATTCCCTTTACTAGTCCCTAGCTCATTATTAGATTGCAAGAGAAACTCTTACAACTACCATTAATATTATTATTATTATTCTTATACATCTTTTTTGATAGGTTAAGCCATATTAATTAATTATTTCCTTTATAGATATTAGTTTAGTTAGTTCATCTACTATTAATGCTTTTTGTGTCATTTAAGATTAATCTCGTTTTTTAATTTATTCCATTAATCTTTAGTAGGTTTGCTGAATTTTGCATGTTTTGTTATTCCCTATAATCTCTTTAGTTACTATTTCTTATTATTACTACTATAACAATCCAGGTTATAGTTACTTGTAATTCACTTTCCTCATGACTTTGCTATATACTGTTAATTTGTTTATCATTTATTATTAAGGTACTTTATTATCTACATTCTAGTTTTTAGTTCTTTAATTCTCGCTCTAGTTATTTTCTCATTTTAACTCTTTAGTTTTATAGGATTTCCATTTTATACAATTTAGTACAAATATACATAAATATGGGGTTGATAAGTAACATTGACAACCAACTAAAAAAGATGACATTGATAACTTGAATTGACTCACATGACATAACTTAACACGACGTATCAATACAATTGACACATTGAAAATGAACTTGACTCACCTTAGAGAAGAAGGACTAGATAGCCCTATTTCGCATGTGTATGTGCCAATGCATATAAGAACACCAATTCATGCTTTTAATCCTTTACTTGATTTATCACTATTATTAATAATTAGTCTTTGATTCGATAACTTGTATTGATTGTTATTGTGTTAATACCTACTATAGGTAATTTAGTGAAGTGGGTTCCTATTTTGCCTTAGTGTTGTTATTAGTATTGATAGTCCTCTAATTTCTATTATATCGTGCATATTTCCTAAAGGTGTATTATTTGTCCTAAGAGACAATATGATACATTACTTAAGTTTACTAAATCTTTTCAATTCATTAATCAATTATTTCTTCTTATTTAATGCTATGAATTTTTAATTCTCTCTTTATGTGTTGAAGCTTTATGTTATTTTCCTATTATTCATAGATTTACTTTATCACATACAATAATATTAGATCTTGGTTATGAATGTGCATATAGAGACATATGAATACCATAATGTTAAATTGTCTCCCTTTCCTTATTATAAATTAAGTAACTTATATTCCATTTCTTACGAAGTATTTTACTTATGTTACATTGTTGAGCTTATCAAGGGAAGTAACTCTATCAATTCTAACTCTAATGTGACCTCTACTACACCAGTCTAACTCTTCCTCCACCATGCCTAGGTAAACTAAAGAAGGATAAGGTAGCTTTAAGAGGGAAGAGAGAGACTAGTACTAAAAATATATAAGTACAAGGAAGATATCAAATATATGAGTAAAATGTTATGGAAATCAAGTCAAAAACAAGGTAAAGGTGATATGGAAAAGATGATAACTAAAATAAAGGAGTATAAAGATCAACTAGAGGCAAATGGTAATATAATAAGGGAGAAAAAGATATATATGTTTAAGGCAACTTACCTTAAACCCTCAGTAAGAACCACTACCCTAGAATTAAGCTTAGCCCTTTGACTATCCACACTCCTCATATCTCATTATCTTGAAAGTTTAATACTTAACGCTCTAAGGATCCTTTAACCTAAGATCATATACCACCAAAACTATAACACCCTAGAACCTAGAATACTGTTACCCTCTACATGTTCCTAACATCTATTAACACATTAGGTATTTAGGAACCTGCAACCAATGTAAGGTCTATAAGATAATTACATAAAATCTACCAACTCATAATTTAATAACCCCAAATCTAAATAAGACTAGAATGTCAACCACTCAATTTCTACATACAACAATAGTATATGAAACCAACTGTCATGAGTGAATGAAATTGAACACAATATAACTTTAAGATAAACAACTTAGAGTCTCACAGCTCCAATAAGTGATAACCCAATAAACATCATCTACCAAAGTTACTGGTAACTATGGAAAATCAACGTAGTCTCCAAATATGTACAACAAGAAACAATAACATATAGCCTTCAGTAGTTCACCCTTAGTACTTAAACTACGTTATCCCTACTCTATCACCATAATAATATAGATTACCCACCTCATCATAGTATAGATAATCATAACTCACATCCTCTATAGAATAACCACGATAAAACTCATACCTTAAACTTGCAATTAAAAATCAATAATTTCCTAAAGGGTGAGTTATGTCCAGTATGGAATACCGAAAGCATGTGCACCTGATCAAGCATTCACATTTTACATGTACACGAGTATCAACAATAAATGCAATAATCAACTATTTTTTATCTTCAATAATTAAGTTGTTAACCAACATAACCTTAGTGTCTGAAGACTTGGGATAACTCATGACCTTTACATAAGTAATCAAATATCCAAGTAAACGAATAACTAATAAACATCCTAGATCTACCTAGGTCTTTTTAGTATGGGACTCCACTTAGGACAACATCAGGCAAAGATTGCCGAGCACCTCACCAACCATACTAAATCTGACTAGTAGGAGGTCAAAGTAAGTACATGTAGCAAAATCAATAATTAAGCCAAATATATATTAAGTCCATTTACTATTAACCTAACAAGCACAAATACACAAGTAAGTATAAAATTCCCAAATCCCTAATAGTGATCAACAAGTGTCCTAATGTCCTTTAACTTGGTATAATGCAAAACAAGTAACTTAAACCCTAAACTCAAACGCAAAAGCCACTACTCAAACCTTATACTCTAACCCCTCAACTAGGCCACAAGTTTCTATAAATATCGTCAGCTCGTTTCTCGGAAGACAAAGTTTTGGTTAATGTTTTGATTTGAAAAAGCTTGCTTAAAAATGTGCTTGGAAGGTTTTGGAACAAGTTAGAAAGTTGGTAAAGCTATTAGAAACAAGATGGACACAATCTGTACAATATAGTAAACATAGTGTTTGGATGCTAGAGGGTTAGGCATTCGGATGCGATACAACAAATTGACACAGACACATAGCAGTTGGATACTGACAAGCATGGCATCTAGATGCCAATTGCAATCTACCATTTTTTGCAAATTGTAGTTTGCAACTCTTCCCTAACTTTAATCCAACTTCGAACCTAATTAGTAAACTTTACTATCTTACTCTTTTCTCACTCTTACACTCGCCCTCAAACACTCCACAACACCTTTCAAACACCACTACAAAGATCTCAAGCCCAAATTGTAGCTAATACTTAAATCTCAACAAATTATGTTAAGAACAAAACATTGAATGAATTAGAGGTTCAAAAGCAGCTTGTGATTTCTTACTGCAAGGGTGAATACATCTACACTTCTTACTCTCTACCTATGGAAAAATTAAATCTTTAGATATTTCTCAGTAATCCTAGGGAGAAAAATGAATTTCTATGATGTATATGGCATAACTTACCTAAAAACACTATTCCTTTACAAAATCTTGAATCTTACTTCAATTAGATTACATAAAAATCCTTGAATCAGAACCTTAGAGACTCTCTTGGTAGGTTCCTTGGGAGTTTCCTAGCTTGTAAAGAAAGGAATATATTTTTGGGTTTATGTGATAGTAGAAAACTGAAACGTAAGTGGAGGAAAGAAGGGTTTTGGACTCCCTTTTGACTACTTTGCCCTTGCAGCTTTATGTTAATTACATGTCATACCGGAGCCTACTATTTATATCTCTTTTATTTTCTGTAAACCCTTTTTATTTATTTTTTTCTAAATTCAGGTTTTACAACTTTTTCCCCCTTAACAAAACTTTCATCCTCGAAAGTTTACAAACCTAAATCTTGAAACAACTCTGGACACTTTCTCTTGATTTATTCCTTGAGCTCCTATTTAACTTCAATTCCCTTATACTCTAAGAATGATAACTTTTCTTTACTTTACTTCTTTCATCAAGTTGGCTACCGCTCTAATCATTACCTACTCTTTCTCTTATTAGCCAAACATTCGTCATCATGTTATACTACCTTTTTAATCATAATAGTTTCTTATGCAGCTCTACGATTCTAAAGTAAGAGAGCTTACTACTCTAATTTACTCCAATTCCAACATTGAATCTCAACAATTCTCAAGTTACCCCATATTTAATGATACTGCACTTCACTTAGCAATAACTCTATTCCTTTACTTGTCACCAACTCATTATTAGATTGCAAAAGAAAGTTTTACTACTACCATTATTATTATTATTATTCTTACTTATACATCTTTTTTGATAGGTTAAGTCATATTAATTAATTATTTCCTTTGTAGATTTTAGCATAGTTAGTTCATCTACTATTAATGTTTTTTGCATCCTTTAAGATTAATCTCACTTTTTAATTTATTCCGTTAAACTTTAGCAAGTTTGCTGAGTTTTGCATATTTTGTTATTCCCTATAATCTCTGTAGTTACTATTTTTTATTTTTACTATTATAACAATCTAAGTCATAGTTACTTGTAATTCACTCTCCTCAAGACTTGCTATATACTGTTAATTTGTTTATTATTTATTATTAGGGTACTTTATTATCTTCATTCTAGTTTTTAGTTCTTTAATTCTCACTTTACCTATTTTCTCACTTTAACTCTTTGGTTTTGTAGGATTTCCATATTATACATTTTGATAAAGATACACATAAATATGAGGTACACAAGTAACATAGATGACTAACTCCAAGAGATGAGACCAACAACTTGACTTAACTCACATGATATGACTTGACACAACCCATCAATACAATTGCCAAATTGACATGCAGGACATGAACTTGACTCACCATTAAAGAAGAAGGACAAGATAACCTAATTTCACATGTACACTTACCAATGTATATAGGAATACCAATTCATGTTTTAATCTTTTACTCGGTTTGTCACTATTATTAATTATTAATCTTAGATTTCATAACTTATATTGATTGTTGTTGTGTTAATATCTACTATAAGTAATTTAGTGAAGTGGGTTCCTATTTAGTTTTAGTGTTGACATTAGTATATATAGTCCACCAGTTTTTATTATATCATACATATTTCCTAAAGGTGTCTTAGTTGTCCTAGGAGACATAATGATCTATTACATAAGTTTATTGAATATTTTGAATTCACTAATTGGTTATTTTATCTTATTTAATGCTATAGATTTTTTATTATCTCTTTAAGCATTGAAGTTTTATGTTAGTTTCCTAATATTCATAGATTTACATTATCAAATATAATATTATTAACTCTTGGTTACTCATGTGCACATAGATACATATGAATACCATAACATTAACTTGTCTACCTATCCTTATTATAACTTAAGCAACTTATATTCCATTTCTTAATGAGTATTTTACTTATGTTACATTGTTGAGTGTATCAAGGGCATTAGCTACACTAATTCTAACTTTAATGTCACCTCCGCTATACCAATCTAACTCTTCTTCCATCACGCCTAGGTATACTAAAGAAGCATAAGGATGCTTTAAGAAGGAAGTAGAAAAGAGAGACTAGTACTAAAAATATATAAACATAAGGAAGATACCAAATATATGAATAAAAGTTATGGAAATCAAGCTGAAAACAAGGTAAAGGTAATATAGAAAAGTTGACAACTAAAATAAGATAGTGTAAATATTAACTAATGGCAAATGGATTTATCATAGGGAAGAAAATGATATTTATGTGAGATTAAGGCAACTTATCCCAAACTCTTAGTAAGAACTACTACCCCAAATTTAAGCTTAGTCACTTAATTTTTGTGCTCCTCATATCTTACCGTCTTGAAAGTTCAATACATAATACTTTAATGATTCTTTAACCTAAGCTTTGATACCATTAAGACTGTAACACCTCAAAATATAAAACACTATAGCTTGCCACATGTCCCTAGATTCTAATGGTATGTCAAGCATTTAGGAACTTATAACTTGTATATAATCTACAAAATAATTATATAAAATATGCCCACTCACAATTTAATAACCCTAAATTTAAATAAGAGTAGAATGTCAACTATACAATCTCTACATAAAACAATAGTACATGAAACCAACTGTCATAAGTGAATGAACTTGAAGACCCTATAACTCTAAGACAAACAACCTAGAGTCTCACAAATCCAATAAGTGACAACCTAATAAACATCATCTGCCAGAATTACAAGTGACTTCAAACAATCAATATAGTCATTAAATATGTACAACATGAAACAATAACATATATTCTTCAGTAATTTACCCCCTCCTCTATGACCACAATAATATAGATCACTATTCTCATCATAGTATAGATAATTATAACTCGCATCCTTCACAAAATAACCACCATAAACCTCATACCTCGAACATGTAACAGAAAAGCAACAATTCGCCAAAGGGTAAGCTCTACCTAGTACGGAATACCGCGAGCACATGCGTATGGTCAAGCATTCACATTTCACATGCACATAAGTAGCAACAATAAATGCAACAAGCAACCGGTTTATATTTTCAATAATTAAGCTATTAACCAATACAGTCTTGGTATCCCATGTCTTAAGATAACTCATGATCCTTACACAAGTGACTAAGTATTTGAGTATTCAAGTAAACAAGTAATCGAGTAACCAATAACCATCCTAAATATACGTAGATCCTTTTAGTGATGGACTTCACTTAAGACAACATCACACAAAGATCATTAGATACCTTACTAGCCATACTAGAACCAGTTAGTGGGAGGTCAAAGCCTGGCATAAGCAGTACAATAAATAATTAAGCTAGATATATATTAAGTCCATTTACTGCTAACCTAACAAACATAAACACACAAGCAAGTATCTAGTTCCTAAATCTTTAGTAGCAATCAATATGTGTCCTTGTATCTGATAACCTAGTATAACACAAAACAAGTAATTCATCTCCTAAACTCGAACGCAAAAACTACCACTCAAACCTTACACCTTAACCCCTCAACTAAGCCATAAGTTTCCATAACTTGCTTAAAAACATGTTTAGAAAATTTCAAAACGAGTTAGAAAGTTGGAAAAGCTATAAGAAACGAGATGGACACAATTTGTACACTACAATAAACATGGCATACGAAAGCTAGAGGATTGGTTATCCAAACACCATGCAACAAATCAACATTGACCCACAGCATTCGGTGCAAGCTTCGAACTTGGTGAATAGGAATCAAACGAATTAATTTTAGGTTATTAGTAAAATTAACCCAATCATTCTAAAAAATTATGAATAGGCTCGAGACATTAAACAGGGAGACCCTATGGACTCAGATATTAAAAATACAATAAAATAATAATAATATAGTTAAAATAGTATAACTTAACTATATTATTTATTATTTATCATAATTGTATAAAATAGGTCTCATTAGTTCATAAACTTTTAAAAATAAATTATATATGTAATAAAATTAGTATGGGACATAAAATAACATATGGAATATATACATATGTATTGTATGTAATTTTTAAGTATATATGTATACTTGTAATTAGTTAAAATACCATAATATTCACATTTTAGGCTAAAATAAGGTGGAAAAATCAATAAAAAAATCATAAAAAAAAATTGAATAGCTAGGAAGATGAGGCATGGAAAAGCATGGATAAGTGTTTAGGAATAAACCAAGTTATCATGCAAGGATTTAGATTTGGAATTTAAAGGATTATGCATTGAGGAGAAAGAAATCCATTTACCCATCTAAATAGTTTGGAAAATTTAGAAAAATCTCTCCAACAATTAATACATGCAAATTAGCATTTAGGAAAATCAAGTGATGGATTTGGGGATTTAAAGAAGTAATTTAGGAAAAAAAATACAAAAATAAGGAGTAATATAAGCACTAGAGGGTACGACAGCATAGGGGATTATTGGAGCTCAACGACTATCACTAGTAGAAGGCAGACCCACCATTTGGAGCTAGTAGTGGCTGAAGATCAATTTTTTGATGAGGTTCCTTTTTTATTCGATTTTAAATAAATTTGTAAAAAATAACAAAAAGGCCTAGAAAATTATGAAAAAAAAAATCTTACATATTTTTACGCATAGAATCTAGAAAGAAAATATCATTTTGTATAAATTTAGTAGTTAACATATGCATTTTTAAGAAATCGAATAATTTTCGAAGATGAAACATATTGGGTAAATGGTGTAGTTTCAACTTCAAAATTTTTCTATAAACTATCATAAATTAATATCAAAATTACTATGTGAAAGTTTTTCATTATACTATTTTATATATTTTTATTCGATTTTTATGCCTAAAATAGTGTTTTTCGTCAAGAATAATGTATTTCTTTTCATAATCTCACTTAGATACTGAGTTTAAATCTTTATTGATGTACGATTACTATTCTAGAATGGTTGGGTTGAGTTGTAAAGTAAGGGATGGTAGAAAATTGCAAATTGGTCTTTAAAAGTGAAGTTAATCATTGATTATTTTGTTGAATTTGGAAAAAATTGATGAATTATGATGAAGTGTATGAGGAGTTGAGAAGTAATGAAGTTAAGGAAGGTTTGATTAAAGTGTTATTGGTTGTTTTAAATTGATTTCATAAGTGTAAATTAGAAGAAAGTTAGTAAACTAGCTAATTTTAGGACATTGATTAAAGGTAGAGGATGATTCAAAAGATTTTAGGAATGATTTTTACTAAAATGATACTCAATGAGTACGTTAGAAGCTAATTTAAAGGATTCTACAAATGAATTTTTTACTAGAATAATACTCAATGAGTAGGTCAGAAGAAAAACTTAGGAATAAAATGTAAAAATAAGAGGAGCAGAAGATTAGTCAAAGGATGAGTTTATTAAAAATTTTAAAGGTAACAAAGTTAAAGGGTAACTCAAATGATAGCGTAATAAAGGGTTTAACTTTGAGAATTTCATAGGTTATCTCAGAGGACAAAACTAGTGTAACAAATGACCCTTATATGGCTCAAAGTGTAAATTAGAGGATTTCTTACTAAAGAAAACATTTTAAATCTACTTAGACTTAACTCAAAAGATTTGGTCGATTAGGGTAACTTATAAAAATCAATTAATGGTTAAGAAATGACAATTTTTAAGTTGAAATAACTTATGAAATTTATGACTAAACAACCAAAAATATATAAAACAAACTAATGACTAATGATGATTTATCATTTGCTTGTTACATTTGTATTTAATTAATGATTGAATAATCATGTTTGTTAATGTTCCCTTATGACTCTGCTCCTTATTATTAAGCCAATTGAGTTTACATCCCAATAGATTATTTTGCAGGTGTGAAATAATATTCAAAGATGCCTCATTACAATTGTTCGCTAGTTAGTGGTTCCGATAGGTTAGGGAATGAAGTATTGAAGTCTAATGAATAAATCAAAACTCATGTTACTTTTATTTCTTTTGTGGGAGGATTATAAGGTTTTCTTAAGAGGCCTTACAGTCTTTATTGGTTCATTTTTATATCTATATATGTAATGTAGTCCTTTTATAAAGACGTACAATTCCTTTTCAAAACTTTAGGACTTTTGTTGTATATAAAGCTATGCAAAAGACTAAACTATCTATAGGTGAAAGAAAATGTATTTTCTAAAGTGTTACTCCACAGGTCTTATTTACCATAGGTTCCCATTTGACTACTTTAAAGCTAGTTGAGTTATTGTTCACCTTATATGGACTATATATATGTTAACAACTAAGGAGGGTAGCTTCTAACCTAAGTTGGTTTACATAGTGGGGCTATTACGAATCCTTAAGTTTGGGACGTGACATCCAGACGCTACCAAAATGGCATCTGGATGCCAACTACACTCTACAGTTTCTAAAGACTACAGTTCACAACTCCTCCCCTACTTTAACCAAACTCTAAACCTAATCGCCAAACTTTACTTTCATTGTCTATTCTCTCTCCTATACTTTCCTTCAAACACTCCTCAATACCTTTCAAACACCACTACAGAGGTCTTAACCCCAAATTGCATCCAATACTTCAATCTCAAAAGTCTATGTCATGAATAAAACTTTGAATAAATTAGAGGTTCAAAAGTGGCTTACCCATGATTTCTTTTTGCAAGGACGAACACATCTACACTTCTCACTCTTGACCTCTGCAAAAATTAAATCTTTCAGTTTTTTTGACTAATCCTTCAAAGAATAACGAATTTATATGATGTATACATCATAACTTACCCAAAAACACTATTCCTTTACGAAATCTTGAATCTTATCTTGATTAGATCATATAAAAATCCTTGAATCCAAACCTTAGAGACTCTCTTGGTAAGTACCTTAGGAGTTTCTCGACTTGTAAAGAAAAGAACATATTTTTGGGTTTTATGGGATAGTGGAAAACTAAATTGTAAGTAAGGGAAAGAGAAGTTTCAAGATTCCCTTTTAACTACTTTGCCCTGTAGCTTTAAGTTAATTACATGCCCTACCAAAGCCCATTATTTATATCTCTTTATTTTCTTTAAACCCTTTTTATTTATTTATTTTTTAATCAGGTTATGCAAATTGATCAATGGCCCCTATCGATCACACCTATAGTTTGTGATCTTTAGTTAAGACTAGCAATTTTTAAAATTTTTCTTTTCTTTTGTCTCCATGTTTAAATAAGTTTATATCTAAAAATATTCAACCCATAATAAAACCTACTTATTAATCATGTTTGAAAATCTAAATGTTTAGCCAATTTAATAAATCTATTTTGTACTTGGATTAAAACTCTTCATCAACTAAACAATGTAAAATAGACCCTACTACAACAATATTGTCTATTGAAACAATTTGGACAAAATTTTTTATAAAATTAAAGTCTAATAGAACAAAGATCTGAAATTTAAATAAAGTAGTTCTGTTCAAATAAAATGAAATGAATTATCTATTTATTAAATTACATCAACACGTGAAATTGAGCCATAACCTAGTCAACCATAATAAAGTATGTCTAAGACATCATCAAATCTAAAAAGGCACATTTAGATCATATAGATCCTTTTGTATACTAAGCAAACACAAGTTTATTTCATAGCACATGTTACTAAAAATTTTGTAAGTAAGGGAATGAAATCCTACAATATTAACTTGTTTAAAGAAATATGCTTTGCATTATGAAAAGATGAGGCTAACTTCTAATAGGGATAATAGAGATATAAGACATCTCAAAATATAATTCATATATTATATCAAATAGGAGACAATAAATGAAACTTTCCATATATAGAAATCACTTGTTACAAGCCATGACCATGTGATACTATAGGTAAAGTAATCCTTCAATCATATGTAAAATTATTGAAGTGCTAAAATTTCCACTTAGAAACAACATTACTTGAAGCTTACTTCTTCATAGACAATAGATGTTGAAAATAACAATATCTTTTAAAAAAGAAGAAAAAAGAAAATAGTAATTTCATTTTGTAATATTTATATAATGAAAATAAAAATAAAAGAATAATAAAATGACTGTTATAAATACTAGCTATCAAGCTTAGCCTAACAGCTTAAAGCCTAAGACTAAAATAGCTTAGAGTTACCTCCCCAATAGATAAGGACTACACATAGAACAAATCTATGTAGCTATGCAGCCACCACTTGGACAATTGACTAACATCTCTATTGAAACGATTAAGACCCCAGCAACTTTAATGCCACCACTGATAGGAATCAACCTCAAGGACCCCTTACCTATTCCCAAGCTAAAAGGTTAGGGAGGATGACGCAATGAATTCTATCCTTCCTCCCGAGTCTAAAAGAGTTTGAGTTGCTTTGATGACTTGATCTATTATTGTATTATCTAAGCTCTGACCTAACTCTCATTACCTCTATTTTCATTGCCTGAGTTACTGCATAGCTTGTCCATTCTAAGCATTAGCTCATCTAGGTTGATTTCGATCTACTATTGCCAAGAGCCAACTTATTTGAGCAACTGTCGACCTACCCTTAGATCACCCAATTGCTAAGCTACTTAAGATAGAAGTCTACACGGGACATTAACTCCAACTCACCAAAGGCCACTTGATCTAATTCCAAGTCTATTCCAACTATTCATCTAAACTATCTCTAAGCTTCGCTTACCAATCACTGACTAGTCTAGATGCTTTACTAAGATGACATGAAACCTAGCTTAATTTATATTCTATGCTAAAGGCTTGTCCAAGTAAATAGCACCACTTATCTGATATCTGTATTATGTACAAAATTACAAGAATATTCTTTTGCCTTCTTTAAGGATTTGTCTATCAAATGCACATGAATCTTAGTATTTTTCTTCTTTAGGATAGTTATTTAAATTAACCCTTTAGTAAATTACCTTAAGATAGCAGGTATAAGTACCATACATTATGATTAGCTGCATTATTATCATCTTCAAAACTAATATAGAGTATACTTTGTTTCTTCTCCAATAATTTCTCCTTGTCTATTGTAAGTTTATCTTATATTACCTTTTTCCTTCCCCTTAAGCAAGGCGAGTCCTCCAATTAACCTTAGTTGTATATTATATCAACTAAGCTATTTGGTTAGTAAATGTTCTTTAGTGCATAAAATCCTTAAGACAACTTGTGAGTTTGCTAGACTTCAACCCTTTTCCTAACCATTTTTTAGCTATATCTTGGCTTTGACCCACTTCGATATCTACCCTTGTCAATTCATTGTATGGTATGTCATCTTGGTGTCAAAGTAGAGCTTATAAGTGGGGAATAATAGTGTGTTTGTGTTGCATACTATATACTTAGTTGTGGTAATGTGTAGTTTTACTACAAATGTTAGGTGTATTATGTGTTATGGTTTCTATAGTGTGTTTTACTCTATTATGCTCTATTATTGTATTAGATAATAGGGTAAGTAGAAGTTATTATAAGAATTGCAAAGTCGAAGTTTCATGCGTTTGGTTGAGAGTTTTTAGGTTACCTATTGTACTAGGTTTTGATTTTCATAGGTGTTTGAGTAGTAGTAATGATTGTTAAAGTTGAAGTAAGGCATTAGTTAAAGTTAGGATGTCATGTTTCTCAATATTTGTTGAGAAAATGACTAACTCCAATATTAATGCAACAATTAGAGACAACAAGAGTGGTGTTCTCTACCATAGGAAGGAAACTCTAGCCATCTTAGGTCCATCGATGAGAATATGGCGAAGTGTTCGCTATGATAACTAAGTTATTTCTTGCAGTTCAATAATTAGCTACTAATTGGTCTATTGAGGTTGCCCCTAAAGTTCCCTAATCTAAGTTTGGTGTTGGAGGTCGAGTGTTTGAGGCTCAACATGAATCCAGGAATTTCCTAACTCAACATCCCTGAGGTGGAGGAGTAAACAAGAGAACTTACCAAAGGATCGATTTAGAGGATGTTGATGAAGAGGAGGAAGAGAAAGAGCTTTATGAGGCTAGCTATTGAGCTCATGCAACTTGAGCCATTGACAATATTAGGCTACATATCCTAACCTTCAATGGTATAAGCAATGCTATGAATACCTTGAATAAGAGGAGAAGGTCAAGAGAAATTATTATTATTATCAATATAATGATTATGACAATATTAGATTGGCTACCCTAGAGTTTATTGGATATGCAGCTATTTAGTGGAGAAATTTCTCCACCATATGCATAAAAGAAGGCTATCGAGATGTTATACATTGGCTTGAAATGAAGAGAACCATGCAAGCCATAATCATCTTAGACTTATACTTGCAAGAAAATTTCGTAAGGTTATAAGAACTGAAGCAAGGGATCCGAACTATCTATGAATATGTTTGGGAATTCCAAATATCGATGACCAGGTGTAAAGTTAATAAGCTGAAGGCTATGATTGTTTGGAGATTTCTCATTTGCTTAAAGTATGTTTTCAAAGATGTTTTAGAGGTACAATACTTTACTAACCTTGATGATGCCATTAAGACTGCCCAATGAGTAGAAAGGTAGAGAAGTAACTTACTAATCTTAACTCTATCTAGCTACCTTATTCTATCCATTTAACCTACGCAAGGAGGTTTAGGGGACTACTTAGCTTAGAATTTAACAGATTAGAAAGGCTTTGACTTGACTTAAAAGATTAACCTATCGAGAAGGAAAAACTGAGGAAGTTTGAGAAAGGCTAGACCATAGGACAAAAAATGAGTGAAATCAAATGCTTCAAGTGTCAGGGTTTTAGGCACATGGCTACTTAGTACCCAAACCTAAATTATGTTGATAAAAGGAGAGGCTCCAATTTGTGAAGTTGATAGCACATATGACAAAGTTAAGGATATAGGGAAGGTATAGGAGTATGCTAAAGAGATAAAGAGTAAGGTTATAGAGGATGAGATCTACGTTGAGAATGGAGACTTCTTGAGCCTCATAGTTATCAAGCCATGAGTATTAAACTGTCTATAAAGAATGAACAAAGGGAGAACCTATTGCAAGGTTAAGGAATAGATTTGTGCCTTAATTATAGATAATAGGAGTTGCCCATATGTAGTACGTGCTAGCTTAGTATAGTAGTTGAAACTGTCAAACTCGCTACATTGTAGGCGTATAAGTTACTATGGTTAAATGAGAAGGGATCTCTTCATGTTTACCCCTAAGTATTATTACCAATCTCCATAGGAAGTTACATTGATGAGATTCTTAGTGACATGTAGCTGTACACATAAACTTCTTGGCTGACCTTGGCCATTTGGCAAGAGGGTTATATAAGACAAATTTAGAAACACTCATGCATTTGAGAAACATGGGGGGGTAGGGGGTGCTAGGGGGGTACAGGGTGTACGGAAGATCACCTTGAACTCAATGACCCTAAGCAAAGTCAATGGCATGCAAGCAAGCTAAGCTGAGGTTAAAAGAAAACATTAGTCATGAGTCGATCCAAGTTAAAGGAAGCAATATAGTTGGATATGCTAACTTAATTGTTAATTAGGAGACTTTTGCAACTCTGAGAGTGAGATGAGCTACATGAGGTTGCTCGAAAATTGATCAATGAATTTAATGATTTATTTCTTAAGAAATTACAAAAGCGTCTACCTCCATTCCAAGGGATTAAGCATTGCATTAACATAAAGCCTAAGGCTACCTGCCTAACAAGATGACCTACAAGTTGAAGCCTAAATAAGCTATAAAGCTTTAGATAGAAGTCAATGAGCTTGACAAGAAAGGTTATGTGTGAGAAAGCTTAAGTCTATGTGCAGTGCCAACATGTCGATACCTAAGAAGGACAAAACTTAGGGAATGTATGTGGGCAATTGAGCTGCCAACAAAATCACCATCAAATATAAGTACCTAATTCTACAACTTGATGACATATTAGATGAATTGCACAGAGCATAGATATTCTCCAAATCGACCTCAAGTGTAGTCATCACTAAATTAGAATGAGGTTAGGTGATGGGTAGAAGATGGCATTCAAGACTAGGCATAGCCTATATAAGTGGCTAGTCATGCCCTTTGACTTATCCAATGCACTAAGTACCTTTATGAGATTGATGAATCATGTGCTGTGGAATCAAATCAAGAAGTTTGTAGTTGTATACTTTGATGGCATTTTGAATTACATCTTAACCTACTCAATTACCTAAACCATGAACTATATTTGATGTCCTCCAAGCTAAGAGATTGTTTAGAAATTTGTAATGCTATTTCTGTCTAGAAGATGCCAGCCTTCTAGGGTATGCTAAGAGTGAAGGAGGCATATGAGTTAACAAGGAGAAAATTTGAGCTATTATAAAATGGGTGACCCTAACTTGCTTTACCAATGTAAGAGGTTTCCACAGTTTAGCATCCTTTTATCAAAGGTTTATTCAAAACTCTAGTTCTATTGTAGTACCCCTAACCAAGCTAATGAAGAAGAATGTAGAGCTCAAGATCATATGGAACGTGTATTAAGCTTTAAAGAGGTATGCTACTACAAAAGGGCAAAAAGTAGAGTTGAGAAAGGAAGGAGCATGCCATTGCCTATTTCAACACAACCTTAGGTTGAATTGAGTATGGACTTTGTCCTTGACTTACCATGAACTATCTAAGGCCAAGATTCAATGATGGTCTTCATGGACAAATTCGACAAGATTGCCCACTTCTTGCCTTATACAAAAACTAATGACACTTCGACTATTTCCTCCCTTTCTTTGTAGGAGATCATCAAGTTTCTCGGAATACCAAGGAGTATTGCTTCCTATATAGATCCCAAATTTCTAAGCTATTTTTGGAAAATCCTATGGCATTGGCTAGGGACCAAGTTACAATTTAGTTTGTCATACCATCCATAAACTGATGGATAGATAAAGGTCATCAATTGGACCTTAGGTTCTCTACTCTGAGATATCGTAAGAAGAAACCTTTCAAATTAGGATGTATGCTTGTCAATTGTAGAATTTGCCTACAATCGAGCTATCCATGGTACTATAGGCAAACACCCTTCAAGGTCATCTATGGTTCAACCCCAAGTTACCACTTAATCAAACACCTATACCTAAGCTAAATGGAGATCCCAATGCTAAAGGTCATACCCGACCTCTATAACAAATTCATCATTAAGTAACTGACCAACTCACTCGAGCTGCTAAGAGACATGAGCAAAAAAGTCAAGGAAGAAAAGAAAGGTAATTTTTTGTCGATAACCTTATACCATTACATCTAAGCAAAGATAGGTTTCTAAACAAAAGGAAGAGCAAGTTGCCTACACAAGCTAAAGGACCATTTAGAGTAGGAAGATCAATGGCAATGCTTATCAATTGGAGCTACCTGAAGACTATGGAGTTTCTAACACATTAAACATTGCCAACTAAAGCCCATACATGCTAAAGGAAGAAGCAATCCAGCATAACTCTGTGGATTTGATACCATATCCTACTTAACCTAAGGGGATGATAAGAATCAACCTCGTAAACACCTCACCTTTATCCATACTAGAGGGTTAGAGAGCATGATATACTAGATCCTCTCCTTTCGCTTAAGTTTAGAAGATTTTGAGCTACTTTACTGACTTAATCTACTACTTTATCACCCAAGCTTTGACTTATCCCTCATTTACTCTATCTTTATTGGTCAACTTACCAAATGGCTTAGCCATTTTGAGCATTAGCTCATCCAAGATGATTCCACTACCTTCATTAAGAGTAGACCTATTCAAGTAGCCATCATGCTGGCCTTGGATAACCTTGTTACGCAACTACTTAAGATGAAAGTCTATATGGGATAGTAAGTAATCTAGCTTTAGCTTATCCAAAGGTTACCTCATCCAAGCCTAGCTTTATTTTAACCATAAACTCATTTGAGCTATCTCTAAGCTCCCTTTACTGATCATTGACTAGTTTAGATGCTTCATCGTGATGTTATGAAACCTAGCCTAATTCATAGTCTACATCAAAGGCTTGTTTAAGTGAGCAGCACCACATTTCTTTAACATCCATACTTTGAACAACATTATAAGAATATTCTTTTGTCTTCTTGATGGATTTGCCCCTTAAATGTATATTGAATCTTAGTATTTTTCGTCAATAGGATAGTTACTCCTTTTAGTAAATTAACCCTTTTTAAGTTTCCCTAGAATAAAAGGTATAATACCCATACTTTGTAATAAGCCACATTAATATCATCCTCATCATCAATATAGAATATACTATGTTTCCTATCCTATAATTTATTCTTGTCTATTGTAAGTTCATCTTACATTACTCTTATCCTTTCCCTTGAGCAATGATCGGTGGCGAATACCCTACCTTTGCCTTAGTTACACATCATATCAACAAAACTATTTGATTCGTAAGTGTTCTTAGGTGCATAACAACCTTAGGATAGCTTATAAGTTTGCTTGATTTCAATAATTTTCCCATCCTTTTTCAAGCCATATCCTAGCTTTGACCCACTTTAATATTGTTTGCCCTTATTAGTTATTGGTATAGGATATTGACCACCATCTCACCATCCTAACCAACCCTTTCTTAACCGAATGGCCTTTCCCTCGACCTAGTCTAAGACAAACAAACTACAGGCTACTCCAACAATAAAGCTAGTGTAGCAATGAACCCTAAATGGTACATGACCTTTGTGACACCACTTGATAAGAATTGAGCTATAGGACCTCTAATCCTAGCCTAAAGATGAGAGCTCAAGAGCTTAGTAAGGTGCATTCTCCTTTCCCAACCTACACTTAAAGAATCTAAGCTCTTTCTATCCACCAATCTACTACCCCTACCAAGTTGAGTTTTCGATGCCTATCGCTGATCTTTGAATGTTGACATGAAGAATATCTACTAAACAGTTCAACGTACTTACCTAATAGTTCAACTAACCTTATTCTGAGCTACTTAGATAACAATGGAGCTAAACTCACCCTAAGAGAGCTCGTAGGTCAACTTGACATCAACTATCCTAACCATATTCCCTTGCTTGTTTCTACTAGAAGCCTACCAGTATTTGCTAGCCATGTATCCAAGCCTCTCACGTAATGGAATCTACCGTATGAAACTATTAATTCTTTATTTCCCTTTTGTACCCTTTTTAACGTTCTTTGTACAATACTTATTTAAGACAATACTCCTTTTTCTCTTTTCAATATTTAGTAGGTTACCTAGAATATTGGGTATAAATACCCTTGTGTTTTGTAGCCACAATCATCTTTGAATCATTGAATATACAAAATCATCTTCATCTTATGAGCTACTTTTGCTTGCTTATCTAACTCTTATCCTAACCCTTAAGTAAAGCTAGTTGATAAATGACTTCATTGAACTACTTATGCATCACATCAAGCTTGTTTGTGAGTAAACGAAGTTACTTAGTATGTCATATCCTTAGATTCATTCGTAGGTTTTGCTTATTTTTTGTAGATTCCACCTTTCTTTTCGAGCTTTCTATGAGCTTAGATCTATACCTTAGATATAGTTATCCTTGTTTGTCCTTGAAGCAACGTATCATCTTGGTATCAAAGTGGAGGTTTGCATTGAGTAAGTTGCTGTTGTGCTATGTTATTACGTAGAATACTATTTGTGTTCAAAGTGTATTGGATAGTACAATAACTTTTAAGGTTATGAGCAAGTTAGTTGTAAGTGTTCAAGTGAGTAATGGAAGTGGTGGTTCTGTTCCATCATAGTAGCTATTGTATAGTACTCTGTTTTACTCTGTTTTAAGTTATGGGAAATAGAGCAAGCACTAATGGACATTTTTGCTCTTTGAAGTAGTTGTCAAGTCAGTAGTATGTGATAGAGTTTATCTTGACTTATGTATTCATGTGAAGAAGTGTATGAGAGATGGTTGAGTAGGGAAAGTATGTAATGTTTCTAGATAATAGTAAGAATCCAAATATTTTGTATTTTAGCGATAGACAACAATGAGTTAAGAGAAGAGTGATTGATTTAAGTGTTAATGTTAGTATTGGAGATGACAATAGTAGTGTTGTTTACTATGGTTGACAAAACACCCTTAGAAATTCTAATGAGCAATTTGATGAGGTGACTCATTTAATAGCTTACTTGACTTGAGTTGTCCATGCGTTAGCCTCCCAACTTATTGAGGTCATCTACAACACTCCCTAAGTTGCTACCGAAGTTAGTGTAGTAGTCTGTAATGCCCAACATGCTTAAAGGCAATTACAACTCGACAAGACAAAGGTAGAGGTGTTAGAGCACATGTACGAAGAAGAATAGAACTAGGTGAAGTAGACAAGGAGAAAAGAGATGATTATTATGAAATTAGGGATAAAGCTCATACTCTACTAACTGTTGGCCAAATTAAGCTTCAAATTTCGAGCTTCAATGGCAATGGAAACTCTGATGATTATGTAAACTAGGAGGTGAAAATAGAGTGAGTTTTCAAATACTATTAGTATGATGACTATGATAAAGTCAAAATTGCTACTATAGAGTTCATAGGCTATGCTACAATGTGGTGGAGAAACTTTCAAGCCATGATAAGATGATATGGATATCAAAAGATTAGCACTGGCTTAAGGTGAAAAGAGTTTTTAGAGCTAGATTTGTACCATATTCTTATCTATGGATACTTTTGCTCGACTCTAAGAGCCCAAGCAAGGGAACCGTACTATTGATGAGTATGTGCAAGAATTTTAGACGCTTATGTTCCGATATGAGGTTAGTAAACACTTAGCCTAAGTAGTATCTAGATTTTTTTATCAAATTGAGAGCAAAAATCTAAGATGTAGCTAAACTAAAATAGCTTGTTACATTGGATGAAGCTATAAGAATTGCTTAGTGTATGGAGAGGCAAAGGAGAAATAGGCTAAATTGACCTCAATTGGGCCAACTTATTTTAAGTAGTCGACCTACCTAAGGTGGCAGCCTAGTACAATCTAATGCTGAACCTAGTCGAAAGGCTAATGTCATGATTGAGTTGAAGACCCACATGCCGACCAAGAAGTGCTAAAGATAATGTTTGAGAAAGGTCAAGGATGAGGATGGAAGACAAGCTAGACTAAGTGTTTTAAGTGCCACGGTTTTGGTCACATGGCTGACCTTAGTTATTTGATCAAAGGGTCATACATGATGGACTGAGGAATATGTATACATTTGAAAAGGAAGGGAAGAAGATCACCTTAAACCCTATGACCTCAAGCTTAGTAAGCAAATCGCAGGCTAAGTTAGCCCAACAATTCAAGAAGACATTAGTTTTAAGTCGTTTCAAGCTCTAAGAAGCCATTAAATTCAATGTGTCGACCTTTTTGCTAATTAGAAGGATATCAGAATTGAAGAAGGAAGCTATGCTACATAAAGAGATTAGAGAACTGTTGGATGATTATGTTGATTCGTTTCCTAAGCAATTTCTTAAAGTATTACCCCCTTCTTGAGGAATTAAGCATCTCATTAACTTGATACTTGGTGCTACCTTACCAAACAAACTTGCTTATTAGATGAATCCAGAGTAAGCTGTCGAGTTCTAAAGACAAGTCAATAAGCTATTGGAGGAGGGATACATGAGAGAGGTCTCAGTCCGTATACTGCCAGGGTTACTTATGCCAAAGATGGATTGTACTTAGTAAATGTATATAGATAGCAGAGTTATGAACAAGAAAATGATTATGTATAGATACTCTATTCTAAGGTTGGATGATATGCTTAATGATTGAATGATGCTAGAAGCTTTAGTAAGATTGACTTGAAGTCTGGTTATCATCGGGATTCATATGAGATTAGGAGATGAATGGAAAATTACGTTTAAGACTCAACATGGTCTATAAGAGTGCATGGTGATGCCCTTTGACTTATCAAATGCCTTAAGCACTTTCATGAGGTTGATGAATCACGTGCTATAAGATCTCATTAGAAAACTTGTTGTGGTGTACTTTGATAACATCTTTGTGTAAAGTACCAATCTATTGAGTTATGCTGACCATCTTTAAGCAATGTTTGACATACTCGAAGCTGAGAGGCTCTTTGGTAACTTAAAGAAGTGTTGCTTTTGTTAGGAGGAAGTAATCTTCATAGGATATGTTGTAAGTGAAGGAGGTCTACATGTTGATACTAAGTGAATCCAAGCTATTGTTAAAGGGCCAACTTCAACTACTTATGCCAAAGTGAGAAGCTTCCATGGATTAGCTTCCTTTAAACATCGCTTTATTAAAAATTTTAGTACCATTGTTACACCCCTCATTAAGCTAACGAAGAAGAATGTTAAGTTCAAGTAGGGAGAAAAAGAAGAAAGAAGTTTTTCCTAAGTAAAGGAGAGGTTAACCTATGCGCTTATATTAGCTTTACCTAAATTCAAGAAGGTATTTAAGCTTGAGTATGACAAATCAGGTGTTAGTATAAGAGCTGTGTTGATGCAAAAAGACCAACTTGTTGCATATCATAGTAAGAAGTTGAAAGGACCACAGTTGAATTACAATGTATATGACAAAGAACACCTCGCACCAATCTAAGCTCTTCAAGTGTGGCTACATTACCTTATGCTAAGGGAGTTTATAATTTAAACTAATCACAAGTCATTAAGATACCTCTGGAGTCAGACTAAGCCTTTAAGAGGCAAGTTCAATGGATTGAATTTCTAGAAGGATTCAATTTTGCGATTAAGTATAAATAAGGCAAAACCAATGTGATTGTTGATGCCTTGTCAAGGAGACATGTTCTTCTTACCAAGCTACAAACCAAACTGTTAAGATTTGTAAGTACCAAAGAGTAGTATCCCTAAGACCTTGATGTTAGTGCCATATACGGATGCTGTGAAGAAGGAAGGACAATAGATGACTACCATGTAGAAGAAGGATACCTACTCTGATGTTGCAAGTTGTATGTACCAACCTATTCTCTTTGAGAATTATCAGTAAACTAAGCTCATAATGGTATTCTTTCCAAACATTTTGGAGAAAGGAGGGCCTATGAGCCATTGAGTACGATGTTCTTTTGGCCTAAGATGAGGCATAATGTGTACCATGTGGTTGAGAGCTATGTAATTTACAAAAAGGCAAAAAGTTGAGCTGAGTAAGAGAAAGTGATGCCTTTGCCCCTCTTGACTAAACTATAGGTTAACTTGAGTATAGATTTTTTCCTCAAATTACCTAGAACTACCTAAGGCAAAGATTTAGTAATGGTTATAGTAGACAAGTTTAGCAAGAAGGCCCACTTTGTGCCTTATTCCAAAACTAACGATACTTTGGCTATTTCTTTTCTCTTTTTGTAGGAAATCGTTCGCTTGCACAACATGCTGAGGAACGTAATGTTAGATTGGGATCCAAAGTTCTTAAGCTATTTCTAGAGAATTCTCTAGCATCTAATGAGAACTAAACTACTTTTTAGCACTTTTTATCATCCCTATACCAATAGCAAGATAGAGGTTGTCAACCGCACTTTAGTTCATTGCTCTAAGCTGCAATAGCAAAGAACTTAGTTGATCGGATGTATGTTTACCTATATTAGAATTTGCTAACAATAAGATAGTACATGACATCACTGAGCATACACCATTTTAGGTCATATATGGCTTCAATCCTAAACATCCCTTTGATCATACCCCAATGCCATCATCTGACCAAGAAGCAATGATCAGAGTTTAGTCCTTCTAATAGATCTATTAGAAAGTTACCTAGCAGATCAATTGACCTACTAAGAAGACGGAAGATAAAAAGGAAAGGAAGGAAGGCGAATCAATTTGATCTTGATGATCTGGTGTGGTTACACTTGAGTAAAAGAAAGTTTCTTAACTAAGAGGAAGATCAAGCTATCTGCTTAAGTTGAAGGCCTATTCAAGATACTCTAAAAGATTAATGATAATGCCTATCGAGTAAAACCGCCAAAAGATTTCAAGGTATCTAATGTATTGAACATTACCGACCTCAGTCCATACCGTTTAGACAAAGCACAATAAGAAGACTAGCTAGATCTGATACTAAATCCAAATCAATCAGGAGGAAATGATAGGAATTAAGCTACAAGACCTTTGACTTAAGTCCGAGTACAAGGACTCGAGGTCTTAGTAAGGTGCAATCTCCTTTCCCTTACCTACACTTAAAGAATCTGAGCTATTTCTTTCCCCTAATTTACTGCCAATATCGAGCTAAGCTCTTCCATGCCTATTGTTGATCTCTAAGTGCCAACTTGAAGAATGTTCAGTAAATAGTTCGTTGCACTTTCCCAATGATTAAACAGACCTTATTTCGAGCTACTTAGATAACATCCGAGCTAAACTCACCTTAGAAGAGCCTACAAGTCAGTTTAGCATCAGTTATCCTGATCGTATTCCTGTATCTATTTTTACTAGAAACTTACTTATATCTATTAACCATAAGTCCAAGCCTCTTATGTGATTGAATCTACTATACGAATCTTCTATTTTTCGATTTTCCTTTTGTACCCTGTTAACGTTTTTTATACAATACTTATTTAAAATAATACCCCTTTTTGTCTTTTTCATATTTAGTAGGTTGCCCTATAATTTCAAGTATACATATGCTTGTGTTTTGTAGACACAAACATCTTTGAATAATTGAATATATAAAATCATCTTCTTCTTGTGAGTTATTTTTACTTGCCTATCTAACTTTTATTTTAATCATTAAGTAAAATTAAGTAGTGAGTAACCTCACTGAACTAATCATGCATTATATCAAGCTAGTTTGTGAGTCCATGAAGTTCCTTGTTGCATCATATCTTTCGATTTGTTCATACATTTTGCTTGTTTTTCACGTATTCCACCTTTCTTTTCGAGCTTATTATAAACTTAGACCCATTTCTCAGATATGGCCATCTTTATTTGTCTTTAGTACGACATATCATCACTCCTCCAACGAGCTACTAATGTAATGTGACAATCAGCAACTCACACCATACCTGTTGGTAAAGCCTAAATATATGGCACCATACAACAATGTGAAGAATGAGATAATCACAAGGCCTAAGGAATCGTTTCCTCCATTGATGTCAAAAAATCTTGTCAAACCCCCTAAATCCGAGGACTACATAAACGGAGACATATTCTATAAATACCTACCTTTGATCCTTAAAGAGGTAACTCTACAATCTAAGTCTAAAAATATGGAGAACCACTCACTCATCCACTCTCTATTGTGTTGAAGCTCTTCTCTTTCTCTTGTTAACTTAAATGTTGTACCAAATAATCTCCTAGCATAATGAATCATCCTCTATATGTTTTGTATGAAGCTCTTCTGACCACCTAAACCTTCTGGTCTCACCTGGATGGTCTAAAAACTCTATCAATAAAAGATTTAAGATGACAACCATAGTGTTTATGATGATCTAGAGCTCTTGGGTAAGTAGGAAATGAGGAAAAAAAAAAAAATTAGAGAAGAAAAGTTTCAGAGAGAAGTTTGGGTGTTGTGTGAAAATGTAGAAAAGCTGCAGATGATTGTGCATGTGAAAATGAATTTGAGTTAAAGAATAATGATATAGGCAGACAAGATTACATTTACTTATTTATTTATTTATGTATTTATCTTATTCAAAGATATCGCAACGCCCGGGTCTTTGCAACACGAGTACAAGAAGTACCCGATCGCTGCCTCTTTGATTAAAACTTGCAATAGTGTAGTTTTACTTAGAGAGCCCTGGTGGAGCTTTTCCGCACATTGGCATCACTGCATTACTGCAGTAATCATTTTACATTTTACAAACATTTTAAGTACAATAGTACAACTTTTTGCAGGGGCGTACTTTCCTCGTTAGATAAATTTTTTAAAAGGAATATTTTTTCTAAGAAAAATTTGTTCCTGTTTTCCGTATTGAATTAAATATTCGTGTAAACGAACAAACGATATATATATATATATATATATGCATTAAATGTTAACTGTCACCTTAGCTAAACAAAATTTGAGGAAAAAATTAAAAATGCCAATACCCAAGTTAACAATATATGAAATGAAAATAAAAGAGGTCAAAGATCCTAGAATAATTATTTTATTTTAATGTTCGAAAAAACTTCGTCTATGTTGTCCATTTATCTTTACCACTTGTCGGAAGATTACATTTGGTAATACATTTAGAAATGATAAATTTAGGGCTGTCAGAATATGATGCAGAAAATAAAAAATTGAAAGTTAAAATTAAAAAGTATAGTTGGTTGCTTTGCTCGAAAGTGAATTCCGAGTATTGTGTTTAGTCGGTGCACGTTCGTAATTTTCCGAAGGGTGAGGATAGTAAAATGAAATCCTCAATCCACGACGACAAGTTCATTGAATGCTGATATGAGCACCCACACTACTTTTTGGAATTTTTTTATGCTTCCATTTTAATTTTTAATGAAATTAATATCATCATCTATCTTATTTTTAATTTATAATTTTTTAAATATAAATAATTAAATAAATTTTATAATATATAAATAAATAATAAGATGAAAGTTAAAATCGTGTAAAAAAAAGTAGAGAAAGCAGTAAAATCTTTCACTTTTTGCCGTACAGACAAAGGTCGCAGCCACTGAGAGCGTACTTTACGGGGGATTTTCACTGTTGTATTTTGTGCATCCATAATGCAAGTGACACCGGTGTAAGCGATCAATTTGAGAAATTTTCTTACTAAGAAGCTGCCTGCTTTATATATAAATTCTTAAACAAGATTTTAAGATTTATAGATATTATTTACCGAACTTGAAATACATAAATTTAAAGTAAATAATATTTCTAAAAAATATAATTTCTTATAATCTTATGCAAATATCTAAAAAAAAACATCCTTAGAGCTCAATACAATGCATAAAAATACCGAAAAGAGAGATCCTTCGCATCGACTTTCCATTAGGCATTATGCAGGAATGAAATAAAAAGTAGAATCGTGATTTTGGATACCATTATCTTTCCATATTTGGAAATATATTTAAAAGGTAAAATTGTGATTCTTTGAAATCGATAATTTTAGTTTTAAAAAGGAATTTAATTTTATCTTTACAAGATAGAATCATAATTGTATTCTTTCCTTATTAATTATTATTAATTAAAATTGCTTATTTAATATCAAAACTAATTAAAACATGGAATAATTAATGGTCTTTTTGATAAATATTACTATATAGATACTTTATTCCAGTTAATTCCATCATCATTTCCAACATAAGAATCAATTTATTATTGTGGTTCTAGCTCTATTCTAACTTAAGTCATTTTTGCATATTAAACGTAACATTAGAAATTATTATTTTAATACCTTTGATTATTATTTTAATATATCTTAAGTACTAGGTGAAGGAACTTTAATTAGTGAGATCATTTTTAGTATAATGGCTTAGAGTATACTGGGACTCCAAAATTAAGTATGCTTAAACTTGGTCTATTCTAGAATAAGTGATCTCTTGGGAAGTTCTACTATGGGACAAAATTATATGGTGTTTTATACTAAAACGGATAATATCTTGATAGAAGGAGTTTTAATAGGATTATTACATTATTATGGTAATAAATACAACTTTCTTTTAATTAATTGAATTAGATAATAAATCCTTATTTATCATAAATGCAATCATTCAAATTACTATAATGTAAAATCAAAAAGGATTTGGGAAAATTGAAAATTAAATAAATTGATAATAGAATTCTCCTCACATATGTCATTTCTCTTTTCTGTTTTTCCCCTTTTTGTCATGATGTATCTATTAATGAAAGGAAGCATTTCCACCAAAAGAAAAACGATCATACCATTAGTTTGCAATTGCCAATTGAAAACACTATACAAACTCTAGTTGTGTATGAAAATACGTAAAATTATTAATATATATATATGTTTATATAATTATATTACATATTTAATGTGCTAATAAAAGATGGATATATATACCATCAATATTTTATACTAGTGTAATACGTCTAAAAAAGCCTAAATCTATAAATAGATCCAATTTATTATAGGAAAAAGGTCTTAATTGGTATGGCGCGTACAGCCAGATGATGGAGACGTGAGCTCTAAAATGTTGTGAGTCATGTGCAACAATTAGAGACCTTCGGTAGAGGCACATCTCGATGGTGATTGTTTTCAATTAGCGACTTTGAAATTTTGTTTTATTTTACTTGGATCCCATATATACATATATATATATATATATCATTATTATATATGTTAGATAAATTACAATCACTATACTAATGAATTTTTAATATTACATGAATAGCCTTGACTTCTTTTCAATTACTCACCTACCACTCAATCAGTGGGACAGGCCTCATAATTTAATACAAAACGAGTAATGTTATTGAAAATTGCCTAAATTTCATTCAGGCCCTTTATCAGCACATCATGTTTCACAGATTCATCCGAAAAGAAATGAGAGGTACATAGAAAACATACAAACATGAATAAGATGTCATATGATATATCCTTGAATTTCTTCTAAGCTTTATGGATCTTTCTTAATTCCAAGCTTACGGGAAATACCATCTTGACATTTTCATGAAAAGAAAAAAAATATGGCACATTTTGCTTTATGAAATAGATTAAGGTAGAATTGGAATTACAACTCTTTAGGAATGGAATGGACAAGTAACAGTTAATCCTCATAGTCATAGTTAGTTTTAGGTATTATGAATATATATGAAATTAAACAATAACAATTTAAAAAATTGGTATTTCCTTGGTCCTCTAAAGGAATTAAAATTCATCCTTTTTGCCAATCAAACATAAGAATAAGAGGGTGTAGGTGAAGAATAACAATTTTATTCCATCATTATAAAGTCAAGCAAACACAAAATGTTTAGTGATTTTTGCATATGTGATAAAGAAGCTATATTGAATAATATATACTAAATTACATAAGAAGGCAATTGATGCATAACGTGAAAATATAACTATTAAAGCAACATGTACGAACTACAAGCACCATCAATTATTTAGTACATCTCGTATTCTATTACATACATAAAAACATGAATCAGGTTAGTTCTAAGTGGAATGAGGAGGACCCTTGGGCTTCTTTTTAGGTGGAGCAGGTCTCATTCTTGGGGACTTGTATCAGTCTCTTCGGCAAAAAAGTGACCATGGTGGCCATCGTGTGGTGGCTTGCCTCCCTTGCCCTATGGAGGCTTCTTCGTGTCTCCACTTTCCTCAATGAGGATGTAACCTTGGTGTGGAGGCTTCTTACCACCCTTAACTTTGTGTGGTCCTTCCTTCCTTTTCGAGTCTTCACTTTCTTCCTTAATGAGAATGTGACCCCCATGCGGGGGCTTCTTACCACCCTTACCTTTGTGTCGTTCTTTCTTCTCCTTTGCATCTTCACTTTCTTCCTCAATGAGAACATGACCCTCGTGTGGAGGCTTCTTGCCATCCTTACCTCTGTGTGGGCCTTCCTTCTTCTTAGCATCTTCACTTTCCTCCTCAATGAGAATGTGACCCTTGTGCGGAGGCTTCCTACCACCCTTACCTTTGCTTGGTTCATGGTTCTTCCTTTTGTCTTCGCGTTCCTCCTCTAAGAGAATGTGACCCTCATGTGGAGGCTTCTTACCTCCCTTACCTTTGTGAGACTCTTACTTCTTTTCTTATTCAGTAGTTTCCTCGGTGAGGAGATGTCCATGGTGACCATCATGTGGGGGTTTGTCATGTTTTGGTGGCATTTTGTGGCCAGATTTATCATCATGGGCATCTTGAGTTTCCTCAACTAGCATGTGACCACGGGGAGGCTTACCTTTCTGTGGTGGTTTGTGGTCTTTTGAGTGGAGGCTTGTGTCTGTCTCATCGGTGAGCGCGGTGGTGGTGAGAAGCACAACACCGAGCAACAACACTTGGAGGTGCTTTGAAGACATGTTTACTATATACGATTAAGTGAAGTGGGTTGTGGAGAAGTGTTTGGACTTTACTGTCGTCATCATGCATGTCATATTTTCATTAAAACATGTGTACTACGTTGAATACAATTGCTATGGCCTGAGGTAGTGTTTTGTCATCATTTGAGTGCATGAGAGTGTGAGCACGTAGGGCCACATATGAACTCAATCAGCTGAAATTTTTCACTATATAGTACACTCTGCCTACTTAAGATACGATTAGGTTAGATTTGTTTCAGGCTTTAATGCGGGTGCATTGGCTTTTACATTTTACGTGTGAAATGAATAGCAAATTAAATGACACTGCTTTAATCAAGGACATCCATAGGATAAAGTGAACGTATGATTTTACTAAAATACAAAGAGCCGAGAAGTTTGAAAAGATAATTCACAATTCACCCAAGAGAAATTGAACTTGAACATATGTTAATGTGATAAACATCAAATTTAGCATTGCAATGTAAATTGGACGTTTGGGAAAAGAAAAATTGGTTATTCCTTCGTACATATAGTTTATCTGAAAATTTTTACAAATTGGATATCTGTAAATAAAAGGGAACATACATACCATCAGTGTAGTGTTGTTGGGGAAAGAAACAACAGTTGCATCATAGCTTTTTGGGGAAACAAAAAGGGAAAAAAATGGATTTTCAAATGGCCGTAACTTGATAAGAAAGGGAAAAATAGAATTAAAGCCAAATATTAATGTATTCCAACTTCCAGCATTCATATCTTTCATTATATATGTTTTATCCTTGACAGTTTCACCTCAATCTCTCAACGTATTTGCAAAGGTTCTGTATATTTGTTGCTCATTTCATTTTGTTTCAGAATATAGATATTATATCGTAATTTATGCATTTTTTTTTCACGTGATAGATATTTTATTATCTTGTGGTCAATTTTTATAAACAAGTAAGTTTGTCTTTTTCCTTATACTCAAATTGTTATCCATATCTATGACATGTGGTAATAGTTAAGGGAGATAAAAATGTTTATTATGTCCTTACTTTTGAATATGCTCTATTGGCTTGTTGTCTATAAAATATGTACAGCGTCATGAAAGTTTGATTTTTTTTTTTTTTAGGAAAAAGAATAATTTATTATAAGAGTTTCTAAGATACTATTAATTTTTTCTTACCAAATTACTATTAGCTATAAAATATGTATATTATGGCATTGGAGTTGATGAGCCACTTCAACTATAACAGTCCCTTAAATTCGCCTTTTTTTTTTTTTTTCTGTGTATTTGCTACAAGATGTGCAAACATACCATGGTCCATTTACTTCAAGCAAAATTTTTTGCTTTTGAAGAATCGAAAGTGTATTTTTTGGAGAGGTTTAAAGAAAGTGAATAATGCTAAATGATCCTAAAACTAGAGCTTGATTGAAAATTTGATCGAAAATAGATGGAGCATGATTGAGTTAAGGTGTTTAGCTGGAGCTGTAACTGAATTCATTAAGCAATTTGTTTAACTCATTTAGGTTAAACCGAATCAAAAGTTGAATATGTTTATTCGTTTATTATCTATAAAATATGTATCGCATTGTGAAAGTTGATTTTTTTGAAAAAGAAAATGATCTACTAAAAGGGCTGCTAAAATACTATTAATTTTTTGCTTACCAAATGACTATTAGCTATAAAAATACGTATGTGTGATTTTTATATCGAGGTTTATGTGCACTTTAAAGGTCATGTGCACTCTTTCTATCTTAATCTATGCTTAGTTTTTACACCAAGAGTAAGTGTTATTTTATGGAATATGACACAATTTAGATTTCATCTAAAGTGATATTAAATATGACTCAATAAAGACGGCATGGCTTCACACGAATAATTCACATTCAAAAAATAGGATTCTTTCATCGTTTTACTTATATTTCTAAATTTTATTAGATAGCGAGACGTACCAATTGTTTGTGTGTATTACTTTTAGCAAACCATTGGATAAAATATTATTTTATTCAATTTTCCTCAGAGATTATCTTTATATATACCGATGCATGAAAGTTGAATACCGATTTGTGAAAGTTGAAACTGTGAGTATGAAGTATGAACTTTTCAATGTTAAGAAAACAAAATAAAACTAAAAATTACTATGAACTTCAACTTTATTCCAAATTAATTTTTCTCAACAAATATACTCCAAATCAGAAATATTGAACCTACCATTTTGGCAATTGTTGTTTGTGAGCTAATTATTCATATGTCATATTACTAAACTTTATACAAAATAGTGGGATCTTAGTGTTAGAAGAGCACAATGGAAGTCAAGTCTTTTTCTATAGGATATCACTAATTTTATAGAATTAAAGTCTTCAAGAAATCATAGAGTGTACCTCTTCAAGTACGAGTGGTTCAACACACATCGTGACAAGTCAAAGTGCATAAATGAGGATGTGATATGTACAAGGACTAGCAAAACATTATATGAGAATGATCCACATGTGCTTGCTAACATGTGCCAACATGTAGTCTACATGAAGGATCCCAAAAAGCCTAGAGATCATTGGACAATTGTTCAAAAGGTCAACCATAGACATTTATACAATTGAGGGTTGTTTCAAACAAATGAGGAAGTTGATGATGAAATAACATATCAACCCCAAATCGAGGAGCCACTACAATAAGAAATAAGTATATCTTGGTTATTTCTTACTAATCGTATATTTATAAATCTTAGGAGTTTAACATGACTTCCTAGACTGGATGAAAATATATGTTTAGCTAATAATGATGAGGATAATATGGATGAAAATGAGGAGGAATAGAAGTAATTCAATCATATTTAGTATTATTTTTCATTTAATGATTTAAAACAAAAGTTATGTTATGTTTCCTTTAATCTTACCATATTGAAAATTCTATCGCATGGTGGAAAAATAGAATGAGCCACCTATAGGATTGGGGTCACGACAATGATGAGGAAGATGACGTTAAGCTTGAGCGTAATCTACATGAGCAAGATGAGCAAGTGATTTTTCTTATTCAAGTTAAAATTATACTTATATTTTCATTTTCTTCAACTTACCATAGTAGATATATCATTGAAGGATAAGCATAATGATGTACCATAAGCTCAGTTGAATAATCGTCGAGAGAGAAGGCAAACCTACTGTCCATATAAAGGTAAAAGTTTGGAGGAGTTTTACCATAGACATAACCGATTGCTCCGGCTAAAATTAGTGAATGTCACTAGTAATAAGGTCATAGTTGGCGAATGCATTAATAACCTAACACATCAACTGGGGTTAACTATACGACAGGACATATCCTTAACTACCTATAATGCTAGGTCAAAGTGAGCATGATATACACTAAATAAGGAGACCCAAGAGATAGTAATGAAAAGAACCTATGGTATGTAATACTTAAAATTAATTATTTCAACATGATGATAATTTAATGTAATTTACCATTGCCTTGTCTATTACAACAGCAACTTTTTTATGATTCGTAGGTAGGCAATCAAGATTAGTAGGACAGGTGTCTACTTGTTTCACAACAAATTTAATTTCGAAGTTTCAAAACTAACCTTCTACTCTATCTTTATGTTCTAGTAGTTTGAAAGTATTTTCCTTTGCCTACATTTCATCTTCTAATGATTAAAGGACACATTCCTTCTCTCTCCTCCTTTTTTTTCTCTCCCCTACCTCTTTTGTAGTTATACATTTCAAGATTTCCATGTTTCCATTTTTCTACGTTTCTAGTTTCATTTCCCTTTTCATATTTTCATATTTCCATATTTCAACCAATAGTTACTTACTTCTACCTTTATTTCTAGCAAGAAATAGATTTCAATCAATACAAACTATCTAATAATCAACGCTAACAAATAAAAGTTTTAGTAGGTTTTATAATTAGGCTTGCTAATTTGTAGCATGTAATTCTCTAACCTTCTATACCTAAAAAATTTAGTTTCCTTATCAATTTGTAATGTCTTTAGCCATACATGTCAATAGCTAACAAAACCATTGATTATTAGTTGATGAAATGCCATGGAATAGAAACCACACCACTCTCCTGTGCCATGACATCAAAATTCATTTTCAAATTACGTTTCGTTTGATAAAGTTTTGACTTTTAAAATTTGACAATGGTATTTTGTATTGCAGTTGTGGTGAAGGAGCTTGTGTAAAATGTTGGCTTATTTTATTTTTAATAAGTTAAAATTTTGATTTTTCTTTTAAGGAAAGAGAAAGTAAAAATTATGTCTTTTAAAATTGCTTTGATTTAACAATGTGATTTACTTTTGAGATAGAATTACAAGCTTTAAATTTATGATCAAAAGTTGAAAACACCAATTTTCACTTGATACTTGTAAACCCTACAATTTTAGTCAATATTTTAAGTGAAGCTTAAGCCTTCTCTAAATATTCCTAAAGGATCAACCAACTTAGATGTTGAATTAAATATATATATATATATATGCACACAATTTAGATTCCTAATCATAAACAAACATCAAAGCCCTAAAATGAAGAGTTAGGAACACTCCCTCTAAATTGAAATGATTAAACCTTAATCTTAGTAATACTAAATTGAATAAAAGAGAATGAAAGACTAAGTCCTAAACTTCTTTACTTAGAATTATTTAATCAAGCTTCACAATTGGACCAAAAAAGAGAGAGAGAGAGAGAAAACCCTTCACGTGAAACCCTAGTGGACTAACATCCTTTACCTTTCCATCTTATCTTTTTCAAATTCAACATGGCATTAGGATATAATAAGCTATTTAGGAAAAAGTCTTGAAAATAGTTGACCAAATCCCTAGATTAATGAGACTAAAACCCCCATAATTCCCTAAACAAGCCATACCATAATAGGTAGAATGTCATATACCACTTTTCAATCAACCCAAAAGGGGAAATAATGAAACTTTGGCAAGCTACCCTCCATCCTCCCCATATGCCAGTTTGAAGTTCCCAAGGTAGCCATCATTTCGCTCTTCATTTTCAAGGAGACACCCACAAGTGGCTAGCCATTGAAAGCCTTAAAGAGCCGATTACTACATCCTACCTTTTTCTAATTTCATCCACTAAGTTATAAGCCAAAAAGGAATACATCCAACATGCTCCTCCAAGCAGCAGTTCAACGCCTCATCACATTCCTTTTTACTTCCTTCATTTCCACCATAATACCACATTAAGACTCTTAAGTCAAGCACCCCAAACCAGCCTTAGTAGGCGCCAGATCAAGTCCCCACATGCACATCCTCATATCTTAACCTCATTGCATTATCAATCCTTCAACTTCCCTCATACAAGCATCACTTGAGTTTAGTTTTCCTTAGGAGCTCCAAGTGACTTCACCTTATAAGTTTCTTGGCTCAACAAGAATTGAAAGGACTAAGGATTAGTAAGTGCAAGAGCTAAGGCAAGGACAAGAAGAGTACTCTTTTAGGGACCACATTCTCTTCTCCAAGTATACTAAATCCGCATTCCACTTCTATGTAATCGTAAGATATCTATGTATAGAGTTTCTTCCTTTCCTTTCTTGTAGTATTTCCTTATATTTTAAGAGCCACTCATATTAAGCAAGTTAGTAGTTTTTCTTTAATGTTATCTTATAAAGTGATAGTCCTAAGTAGCTATACTCTTGTTATCTAGCAATGAATGAATGTACACTTAAAGACAATAAAAGAAAAACATCGTAAATTGTAAGAAACGTCAAAATGAAACTAAGATACTTTCCTTAAGGTGCTAGACGTATGTTATACACTAGCTTAAGAAATGTTTACTCAATTTGACATAGGGTGTTCATGCACTAAAGTACCTTAAAGTGGTAGTATAAGCAAAGATATAGAGCTTTATTGTGGAAAAACATAATTTAACCCTAAGTAAACACCCTTGAAGCCACAATCACCATGTGTCCCACATCATTGACAACTGTTATGTAAAATAAATTAACAAAAATGGATTGAAAATAGAGGTTAAACAAGTGCTAAGTTAAAGGACAAGTTAGATTAGGACTATAAGTTGGTAAATAAGCTAAAAATTCAAGAGGATAAGCTTAAGATTGGATCTTAGAGACCTTAAGCCCAACCAGCTAGAACTAAACATGAATAAAAAATGTGGATAGGACCTTATTGTATTAATTTCTAAGCCTAAACATGAAAGCTCAATAGGGTTAATAGGCCCTATAAAGCTTAAGTGGGATAAATAACTTGAAACAAGCCCAAAACCCACCTTTAAGCTAGGGAAAACCCCATGATCAATAGACGTAAGAGTAATAAAACCCTTAAAAGATGCCTACAAAGAATTTCCTAAAGCCTACTAAGATATTTAGTAAGCCTATCTCAAGAACCAAGCTCAATTATGGCATAAAAGTCCACTTAAAAGCTTATAAAACAAAAGCTAAAACTAAAATAAGGAACGAATATGATACTTTAAGAAATTGGCAACACATGAACAATGGTGCCGAAAAAAGGGTCAAAGGCCTAAACTAATTAAATTTACAAAATGAAAGACCTAATAACATTAAACAAAACCAAGAAGAAACAAATGTGGAAAACTCACCACTATTCTGGCCAGTATACAAAAACGTGGCACCTACCTCCCAAGACTAACTAGACTAGTGAAAATATATCTAAAAATGATAGAAATTGACTATAAGATCATAAAAATCGGACTTAAAATGAAAATGTTATACACGATTGAAGAATTAAGCATAACTGGGAAAAATATAATGATAAGTAACAAGACGAAAGAAATGGATTTAGTAAAGACCTTAAAATAATAGACTCATATCTTTCTCATTTATAATTATTAGGTGACATTGACTTTGAGGACGAGTTGCTACCTTATTATTATGATTGGCAGATATAGCTGAGTGAGTAAATCTCAATGACTCCATCTATGATTTTGCTTGCTATTGCTTGAACCAAATGTTTTATATACATAATGATAAATTGTTGCATAGGGTTAGGAATATGCATATGTGGCGTACTTGGATGCTAATTAACCTAAATCTATTATAAGAACTATGAGATGCTTACATGGTAGATATCAATAAGATTTCCATTTGTATGTGATGATTAGATGACCACTTAAACTAATAAACCTAATATCTACATGGCTAATAACTAAATGGATCATGTATTTCATTTGATTGCATTACTTCTATTCCAATTGTTGCCTCATACAGAAGGTAGGAAGAGGCTTATAAGAGTAAGAGCTCCTAAAGAGATTATTTTGAGCACACTATATGTCATATTATTAAGTCCCTATCCTGGCTTATGGGTTCACTAGATGTCAAGAGACACTAGTCATATGGCTATGGGTCATGTTCTAAGACTTCTGTTTAGGGCATGAACATGGATTATAAGGGCCATTATACTACTAGACTTGGGAGTTTTTCTAGTTTTTGGGAAAAAGTATCCTATTTTTCCAAAGTATTAAAGTATATATGTACATATGTATAACTATGCATATTAGTGTGCTATTTAGATAAAAATCTAAGTGTTACAACCTAGTTGATGGTATATACCAGTTAATAATCTCTAACCTAGACTATAGAGAGTATAATTTTATGTTGCATATATCACGTGATAAGTGTTTACTAGCTCTTACGTATCACACTTAGACTCTTTAAGCATTTTCTTAAGAGGCTAAGTTAGTTTTTCTCACCAAAAACTCACTAGAATATGCTTACTTAGAGAGGGAGAGAGAAAAATACCTAAGTAAGAATGTTTCTTATATTTTTGAATAGTTTATAAATGAAGGAGTCATCCCCTTATATACAAGGGGCCTCTATCAATGGACGACCAAGATTTAATTGATTTAATGACTATTATATAATCTCACTTACCATACTCTACCTACCCTTACTTACCAAGGTTTAATATGTTTGGACACTTTTAGAACATTCCATAGAGTAGACCAAGCTTTGGTCATGAGCTTTACATATAAAGGACCTCTTTTCATATGTACAAAAGTGAAAAATGGGCTTAAAGAAATAAGCCATGACACATGTAGTTTCTTGGCCACTACATCTACTTGTTTGGCATTCCACTTGTTTGATGCGTTCATATACATGTTAATCATTATTACTTGAAGGCATGGTAGAAGGGATAGCTCACTAAGTATAAGCTTACATTCCTATAGATTTTTGTTGATAAAAGGTCATCATTTTGTCGAATTGGGCTATGGTATACCCGAAGTCAGTGATGAGCATTGGGAGGTTTCATGGGAAGGCTCAAGCAATGGAGTAGACTTAGAATAGTTATTTAGATCTTAATATTTTCCTTTGAAGACATGTGTACTATGTTATTTCAGTAGCTTTGAGACTACTTCTTGTTTAGATTTATCTATGCTTTTGGAGATTTTGTGTCCTGTTAGACTTAATTATGATTATGTTATTCAATAGATGGTTTGATTAATTATTCTACGATGATATTACTTTTTTGAATGACCTAAAGTAACTGGAAATGGTAATAGCCTTGTACATTGTATTGAAGGGCGACGATTAACAATAGGGTTACTCATCAACCTTTGTACGATATACGGTGATCTGCCATGACTAAGGGATTCATGTCAATACTGTAAAGTGTAAAGTTTTGTATTTTTTTAACTTTTTGTTGTTGTTTAGTTTCTTCCTCTCCTCCCTTCCTTGACATGATGTTTGTTTATTACGTTAATTTAAGTTTCTAGTTAGGCCTTTTTGTTGTTTATAATTTGCAATTGAAGTTCATTGATACAAAATTTCTTGAGTATTATTATTATGCTGGGTTATTATTCTTTCAATTCTTTAAGAACGAAAGATCTGATAAGTTTGATGTAAGAACAATATCTTAATTTAGTTAAGTTCATATTGTCATTTTTACATATATGAGGGAACAAAGGAAATATCATACTCTTTACAATACTAAATAAGACTACCATATTTTTATTTATTTATTTTTTGCCAAGTTATATTCTAATAAATACATTTATTGTATCATTTTAGTTGTTTTATTTATTCCTTTTCTTTTCATGTACTTTTTTTTATTGATTGTCTATTGTTTTATAAAATATAAGCTATTGTGTTATACTTCAAATTTAACTGTATCATTATAATATATTTTGCACATGTATACTGGATGTCATTTGCTTTTTTTTTTCCTTCCAACCATAAATGATGATAATGCACTAACACATAAATAAAGATTACACGGTCTCTAAAGGTTAGGATACATGATCCAAAAGCAGTAGATTCTTCAAAGGACTTAGGGGATTACACTCTAAAAAACACAAACACATGCTCCTTTTATCCAAGGATGCCACCCAGTCAGTACAGGCATTGGCGTTCCTATTTGCTAAAGAAAAAGTACAAGATTAAAAATCCACATACATAAATCTCAATGTCGTGTAATAGAGGTGATATTGACTGCAGTTGAGTCTATTTTGTCAACATGTCGAGTACTATGCTAGAGCTTGTTTCAAGCATGATTTTTGTCCATCCCTTTGCTTTTTCGAAACCAAAATGCCTCCTTAATTGCTACAATTTCAGTGAAAGTACAATAATTTCTTGCCACACTTTGACAAATAGTATCGCAATATTGACCATCATGATCTTATGCTACAACTCTAATGCCATCGACTATCCTCTTAACACTACATGCTCCATCTAAGTTTAATTATAGAAAATCTATTAAAAGATGTTACTAAATCCAATAATTATTTTGTTAGATCTACACATTCCTCATATTAGTCTCATGCAAGAAACACTCCAAATACTCTATACGAGCAGCTTTAATTATGTTAATTAAACTCTATGGATTTGGTTGGTTATTGTTAGAAACATAATTAGATCAATGTTTCCAAATATACCACATATATGTCATGGTTCGTGTGTTCAAGGGTAGTAGGAGTGTTCAAGTTAGGGCTTGATGTGAAGTAAGTAACGTTAATAGACGGTTTGTTCATAAAGTTAGGCAGCCTCTCAAGGTGGGATTAGCCTCCCGTGAGCAAACTAGTTGAAAGTTGATGTTACTCTCCTAATGATAGCTACAGTAAGCCGAAACCAATTGGAAAGTTGGATGTCTCCTATCTTATGGAGGATGGTGACAACGTTGATTGGTACTCTTAAAGCAAGAAGATCTTGGAACAGTTCTGAAAAGATAGGAAGGGAAAGGCTGGCTCGCCCTCTATAATATGAGAGAATATACAAGGGAAAGGAAGGTCAAGTACCTTACGAGCACTTGTGAAGGGGTGGGGTGGGGTGAACGTCCCATCCCGTGATAAGTGGTATTAAAGAAAAAAAGTTCTAGCCTAAAGGAGCCACCTAAATGCTACATAATGTGCTATCTAGAAAATGGTAGTTCTTATTAACAACTAGACTTGTATAATTGCAGCTTAAGACATAGAACGGCTACCAGGTGGAGGGCATCATTGCCAAAAAGGGCAATTGTGCCATAAGTAGTATTGTAACAAGATTCTACTTGAATCTTAAGAAAATAAAAAGGTAAACTTCAAAAGGTAGACCTTACCATTGGGCCACTCAATAAGAGTTGATCTTGGAGGGCAAGAGGAGAGGATGAGGGCGATGTAATGCTTATAGAAGCTTTGAAGTTTTGGCAAAGATGATCTTAGCATGGAATTATGTTATGTAGGAATAAGGTCGGTGATCATAAGGAGAAGGGCAGTAGTGAAGAGTTTGCCTCATGACTAAGGCAACATGGATTTTAATGGGAGAGAATATCATGGTCCAAGAGTTTGAGGACGAGTAGGGGTGTTTAACTCGGGCATATTATGTTATAAGTGGCATTAGCAAGCAGTTTTTTTGTAGGATGGAGTATTCTTTAAAGGCAGGTTTGGCCTCCCATAAGCAAATTGGTTGGGAGTTGATGTTGCTTTCCTAATATAACCACAATAGACTAAAACCAATTAGGAAGTTGGATATCCCTTATTTTATGGAGGATGGTGACAATACCGACTGTCACTCCTAAAGATAAAAGGGCTTGGAATAGTCCTAAAATATCAAGAAGGAAACAGGCTGGCTTACTCTCCGTAATATGATGAAATATATAAGGTAAAGGAGGATCAAGTGCCGTACGGACACTTGTAAAGGGGGGTAAACCTCTTATCTCATGACATATACGTAGTAATCTTCCCTATCTCAATGAAGAATTGCTTTGCACTTCCTTTATAACTCTTTTTGAAGGAAAATAGCCATCAGTCTATTGTGATGATCTCAGTAGCTTCAATTTTTAGCACTTCTAACCAAATTGGGGATGTCCATTCAAATAAAAGAACAATGTGTTCTTTAGTTTCTTCTAATCCACAAAATCTATAGCACTTTGATTATATAATATGTCTCTTTTAGAAATTTATAGAAATGCTAATAGCATCTAATACTATTCGCCACATAAAATGCTTTAATATAGGCATACATTTTGCATTTCAATTGATCTACCAAATTTCTTCACTGATATTATGAGAAGATGAGGCCTTATTGTAGCCAATAACCTACTTTAGCTTACATATTGCATAATATGCAAATCTTACACTATACTCTTTGTTTCTTTTGAAAAGCAGTAACAGCTTATCTTTCGCTTTAGTTTCACTTAGAAAATTATGCAAATCCTATGAGCAATATATAGTGGTTAGGTATTTATTTTACAAACAAGAGGTTTTATATTCAAATCTCATGTTTTTCATTTATTTTTTAAGATATATTTATTACTTGAATAATATTTTTCCTTTTACATATATTAAACTTTCTTTTTCACAACCAATGACATTAAATTAATTAATTACAAATCATATTTAATTAAATAAATTCTCTTAATTGCTATTTTTTTTATAAGCAATACCATAAAAAATTAAGTACATTGTTAGCATTATAGGTATTTTGGTCTCATCACATAAAATATTGATGAATAATATCACTTACATGACTTAGTTTAATAAAAAACAAAAATTTAGTTGATGTTATGAACATGAATATGGATTAATGAATAATTAATTACCTAATAATTTATATTCAAAATGATATATATAGCATTGCTAATATAACAATAACATAGAGTTATCATGAAAAGAAATAATATAACGCTTATATCTATATTGAGTTGCTCTTTCTACTTTACTCATAATTTTGTATTCAATTATTTTTTTCTAATCTATTTTTGTTAAAAGCAAAGCTTACATAACTTTTATTTATTAATGTAATTTTTTATAAATCAATAGTTAATTTTCATTTAGTGTATATACATAATAAAAAGGTAAAAAGTTCGTTCTTTTAACTTCTTATGATATATACTAATCAATTTTAATCATTTTTTTAAAAAAAAATTCCATCCTATCAAGTCTTAAGAATTATTACAAATCAAATCATTAAGAAGATATATATATATATATATATATATATAAAAGATATAATATAATTACAATAATAAGTATATATTTTGCTACTGATAATTTTAATATTGGCTTAATTAAAATAAGTCCGCCTCACCTCCTCACAACCACTTACCCTCCACCCCACATATACGCACACACACACACACATACATATACACCATGCTTGTTATATGATCCTAGGACCATCCTAATTAGAAGTCTACATTCTTGAAAGTGCTAATATCTAGAGGTGCCTTTTTACTATAATCTAAAACCCATGGGTCTACTTAGATATGTACATTTTAACTCCATCTAATCTACCAAAAATAGTGTCTCCTGCATCCTACCAACATGCTTCTTCATAACCAATATGTACATCCACTTAACTTAGCTGGCATGAATCTGTTATTAGGAAAACAAATTCCTTTCATAACTCTTGCCCAAAGTTGGTCTTAGATTCTTTAAAAGTCTCTACACTAATTTTTAAACAAGGCATCATTGAATGACTTAAGATCTCTGAATCTAATTCCATTAGTCCATTTTGCTATCGCTATAGTCCAACACCCATGGGTCTATGCAGATATGTATATTTTCACTCCAACCATTCTACTAGCAATAGTGTCTCCTGCATCCTACCAACATGCTACTCCATAATCAAGATGCCCGTCCACCTAACTTAGCTAGGATGAATTCGTTATAAGGAAAATAAATTCCTTTCATAACTCTTGCCTTAGATTCTTTAAAAGTCTCTATGCTAATTTTTAAACAAGGCATCATTGAATGACAAGATCTCGAAATCCAATTCCACTACTCCATTTTTCTCTCAATGATTTATCCCAACATTTCTAATGAATTTTATCCACATTCTCTTCATCTCCCCACCATAACTTACTCATTAAAGGTGCTACATCCTTACACTATATTTTAGGAAATTTGAAAATAGCCATAAAATATATAGGAAAGGCGTAATCTACCAATTTAGACAATATCCCCTTATCTCATTGTGATAAGAAAGCTCCTTTCCAACCTTGAAGCTTGAGACCAGTTTTCTCTTTAACATTTGCTAGTTCCGCAGCCTTTGAGCGACCTTAACTTGTTTACAAGCCTAGGTGTATGCTTGTAGTATTGCGAGAAGGAAATCCCAGCAACTAACAAAGCAATTCCTTATGTTCAACTAGTGTGTGCTTGCTAAAAGCTATTGTCGACTTGTTGAAATTAGTAGCTAGACCTAAAATTCAAAAGTAACTTAACATTAACAAAAGATCGTTCTTTTAACTTCTAAGAAGAAGAGTGAATCATCTGCAAAGAGTATACGAGTTATTTTCGGATACAATATTTTAATCTTCACACCTTTAATTAAACCTCCTGATGTTACTTTTATTAACATCGTTG